>OX467286.1:35411446-35811610 GCA_950108345.1 Malthinus flaveolus | reverse complement strand
CAATAGAGGAAATTCTGGACTTCATTAAAAGTACAGAGCTCACATAAAGAGAGAGTACATCCGAGGCGCACAATAGACCCAAGAGGTTGCAGTGCAAGGAACCGCAAAAGGGGCCAGCCTCAGGGGAAATAATAATAACAGATACTCGATACTCCAAGCTTGTTCTTCTGAACTCTCTCGTGTTGCTCGTTTCAAAATGAAATTAATAAAAAAGTCGTTCTGCACTATAAGTTTTGGTAGTTTTAGCGGTTATTAATCGTGAAAAGCAAGCCTATACGTACAACGGCTTTTGTTCGAGAAAGTACCTTAAAACTACGTATAGTGCTTCTTTTGTGAAAGAAGCGTACTGATGTCAGTTTCTCAATATACTGAAATGACTTCTTGACTTTACTTACGCTAATCCGGTCGAAAAGAGCCATAAATTAAACTTACAAAGCAACCTTAGAACATTCTTTATTTAATGTTTCTACCTCTTTTACCTCTTCCAGGTAAAAATATGAAAAAATGTTTAAGGTTGCTTTGTAAATTTAATTTATGGCTCTTTTCGACCGAATTAGCGTAAGTAAAGCTAAGAAGTCATTTCGGTATATTGAGAAACCGACAGTACAATAAAAACCCAAAACCTTAAAGTAAGAAAGTTAAAATACGCATATTGGCAAATAACCTAGTAAAAAAACTAAGAATTTGAAGGAGATTGAAGCGTTAATAGTTAAATCAAGAATACTGCAATTGAAAATAATTACAATTAAAATCAGCGCCAGATTACCGGATTTTGGCGCCCTAGGCTATAATAATCTCAGTGCCCTTTTTCCTATTTGGAGAGGAAATTGAGCAAAATAGTTAATAAAAAAGTTATAGAAAAATTTGCGAAGAATAGCGTTTTGCTAAGTATACATAGTGAGTCGATATTTTGTTTCGTGAAACACCTTCTCTGCAAACATTATTAATCGCTACTAAAATTTCTAAACTTCATTTTAAGCTGTTTGACCTCTAACAATTTTAAATTTTTGCCTGCGACGCAATATTAGACTTTGGCTCCCAATCAACAAATTCACCAGCCGCCGCCACTGGTTACCCTGAGTAGCAAAATAAAATTAAGCCGCATCAAATATTTCCCGGGCCAGTCGTTTGTTGCCAGTCTGTCCCTGCCTACTATCTACTTATTTTAAATACAAAAGTAGACATCGTTCAAAACCTCACCGACCTGAGCATTAAATCAAATTTCGTACAACCAGGTACAACATCTTAACCAAGGTTACACACCAACCTGAACACACGGGTTGGGTGTCCCTTTCTATCGCTTTCTTTATTCTAATCATCCAGCGAGCAAATATAGCGAGCTCAAGCGCACTCGGCACTCGTTATAAGCGGATCCGGCTGTACTAAAAGTGGAACGACCTTCTTTATATCCTTTGGATATAAGTTTTGTTGAGGCTTTTTATTATTAAAATTGAATTTTTACTTATACCGCGTATAAAAAATAAATACCTTTGAATTTTTCTACTTTTAATTAAAACAAAAACTTCTTCTATACCTATTCTATAATAATATTTGAATCAATCTGATCAATGATTTGATTCAGAATTGAAAGGGCGAGAACAAGACCACTGACCATTTCGTGGTGTGCCTAGACGATAAAAATTTTCGTTAGTTAAAAATTTGGGATTCTTGAACCCAATATTAAACAGGGATAACCAGATCACCCGTATCAGACTTTTTTTTCAAGAACGGTTAGTCGTAGAGAGTTGGGTGAAAAATTTTATTTTTTCTCTACAAAACTTATTACTTATTTTTTTAGATCTTTTCAACGATACCACTTTTGCTCTTATGGTGCTATTTAAAATTATGAAGTTCTTGACATTCTGAAACAAACTCTTCGCCATGCCGACCTCTCCCCGAAATAAAAATATCACAAATTCATTCTTGATTATGGCTTTTGCTATAAATTTTTTTGACCCAAATCTCTTAACTGTTCTTGAAGAAAAAAGCGTAATACGGTGGTCTGGTTCACCCTGTATAATATGGGGTCCAAGAATCCCAAATTTTTAACCAACGAGAATTTTTATCGTCTAGGCACACCACGAAATGGTCAGTTGAAACAACTTTATAGGTCCGTGAAGTTACAATAACCACATTTTCCGATTTTAATGAAACTTTACCATAATTTAGTATGAATTTAGTGTAATTTAGTGCGCTAATAAAAAAATTTAGTGCGCGTCTAGTTTAGGCGCTATACGCGTTGGAAATGTGGTTATTGTAAGTTCACGCGTAATAACCACCTTCTCCGATTTTTATGAAACTTGGTGATAATTTAGTATGAATTTAGTGTAATTTAGTGCGCTAATAAAAAAATTTAGTGCGCGTCTAGTTTAGGCGCTATACGCGTTGGAAATGTGGTTATTGTAAGTTCACGCGTAATAACCACCTTCTCCGATTTTTATGAAACTTGGTAATAATTTAGTATGAATTTAGTGTAATTTAGTGCGCTAACAAAAAAATTTAGTGCACGTCTAGTTTAGGAGCTATAAGAGTCGAAAGGTGCATATCTTAGTCTGCGTCTGCGCGTAAAGTAACTAAGTACTGTCGCCGATAGTACTAGTACTGATAGATCATTACAAAAGATTCATCTCAATTTAGTAGGCACCATTGATTCATGTGGTGCAATTTGATACACACGAATTTAAATATAATTAGTTCCAGAGTAGGTAATAGTAATAATAATTCTCTACTTTGTTATAGAAAAAGTAATAGAAAGTATTTACCGTTTAGAAATACTTTTCAAACCAAGCAGGTCGGTATTCCAAAATATCAACATGAGCTTCCAAAATTTTTAATCAATTATACTTATCTTATTAATATTATAGGTCCATAAGATTTTATTATCTTTTCTGAAATATCTGACTATTATAAATTAAAATACATCAAAATCATTAGAATGTATTTTTAGTTCAAAACTTGAATTTGGGGTTGTACGGCCTTGACTAACGGCAGTTTTCATAATTTTGATTATGAGGCTATACGAAGTTTCATAAAACGTTGCGTCTAGACGGGCCTTAACGAAAAGATTCATCGGGAGAACCTTTTACAATAACCTTTTCAATAATAAAATTGCATTTCTCTGATAAATAATAATTAGAACATATTCAAATCTATACAGGTAATATGCAAATTAGATGAATTTTTCGGATTTTGATTTTAAAAGAAATTAAATAAAAGCTAATGAACAAAGTATTTTAAACAGTCATCTGATTTGACAGCAGTAATATTATTGAAAATAATTATGTAATCCTTGCTTTTTTTGTCTCCAATTTATTAAATTTTACTTCTTAGTGGACTATATAATATTGTTAAATGATGATTGAGATTTAATTTGTAAAATAATACACCACACTTGAGATTTTTTATGTTTTTTAATTATAATGTTATTTGCTTCCCTGAGCTTACATGTAGGACGACTGCGATATATTTTTTACAAGGTTTTAATACCGGACTACACCCCATAACGGTAGTCTTAAAAATACTTGGGTGGGTAATAACAGATGGAAATAACTCAAAAGCAATAAAAACAAGAATATTTTACAATGAGATTGTTGTACGGTCGTACTGTCCAAATACAGGAACGGTCCCTTTGAATAGTATACGACCGTACGACCAGGTATATAACAAATTAATTAGTAACAATTAGCCGGTTTTCAATTTTAAAATTTGCATGAATGTGTACGAAAAAGAATAATTAGAAAGATTTAGCAGTATGAATACGATACCTACTAATATGTCCAGATTTTAGGAAAAAGTTATTATTTGTCTGTTTTCTACCTATCCAACGCGGATTCCACCCCAAATACCCTACGAAAGTTCATAAAATTACTGCCATTGATAATTAGAAACAAAATGTAGCAGTAATGAATGAGATACTTTGTCTAGATTTAATTTTAGTTTACTCTGCCAAAGCTCGAATGCCCTATCTAGGTATAAACGCAAAACTTATAGCCGGTATTAACAAATTTCAATTAATTAATCATATCTACATAAATTATTACGATTGGTCAAAGACAAACAGGAGATGTTGCTAATAACGACTGTAAACGATAAATACTTTTTATTACTTTTTCTATAACAAAGTAGAGAATAGTTGAAGACACGAGTAGATGAAGGATGTAACATTTAAAAAAATGACTTTTTTTTACTGAATGAAGGTGTTATGTACTCTTCTATCGCATGGTACCTTTCAAAATGTGTAAATATTACTGTAAGATTGAAAACTGCAGTGGATGAAGGAGCTATGTACATCTAAAATAACATTCTCAAAGGAAGAAGGTGTTATGTGCACACATAACTCCTTTCTTACAATATGAATGCCATGAAGAATACAATGTTATTATTACTACCTACGCTGGAACTAATTATATTTAAATTCGTGTGTATCAAATTGCACCACATGAATCAATGGTGCCTACTAAATTGAGATGAATCTTTTGTAATGATCTATCAGTACTAGTACTATCGGCGACAGTACTTAGTTACTTTACGGGCAGACGCAGACTAAGATATACACCTTTCGACCCGTATAGCTCCTAAACTAGACGTGCACTAAATTTTTTTGTTAGCGCACTAAATTACACTAAATTCATACTAAATTATTACCAAGTTTCATAAAAATCGGAGAAGGTGGTTATTACGCGTGAACTTACAATAACCACATTTCCAACGCGTATAGCGCCTAAACTAGACGCGCACTAAATTTTTTTATTAGCGCACTAAATTACACTAAATTCATACTAAATTATCACCAAGTTTCATAAAAATCGGAGAAGGTGGTTATTACGCGTGAACTTACAATAACCACATTTCCAACGCGTATAGCGCCTAAACTAGACGCGCACTAAATTTTTTTATTAGCGCACTAAATTACACTAAATTCATACTAAATTATCACCAAGTTTCATAAAAATCGGAGAAGGTGGTTATTACGCGTGAACTTACAATAACCACATTTCCAACGCGTATAGCGCCTAAACTAGAGGCGCACTAAATTTTTTTATTAGCGCACTAAATTACACTAAATTCATACTAAATTATAGCATAATTTTTTTTATTTTTTTTGAAAGTGGTTATTGTAACTTCACGGACCTCAACTTTATGCCAGATCCCATCAGTTTAATGTGTGATGCGACCAAGTTCTAGTAGCTTCGGAGAAAGTTTCTAACATCCAAATATCTTTACGTATTGTTGCTACAGAACAGAGCACTGTTCTGTAACAGTGTAATTCTAATGGGTGTACTAGTTGCGTAAAAAGTAAGTTTCTCTGTGACTCGAAATAATGCCACTCTTAGTTCACCCTGCTGCAAAATGATAATTTATAATCAATAAAACGTATCAATGTACCTAATGCGTAGTCATGTAATCAAGAAACATTTTAATTTTAGAAATAAAATCTCTAGACTCTATTATACACTTTAACTGACTTGCGTTTGTTAATCTATAGAATACCTGACTATTTCATGAAATAACTAGGTAAAGTGTATAAGTATTCTTGGATTTTATACGTTAACGGATACCGTCCGGTATTTCATGGAATAACTAGTTATTTTATAGAATACCTGAATTATACACTTTAACTGTAACATATACGCACTCAAGCGCATAATTTTTGAGAGTGCTAACATCGAAATTATGTTTTTCCATGGTCAAACGAAGAGATTAAGACCACGACCTCGTACAAGCTCGAAATGGGAATGTCAATCATTCTAAAGTCGCTTCTTATTTTAATACCTGGGAGTATACCGAACCACTCCGTTCTGGCGCTGGCGACTTTACCACCAGTAGATAGGTATAAAAATACAATGATGAATCTCCTTCGATTCTTTTCTTCTATCGATTCTATTGAACCTTTCAACAGGTGGCGTAAGGGTTTACAATTTTAAGAAGTATGGATGGAGCTTGTACTGTATAAAAAAATGGTACAGTACTTCTAAAAACTGCTTGGTCAACTTCTGTTGTGACTGCTAAAGGGTGTAATAAACAAGAAAGTTGCGTTTGCACACATGCACACTCCAGATAGTAAAATAATATGCGCCTTTAGACTGATTGACATTCCCATTTCTAGCTTGTACGAGCTATAACACACTTGCAAGGAGCCCACGGGAGCCTATTTTTTTACACTTGAAAGGGCACTATAGATTTTATTTTTGTTTCTAATTATTCTAAACTAATACCAATAAAACTATACTAAAATCGCTAGGTAAAGTTCTTTTTGACTTACGCCACCAGCAGAGAGGTTCAATACAATCAATAGAAGAATAGAATAGAAAGAGATTATTCATTATTGTACCTCTCTGCTGGTGGTAAAGTTACCAACGCCGTTTCAAAATGTACCTACCATACTAATCTACATCTATACAGGGTGTTTCTTAATGTCGTGCTAATATTTTAGGGTGTGCTTCCTCAGGTCATTTTATGAAGAAAAGTTCATATGAACATACGTCCGCAACCGCTTAACTTTTTTGCTACAGGGTGTTCAAGTTTTGATTTATTATTTCCGGAAGTACTTCAGATATTATAACCAATTTTGGTATGTGCTAATAGGATATAAAACCATATCTTTTAGTTGAAAAAGTTATTTTACCAATTTATCTGTATCAATGCCCTTAGTCTGAATAAATAAATAAACAGGTATTTTACGCTTTTACACAGGTTTTAACTTTAATTAAATGTTTTTCAATTAAGAACGGTCTGAAGAAAAAAGCTCAAAAGACCGTTTTTATGTAGAATTGACCAGACTAGTCAGAAAAAATATCAACATTGAAAAATTTCAGTGGCGTACCACTTTTTTTGTAATAAATAATAGAGTACATGTTTGCAGGAACGCCACTGGTAAAGCAATAAAATAACTTTTCCCTCTAAAAGACGTGGTTTTATATCATATTACCACATACCAAAATTGGTAATAATATTTCAAGTACTTTCGGAGATAATAAATTAATAATAACTCTTGTAAAATCAAAACTTCAGCACCCTGTAGCAAAATAGTTAAGCGGTTGCGGACATATTATGTTCATATGAACTTTTCTTCATAAAATGACCTGAGCAACCACACACTCTTAATTATTAGCATGACATTAAAGAACGCTCTGTATTCAATAATAAATAATCGCTCAATCTAACTAGTCGCTAACGCTAGTCGATGGATTACCATTCAGAAGTTACAGGTTCGATTATGCTTGATACCTCACCCGTCAGCGTCTCACCCGACGACCCGACTCTATTACGAGAATTTACCAACTATTTAAAAGTAAGCCAGGGCAGGACTGAAGATTTGATGCTGGTCGAGAACACGGCAGTTTTAAATTTTAAAAAATACTCAACTACTCAACAAGTACTAATCAACTGATTAAAGTAGATAGTGAATATGTTCTGCGTTAATTAAATTAACGCCTAATTAAATTTTAATTAACGTAACATGATTTTAGAAGTTGTAGTATATGTATAAGTTATACAGCACACAGTGATAAAGTACGATCCTCCCAGTTATTGTTCTTGTAAATAAATTTGGGAACTAGTAGTGCAGGTGCGATATAATCCAGACCAGGCTGGATTTGTGCTTGCATATGTATTAACTCGTTATACATAAACTTATCTTTTTGTCCAACAAGAGCCTTTATGAGCCCTTAAATTAGCCAAGTAGGTACATAGAAGTCGCAATACCCTTAGGCCACCTAGGGCCCTAGGGTGTTTGAAATATTAATAGATACCAATATGAAATACACCGAATTAAGAAGTTGGAGTTTGGTTGAAACAATTTGAGTGTGTTAATGTACTAAGAACTAATGTACAGGATGTTTCAACTTATCTGTTTAAGGTACATCTATATACATATGCACATGTGGATCTATAATTTGTTTCGAGGGAAGACCATCTAAAATTATTTTATTAGTTTTACCCGCGATGAGACACTCTACTGAGGTGGGGTGTCACACTTAAAACGAATAATGTTAAGGTTGCGATATGCTAGAGTGAGAAAGGTATATGCTCATTTTGAAAAGTATTAAGCAACTATAGGAATAACGACGACTGTTATCAAATAGCTACATTAAAATTGACATAGTTAGGCAAATTTATTCCCAATTTCAGAAGGCCCCTGTCCTTATAATAGAAATATAAAAATTCAAAAGCGTTTTACTGGAGCGGTTGGTTCAGGTTCATTATGTTAATTATTCTTCAAAACTAAGTCTTAAAGTGAAGAAGAAAGTATAGAGTACGATATGTATATCTCAGAATTTGCATTTTTTATTTAAAAATGGCCCAAAAGTGGGTAAATAAAAGCAAGCAATTTTCCTCACTTTCAGTAAGCCTTATCTCTATTAAATATCAACATTTCAGCAACAAAATTTAGCTTACATTGTAGCCCAATCTTTCTACTTTATTTTTTATCTACATAATTTTTTTGTAACTTCAATAGGTTTCGCTGCTCAACCGCTCCAGTAAAGCACTATTTGCAATATTTCTAACATGGGCAAAATCGCAACCTTAAAGCCACGAACAGAAGGATGGATGCACCGGCTCTAGGCGTGTGGCATGCGAGAGGTGCGTTGCACACGGCTCCGCGTTCGGTCAAGCTGATTCTTTGTTAAAACAATTTCACAGACTAGCAGACTACAAACGTAAGTCCGCACGCCCACAGTGAGTATTGTGTATTGATAGTCAGCGTAAGCTGAACGCAGGTGGATTGAATTATTGAATACCTATAAACATGACTACGCAGTGTAGAGATAGACTAGGGAGGAAATATGTTGCCTGGATGCCTGGAACGAAGTTGAATAGTACTTATTTCTCTTTAATCATGGATAAAGCCACTGAATGAGAAAGATAAGGACTTAGCGGAAATGAATGGTTTGGAGTAGTTTGAGGAACTATGCCCACCCTTTAACATGCGGTGCTCACCCGAGTGCCCACCCAAATATTGCACCAGCTACCAGTTACCAGTTTTCAAAGGTTTAAGAAATGCGAAATAATTTACACTTTAAGTACTTTTCTGCATCTTGTCCCCGAAAAAAATAGCTTAAGGTTGGCGTTTACGGGACAGAAGATAACTATCGCTTACTACCTCGCACTCATGGTGCATTATAGACGGTACAAGCCGATTTGTTTGGTTGGAGATCTCCCAAACTAAAAGAAATTTTCTGATTTTTATTGTTTTCTTTGAAAGACAATGATTATTTCTAGTGCTTAAAATAATTTTTATAATCATCTACTTTGAAATCGCTTCAGAAAAAAATTAAATGTTAAGAAAATTTACGCAACAATTTTTATACGACTTCCAAACCGCTATATTTTAAAAAATATTTGATCGATTGACTTGAAATTTATTTCCGGGCCCAAATCGGTCTTCGTAGATTTTAAAAGTAAAAAAATCAGAAAAATTTTTTTTAGTTTGAGAGATCTCCAACCAAATAAATTGGCTGTATTGTCTATAATGCACCATGAGTGCGAGGTAGTAAGCAATAGATATCTTCTGTCCCGTAAACGCCTTTAGAACCTTTAGAAGAATATTAAAATCAAAATCAAACTGTGTAAAATAATTAAGTATTTGAATTGGGACCTATCAGACCTGGATTTGGCCTAGGGCCTTAGGTAAAAGGATCCCCGTAATTTTTCACAATATTGTTTCTTTATTTAAAAGAGTATATAGTAATTGAATTCTTAATTTCCATCTCTTGTTTTTGTGAAACGTCTTCTTTGGAGACACTATAAATGGCTATTAAAATTCTGGAACTTCGTTTTTAAGCCGTTTGACCTTGAATAACCAAAAATTTTCGCCTGCGGCGCTATTTCATTTTATTTCTAACGCAATAAATGCAAAATTGGCCAATTCTACTTGCAACCCCCCATTTATCAAAAACTGTATGTGCCCATCACGAAAATATTGTGCCCACCCATTTAAAAAACCCTGGCGCCGTCACTGCTACCCCATCGATCGTAGTTTAGTCATTTGGCACTAAATATGGAAAGCGTTACTTGTGATAAATGGACAAAGATATACACGGTCCAGCTCCCATCCATAGTAATCGGCTAATAATATGTAATATGAGATTCCTGTAGTATTCGTGAACCGGCCGGAGTATAGTTTGTTTCTCTTATTTTTGGGACCACGTCACGGGCCACCATACGTTTATTTTTGTTTGTAACCATTGAGTATATAATAACACTATGTTGTAACCTTTTTTCGTGAATTTCAAATGCCTTTTCTTTACCTTTTGAAAGATTTTGTTTCTTTCTTTTCAATCTAAAAATAGAGTGGTGTCCGAGCTTTTAACCGTAGGTACCGCAGTAAAAATTAACAGTAGAAAATGTCGAAATTTTACCTGAACCTTCTTACGCCTCTAATTGAGCTACCCAGAGGCGTAATAACGACCTCACGAAGACCACGATGCGTGTTGCATACTGTCGTTACAGTGGTGAAAACTTAATTTTTCTAAAGTACTTCTCGGGCTCAAGTAACGCATTACATAAATGCTCCGTAATCGAATAGCACGTATCATGATTGGAAAAAACTGCAATTAAAAATTTTTTTGTTTCCCTCAGTAGGTTATGAAGGTATACATTCAGCGCATTTTGGAAAGGGAAAGAGTAGTGGGAGTTCTTTGTTGCACAACACAAGTAGCCGCAGTTGTAAAGCGCTGCTGCGTAGAGAAGTGCAGGTTCCGAGTGTTTGAAACTTACGTCGCGGTAACACCCCCTACTGAGATGATCGTAATTTTAAACTTTCATTTGGGTCTTCGTTTGGCGTAATTAAAATTTCTTGTTCTTGTTTAATTTGTTGCAGTTAGTGAAATCGTGTTATAAATTAATAAAAATAGGGTTTTGTTTGTGTAGTTAACTTTACGTTTTTTGAAATGGATGAAATAAATTTCGCCGCTCAATGTTTATTGGAAATGTCGCATAGTAAAGATCACATCAACCGACCTTTAGATTTATCGAATCGGCCCCTTTTTCGCCAAGTGTCCGCCGTCAAATCGGAGACCAACTCCGGCCCGGCCGTAATCGTCGAAAGCATACCTGTGGTTCCGCATACTTTTATAAAAGACGAACCAGTTACGACAAATTCGACCGAATCGTCTTCATATATGGTCGCTCGTATACTCACAGACTTAACTCGTATCAAACAGGAACCGGTACCGGAAGTTCCTTCGGATTCGGAAGGAAATCTCACCATAGACGAAGGACGAGACGAAAGTTTTAATAATTATTCTAATAGTACCGATGGGAAATCAAATAAGCCTAAATTGTGTAAAGTTGTGGGTTTAACGCCCAAAAACCGTAAGACTGAAGTGACGTCGTCTTCGCGTAAACCTGCAGTAACGAGATCTCAACCTTCCAATAGACTTTCGTCACAGTTAAGAAAGATTCATAAGTGTTCCTACGATGGATGTCACAAAGTGTACGGCAAAAGCTCTCACTTAAAAGCTCACCTAAGAACTCATACAGGTAAAATTTTCTATACTAAAGGTTTATTTTTAGATTTTCAAGGATTTATTCAGGTAGTTGTACGTTGTACGACGTACCTACATTTTAAAAATTTTTGTCCGCAATTTTGCCAACAACTAACACAATTCGTTTGTATCTAAAATTTAGAAAGGGGGCGTGATTCACTGTGTTCGAATTTTATTGAAACGTGCATCAACAATCAACAACAACGTGATGAGTTACAAGATTATCGAGGATGCATTGCACAATTTTGAGAGTTTGCAGTGATATTTTAAAATTATTAAGACGCCCATAGATTACACAGGGTGTACTTAACTGAAGGTCTTGGCCAAACTTCACCAACGTGATCTATAAAATTAATGTGGAAAAAAATCTTATACATGTGTGCCCAAAAATGCTTGTTATACGTTAATTAAAGCAATTCGGTTAATAATACTTATGGAGATCGTTGGATTGACAGAGCGGAACCGGTTGCGTGACCACCACGTCCTCCAGATTGCAATCCATTAGATTTTTTCTTATGGGATCACCAGCTTGGCCAAGACCTTCAGTTACACCCCGTATTCACCCATCACCCTCTGGTTTCTTATTATTTTAAATTGAAAGAGAAATACAATAATAATTAAGTCGTCGAATATGAAGATGGACTATTTTGTTATTGTATAATTTAATTAAAGAGTTTTATAAAGTTGCAAAAAGGTACATATAGTATACCAATGAATTATGAAATTGTTGTCATTTCGTTTTGGAGAGAGAGAGGAATAAATGTTCTTATAATTTGAGGTGGCACTACTACCTCGAACTGATTCTGCTTTCATGAGAAAAGTCCTCGGAAATGGCCAATGGGTCCATACTAAGCTCTTCTGTAAGTGCAGTATCAATGGCAGATTATTAATACATACTAAACAATTGAATTATTTTAAAAGATCTTACTGTAGTAGAAATAATGGCCATCAAATCTCAAAATAATACTGAACAATTCAAATAATTTAAAAGATCGAATTCGAGTATATAGAGATAAGAGGGTATCACACCTCAAATTAATACTATCTAAACAATTTAAATAATTGCGTTTTTTTCACAAAGTTACTCAAATTAGGGTAGGTAGTACTAAAGTTTTGCATCATTGAAAAGAGAAACAGATTCTCTATCAAAATGTGTGTATAATTTATAATATAGGAATGTTTTGTCATTTAATAAAAATATAAGTGTTATTCGTTGCGCTATTATTTTTCGAAAAAATAAAATTTGTGGAAAACTAAGTACCAAACAACTTTTATTTGAAACATTTTTACCTAAAGTGACTACTTACTGTGATATGTAGCATATTCCATACCTTTTGGACACACTATGATGTATTTCCTCGGGGTGTAACGTTTTGACTTTTATTGGTCTGCATCGGGCTAGAAAATGTACAGAATGAACAAAAAAATCATATTACTCGTATATTCAAGGCTAGGACTAGTTTTCCAATAAAAGGTTAATTGAACAATGACCGTATTTAAATTTTACACTTTTGTTTTATACAAATTTACCGACAACCATTGACAAATTACGACTCGAAGCACCAATTTCATATATTTTTTGTTTTTTAATGTGGCTATTCTTATATTGACAACTTTTTCCAATATTCTTAATTTAATCGATTACGAGATTTAAAACTTACCTAATTTTTTTACTTTTTAAAATAATAAAGAAAGACGTTACGACAATCAAAAAATGTAAAAAATGGACGTGCACGAAAAATAAATTTCCACCGAGAAACTCATTTATTTTGGAATTAAGTTTTTTATTATTTTTTAATTTATTATTTCGATCTATTTATAAATCACTTTAACTACACATCACGTAGTAATAAAATTTCAAGGATATTGATATTGATTATTCTATAATAATTACGATAAACTTTGAAGTTCGTAACAAACTAACCTATAATCACTGTGCGTTGTTTAGGTATACCTAATTACCTATAAAAGAGAAGAGTTTTATGATCTTCGCAGAACGAAAGAGATTCGCCCCCATCCACCCCATTTTACTCTATTGGGATATAACGGGTGATTAGAAAGGGTACTCCGAACCTGTTTTAGGCAAAGTTTTGGAGTATACACATCTTTCATTTTAAAAGGTCCCGCTCAGGAGATTTGGAAAAATTCTAAGGAATGGTTTGAAATTAAATTCAGAAAGTATCCCATAACTCCTTTTGCTCTTTAAAGAGTACTTAGAAGAAAAATCTCAAAACTTGTGTTGTGGAAGTTATAGAGAAACCACTCCATTGTGGCATCGGTGACTTACGCTACCCGTATTAGAGAGGTTCAATAGAAGAGAAGAATCGAAGGAGATTATTCATCATTGTATAGTAAAATCGCCAGGTAAAGTTCTTTTTGACTTACGCCACCAGCAGAGAGGTTCAATACAATCAATAGAAGAATAGAATAGAAAGAGATTATTCATTATTGTACCTCTCTGCTGGTGGTAAAGTTACCGACAACTTTACGGAGCGGACCTACCTTACCTATCTACTGATGGTAAAGTCACCAGCGCCAGAACGGAGTGGTCTTTCTATTATAATATATCGGCCCTATATCTCTGCCTTCAAGAAAACCTTCCTACAAAATTGCACCTTTGCATCAGAGCTTAGAGCTAGAGTTGTTTCCAAAGAACATGACTATTTCTAAGTGACTAACTAACCGATTTAATACTTAAATGTGTATTGCGTAAATAATAAACTTGTACTAAATGAAGACAAATGCAGTTGCATAACCTTTACTCGTAAACTATTTCCGGTTAACACTTTATATAAACTCAACGGCGCTCCTCTAAGGCAAGTGCAGGTCGTCAAGGATCTGGGGATTTTATTCGATAGCAAACTTACCTTTGAGGCACACGTTAATGATCTGTCGGGCAGAGCATTTAAGACATTGGGTTTTATTATTAGACTGTCTTTCCCGTTCACAAATTATAAAACTCCATTGACATTATTCAAGACTCTTGTGTACGGGCTACTTGACTATTGCTCTCCAATCTGGTCTCCGCAGTACGAGGTGCATATTTCCCGGTTAGAAATTGTTCAGAGGAGGTTTGTGAAATACCTCGATAACAAATATTTTAAAAACGATAAAAAAAATAATTATATCGAGAGATGTTTACGCTATAATCTCATGTCTCTTCAAAAGCGGCGGTTTGTCAATGATATGTGCTTGCTTTACAAAATTATTAATAATTATTTTGACATCAACCTCATAAATTTCATTCGCATTCATGTACCATCTTTCAATAGTCGTGTCGTCTCCACTTTTCACTTGAATCACTGCAGGACCTCTCTAGCCTCTAATTCTGCTATCTATCGCTGTACTTCGTCCTTTAATGTTGGCTTTGGGAACTTCGATCTTTTCCTTCTCTCACTTTCTTGTTTTAAGGGTTATGTCCGGCGGTGTACATAATTCATTTATTTTGTTTTGTCTATTGTAAATGTCCATTAATAATAATGATTAGATCATAGTTTCGTTTAAGTCTCCTTTTATTGTAAGTTCGAATCAATTTTATTATTTTTTTTATATCTGGATTTGAATTTAACAAATTTGAATGTAAAGTTTTATATTATATATATTTTTTTTTGTTTTGAAGCTGTAAAGAAAAAAATTTTTTTTTGGCGTCTTAGTTTTGGGTCTTCTGGCCTGTTTAAGATCTTTTTTTCTTAAAAAAAAAAAAAAAAAGGTAGGTAAGGTAGGTCCGCTCCGTAAAGTTGTCGGTAACTTTACCACCAGCAGAGAGGTACAATAATGAATAATCTCTTTCTATTCTATTCTTCTATTGATTGTATTGAACCTCTCTGCTGGTGGCGTAAGTCAAAAAGAACTTTACCTGGCGATTTTACTATACATTTTTAAACGGCGTTGGTAACTTTACCACCAGTAAAGAGGTACACTAATGAATAATCTCTTTCTATTCTATTCTTCTATTGATTCTATTGAACCTCTCTGCGGGTGGCGTAAGTCTGAAACGTCGTTTAAAAACGTACCTACAGTACCGTATGTTTTTAGAACAACAAAGAAATTAGCCACTTGACGTCAAAATTGGAGCAGCAGCCACCTCTGCCCTTTTTCTACGGCAGGTCGAGCTTTAAGTCTTATATTGAGCACGAGCAAAAATAACATAAAATGATTGCAAAATAATTAGATTTTTAACATTAGACTCATTGCTAAAATGTACAACAAATAAGTATAGATATATAATTCAACGTGTATAGGATCTCGAACTATTATTTATTCGTATCTCTAGAGCACTTTTCAATTTAAGTAAATTAAATTTAGTTTTTAAGTAAATACTTACTACGTTTTTATTTATTTTATTTTAATTAATTTTAAGTGTAATTAGTAATTATTTTTAACATAGGAATAAATTCTAAATGAGCTTATCAACCCTAAACCTAAACTAAACTTATTACTAAAATAATTAAGTTCTTAATCGATACACTTTAATGATCATAATTTTATCCGAAATTTTTGCGTTAATTAAATCAGTTCGTAAGCTCGATCTTATTTTCTACGTGGCCTTTAATCATTTATAAAAAATATGTTTCCATTATTCTATTAGCCTATTTTTGGAAGGCTCGGCGAGATGCATCCCCCAAACTGATGTGGCCCTGAGACTTGATATATGGCTATGAGACTTTCTACAAAACAAAATTTAGAAACGTCTGGAACAAAGCGAAGTTGATCATTTGGTAATTTTTATGTTTTACCGACAATTTTTTCTATAATTTTTCTTGAAGAAGGGCGAGAACAAACTATAAAATTGTAACTTCTTAATTTAAGCAGTTATATCCTATCGTATTTCAAATTTTATACAGTGTTCAACGAGCAATAGTATCCATTCGGTTAATGTTTTGTTCTATTGTACATTGTAACTAATGTCTAGTGGTTAAGTCGGGAAAAGGAAAAGTTAAAATTGAAATACTATCCAACTATCATTTTCATCTATACCTTTCCAAATGCATGCATAAGCTCTCTATAAAACTTATTCGAGAATTATAGAATTTCTATTACAGAATTTGGGCGCTTCTTTAAAAAATTTTAAATTCGTTTGTTTTTCAGCGTTACATTACAATTTAAATCAGAGGTTTTGTTATTTCACTACTTTGCTTTAGAAAGATTAGCAATTCAACTAAGCTGTCGTTCTTTTTATGTCCTATCGATATAAGAGACTCTTTTGAAACGCGGTGAACCTCGTACTTTTATTTCCTAACAATTTTCGAGATAATCAAATGCCTTTTAGAATTGGTAAATTAAATGTAAATTTATTTTCATTTATGCAAAATCTCTCTGTGTAGTGTATACTAGAGTTCTTTTTATCGAGATAGTACTGCTACTGAATACTTAGCACCTTTCTAAAGAGAGCTTTCCCCTTTTTTAAGAAAAAAGTTTGTTCTTTTTTAAATACGGATAAGCAACTAAATGGAACGTTCCAATAATAGTATTGTGAAATTTTTATTTATGATGGGAAATGGGCACCTACTAATGTTACGATTATACGAGGGAGCAAGAGAAAGTCCGTTACTAGAGTAATAAACAACGACTTGACTTAAGCCAAATTCAAGAATTAAAACTCAATTTGCAGTAATTGTGATAGCGAATTTGTGAAAGTGGACGGGGTTGGTATAAACTTAAGTCAAACGTGAGTTGAGTTTGAGTTTTGAATTTGGTTCTTACCTACCCGAAATTTCACCGAGATTTCACATCAAAAGTAACGCATTGAAAGAATTATGAATTGCAAGCCTTTAATGATGAGAGGAGACCGATTTCTGTGGCTAATATATCTATAAGTACTAAGCTGAAACCGTATTAGGAAAGGAATCGATCACTCACTTGAACAACAAATTCGAAACCGCGCCATATTGCTCAAGTTCTTTTTATTCTCTTTTTTCACTAATATCGATAAGTGATAAGCTAAGTACGGAGGAACTGGATGAAAGGAAGAAACTACCACTTTTGTACAAACGAAAACAACTTTTATACTTTCATTTCGTAATGCCAGTATAGAAGAAAAAACGACTTTGGACTAAGTAGCTTAGGCGATTACCTTTGTACAGATAGGAGCATCGGTATATTGGTATATTCCCAAATATATCTTTTGTTATTTACCTATTGCACTAGATTTCGTATCGAAGTTGCTCAAATACATCTGTTGAGTTTTACCGTTAAGGGTTTAAATCGCTTGCGGAATTTTTATGATAAGATGTGGGTTTTTTCCCAAACTCTTTTGACCGGCCGTCGGTGTTGGCGCCGGCTTTAACGACTTATTGTGCATTGTACTATATATACCCATGAATTTGTAAATAAAATTGAGTATTACCAAAACGTTCGTTCGGCCACGTCTTTCTAATCTTAAGTGTGCTCCTGGGCCAAATTTACAACTTGGTCTCAGTTTGGTGATATTTCCAACACGATTCGCGTACGGACGCAACAACGCAGATTCCACGTGATCGTACATTTTTGGTCCTTCGAGCCGGATATTGATATCCGTACGTTCACTCATTAATTATAGTGGCGTATCAAATTTCTACTAAAACGTTTCAACAATTCAACCGAGGCAACGCAACATTCCAATGGTCCAGATTCGAACAAATTAATGTAAGTAGGCTCTATCCTATCGTATTCTTTATTCCTTACATTCCAAAGTGATCTCGATCTGTGTGTTTTTGCCTAATTTTTTAAAATTAATTGTTGGGGTGATTTTCCAAGGAGAAATTTTATATTTAATTAATTGTTTCAATATTAAAATATGGACGACTTGGTCAAAGGACGTAGCGTCTTAAAGACCCAATTAACAAAGTTCATCACTTATGTTAATAACATTAATGACGATCCTAGCAAATTGCGTCAATTAAGCGCTAGGATCGATCGAATTAAAGAAGTTTTTAGCGAATTCGATAAAATTCAAACAAAAATTGAAATCTTAAATGAAGATGACGACGAAAGGGAACTGTTTGAGGACAGGTATTTCGAGGTCGTTATGACGGCAATTGAGTTAATTAAAGGTCCTCATTCAAATTCCCCGCAGTCAACATCAAGTTCACATACTAACAGCGGGAATCAACTTAATGTAAAATTGCCTGACATAAAACTTCCCGAATTTAGTGGATCTTACGACGATTGGTTACAATTTCACGATATGTTTGACTCTCTCATCAATTGTAACCACGTGTTAACCAATATTCAAAAATTTCATTACTTGCGAGCATCGTTAAAGGGCGAAGCCGCTCAAGTAATTCAGTACCTGCAGGTATCTGACGCCAACTATCCCGTGGCTATCGGTCTCTTAAAGGATCGGTTTGAAAATAAAAGGATTATTGTTCAGAGTCACATAAAGCAAATTTTTGACCTCACCTCTGTTCAAAGAGAAACTTATTCTAGTTTACGTCTTTTTCTGGACAATTTTCTAAAACATTTTCGAGCGTTAAATAACTTAGGCCAACCAAACGAGTTATGGGAAGGTTTGCTAATTTATTTACTAAATTCTAAATTAGATCATTCTACTAAAAAAGATTGGGAAATAAAAATTCAAGGCAATGCCTCTCCAACAATCGCACAGTTTATAGATTTCTTAAATAACAAGTGTCAAATCTTGCAAACTTTAGATGCCACAAAAGGCCAAACTTTCGACACAAATAAAAACAATCATAAACCATCACGTGTAAATATGCCTCAACCTAAATCGTTGGTTCATCTTGCAACAAACGATAAAACTTGCCCTTATTGCCAAGGCAATAATCATTACCTCTACAGCTGTTCGAAATTTATACAACTTGCTGTAAGCAAACGCGTAGAGGAAGTTAAAAAACTTAAAATTTGTACAAATTGCCTAAGGGAAGGTCATTTCTTGCAAACTTGTAAGGGGAGATCGTGCGGGGTATGTCGAAAGCGTCATAATACCCTCCTTCATATAGATAGTAACGATTGTCGCTCAGAAAGGCCACTTATTCAGCCTTCGGCGTCAACAGTTGTCTCTTCACCGGAACGCGACAAGTCATTTCCTGTTCCTGGTCGGTCTTCGCCACAAGTTAGTTCACCGGGACCTAGTTCCCAGCTTTCTCCAGCTTTGCCTTCGTTGAATAACGTTAGCCAGGCAAGCAAAAATAATATCATTCTTTTATCAACAGCGATAGTCTACATACTTGATTTACATGGTGAAAGAATAAAATGCAGGGCTCTTCTAGATAGTGGGTCGCAGTCAAACTTTATGACCCAATCACTCTTTGACAGATTGTTTTTGCCCCTGCAACCAACTAACGCGCCAGTAACAGGGATTGGATTATCCGCTGCTAACATAATATGTAAGACAAATACAACTATTCAATCAATTTATAACAGTTTTAAGGCTGATTTGCAATTCCTAGTAATTAATCAACTAACAGAAAACATTCCTCAAGTA
Organism: Malthinus flaveolus; assembly: GCA_950108345.1. Classification (NCBI taxonomy): domain Eukaryota; kingdom Metazoa; phylum Arthropoda; class Insecta; order Coleoptera; family Cantharidae; genus Malthinus; species Malthinus flaveolus. Next base: position 35,791,696 of record OX467286.1, on the reverse strand, counting down.
TCCTTTGACACATCTTCATTGCCCATCCCACATAATATAAAATTAGCTGATGAGCGGTTTAATATCTCGTCGCCGATTGATCTTTTATTAGGCGCCGAAATTTTTTATGAACTACTTTGTGTGGGACGTATAAAGCTAGGAACTAATCAACCCCTGCTCTTAAAATCCAAGTTAGGCTGGATAATTTCTGGTGGGTTAAGTAGTCCAACAGCACATAATAAATTATGTTTAGTCTCAGGCATTCCTGATATTCAAAATCAACTTGAAAAATTCTGGGTGATTGAAGAGTGTGAATTTTCCAAGCGCACTCTTTCAAATGAGGAACTTGAATGTGAACAGCACTTTAAAGACAATGTTGAGTATTCAGACTCTGGGCGGTTCGTGGTAAAGCTGCCGCTTAAAGAAAATTATAAACAATTAGGCCAATCTCTAATTCCAGCTGTAAATAGGTTTTTGTCCATTGAACGAAAACTATCTAAAAATCCCTCTTTGTATAAAGAGTATTCTGACTTCATGGAGGAATATAAAAACTTAGGTCACATGTCAGAGGTAGATCCTCCTATTGGCAATCAATTAACGTACTACTTACCTCATCACAGCGTAGTAAAAGAATCTAGCACCACAACTAAAGTACGCGTAGTATTTGATGCCTCGTCTAAATCTTCATCTAATTTATCTCTGAATGATGTTCTAAAAATAGGCCCTACTATTCAAGACGACTTGTTCTCTATATTAATAAGATCACGCAAACATAGAATAATAATCTTGGCAGACATAGCTAAAATGTATCGACAGATAAACATTCATTCTTCTCAGCGTTGCCTTCAAAGAATCGTCTGGAGGCCGAATTCTAGTTCAGAGCTGAAGCATTTCGAATTAAACACCGTGACCTACGGCACTGCCTCCGCGGCTTTTTTAGCAACGCGCTGTCTACAGCAGGCAGCATTTGACAATCTAAATCGGTACCCTTTAGCTAGCCAAACGATCAATAGGGATTTTTATGTCGATGATCTTATTACGGGTACGGAAAGCGTAAACGATGCGATAAAATTGATCGACGACTTGAATGCTATTCTTTCGGGTAGTGGCTTTCCTCTTCGCAAATGGATGTCAAATAGGCCAGAAGTTTTAAAAAATTTATCACCTTCTCATAGCGAGCAGTATATCATATCTGATGAAGACGATTACGTCAAAACTCTTGGAATTTCGTGGCATTCAACCAAAGACGTTTATTTATACACGACCACTATTAAACAAAATTTCGAACCCGTAACTAAAAGGAAAATCTTATCTGTGATTGCTAAAATCTTCGACCCTTTGGGCTTAATAGGTCCTGTTATTATACGAGCAAAAATCATGCTACAGGTACTGTGGAAACTAAAGGTTGCATGGGACGAACCGATTCCAACTGATTTATGTAATATTTGGTGTGACATGGTAAAATATCTCCCTTTAATCTCAGAAATTGATATACCTAGGGTAATCGTACTGCCAGAGGCTCAGATAATTCAGATTCATGGTTTTTGCGACGCCTCCGAAGCAGCCTACGGTGCCTGCGTTTACATGCGTTCCCAAGATTCCCTGGGAAACGTTCTTATACGCTTAATTTGCGCCAAATCGCGAGTATCTCCTTTAAAAACCATTAGCTTGCCTCGTTTAGAGCTTTGCGGGGCCACTCTTCTTTCACGTTTGATGAATAAAACAGTTATTGCGCTACAAATGAATATCAACGAAACATATTACTGGTCAGATTCTACTATAGTATTGGGTTGGATTGCAACCGAACCACCTAAACTTAAAACCTTTGTTTCAAATCGCGTGGCCGAGATCCAACGACTGACTAATAATAGCCAGTGGCATCACGTTTCATCGCTCGAGAACCCAGCAGATATCATTTCTCGTGGAGTTTCTCCTGCAGAACTTAATAGTTTACCTCTTTGGTGGCAAGGTCCAACATGGCTGTCTAAAGCTATGGATCTCTGGCCTCATACAAATGCAACCCCATTAGCAAATCTTCCCGAAATCAAGGAGCCTACTAAAATTTCTCTGATCATTGTAAATAAATTCAATCTATTTGACCGTTTTTCGACGTTATCTAAACTTTTAAGGGTCTCTACTTATTGCTTGAGATTCACTTATAATTGTAAAAACAAGTCGGGTAAACGTTCTGGTAATTTAACACTGGAAGAAATTAATCATGCTAAAATAAAACTTCTTAAAGTAGCTCAATTAGAGCACTTTAAAGACGAAATCAAGGCGTTATCAAATTCAAAGTCAATAAATGGCAACAGCAAATTGATTTCTCTAAGCCCCTTTTTAGACAAAGACGGTCTCATTCGGGTTGGTGGGCGCCTACATAATTCAAGCCTATCATATGAGACTAAACATCCTGTCGTTTTACCTTCTAAACATACTTTTACGAGTTTAATCATAAAACATGAACACCATCGCAATTTACATGCTGGCGCCAATGTCATTTTATCTAGCTTAAGACAGCAATATTGGCCTCTTTGCGGGAGACAGACAGTCCGAAGTGTTTTGCGCAAATGCATTACTTGCTTTAGAGCAAAACCCAAAGCGTTGTCACAAAAAATGGGAGTTTTACCTTCAGTCAGAGTGACTCCTGATCGCGTATTTTCCTCAGTAGGGATAGATTATGCAGGCCCATTTACTCTAAAGGACGGTAAATTGAGAAACCGCAAATTCATTAAAGGCTACATTTGCCTGTTTGTTTGTTTAGCCACTAAGGCTGTACATATGGAGTTGGTATGTGACTTGACGACTGACTCATTCTTAAATGCTTTAAAGAGATTCGTGTCAAGAAGAGGTTTATGTAAACTCATTTTATCAGACAACGCCACTAATTTTGTAGGCGCAAATCGGGAACTATGCGAAGTGATCAACCTTGTAAAGGGCTGTAAGACGCAGTCCTTTTTAAAAGATAACAGTATCACTTGGAAATTCATTCCTTCCAGATCGCCACATTTTGGCGGCATCTGGGAAGCGGCTGTGAAGTCCGCTAAATATTATCTAAAGCGAATGTTGCGCAATATCAACCTTACTTATGAGGAATTTTATACCCTAATTGCACAGATCGAGGCCATTTTAAATTCCCGTCCTCTTACCCCTTTATCCAACGACCCTAATGACCTGGAGCCGCTTACACCAGGCCATTTTATAATTGGAACAGCTCTAAATGCCATGCCTCAAGCTGATGTGCAAGAGATATCTACTAGCCGTCTATCTAATTTCCAACTACTACAACAATTATCGCAGCAGTTTTGGAGCAGATGGTCCACCGGCTATCTCAACACTCTACAGCAAAGGTCTCGTTGGAACCAACCAATACCAACGGGCAATCTCGTCGGAACATTGGTACTTCTAAAGGAGGACAACCTACCCCCCTGCCAATGGAGGCTAGGAAGAATCATCGAGGTCCATCCAGGCGCGGACGAATTGGTGCGCGTAGTTAGTGTAAAGACGACCCAAAGTGTTGTAAAACGTGCGATCACAAAGGTGTGTGTGTTACCAATTGAACAGTAACAACCGCAACATCTCTTTGCACCTTTTTTCGTATCAACTGTATAATTATTTTTCTTCGAGAGCATTGTCTCTTCAGTAAAAACCGAAGATGTTAATTTATGCACATATTTATTATGATTTTTATTGTATTTTGTTTTATTATCTTATATCTTAGCTTAAGTGATTTAGTGCTCAAGCCTTTTTTTTCTTTATTTCGAAAGAAGTTGATTCTTTCAATGGCGGCGGTATGTTGAGTTTTACCGTTAAGGGTTTAAATCGCTTGCGGAATTTTTATGATAAGATGTGGGTTTTTTCCCAAACTCTTTTGACCGGCCGTCGGTGTTGGCGCCGGCTTTAACGACTTATTGTGCATTGTACTATATATACCCATGAATTTGTAAATAAAATTGAGTATTACCAAAACGTTCGTTCGGCCACGTCTTTCTAATCTTAAGTGTGCTCCTGGGCCAAATTTACAACTTGGTCTCAGTTTGGTGATATTTCCAACACGATTCGCGTACGGACGCAACAACGCAGATTCCACGTGATCGTACAACATCCAACTGGTTTGTATCGCGTAAAGTAAAATTTTTTTTGCATTTGATGTCGACGAAGAAAGATCATAAGCAGAGTTAAATTTTTTGATACAATTTATTGAAAAACCTTCTGCCCCTTTCGCTTATTAGATTTTTTCATAACATAACTTTTGCCTTTGATATGGATATTTATATTTCTTCCAAACGGTTATGTTTAAGTTCGTTCGTGTTTTTTTGTTGAAATGTGTTCTGTAAAAATTTATACTTTTAGCGTGTTATGCCTTTTTTTTTTATTTCGGTTTTCTACGTTTTCCTTTATAGCTCTAAAACTATCCTGTAATTATATTTAAACCTTTTCCTTTTTAGATTTAAAAGCAACTCAAAGAAAACCCCGGAGAGCCCCGAAGGGTATTTTTATACAGTTGATGTAGGACAAACTTCAAAATGTGACTAAAACGGGTTGAGCAATTTTTCTTTTAAATAATTTTTTTGTCATCAACTCATCAACTCTTCTTTTATGTATTTGCATACCTCGAAGTATGGGGAAAAAATAAATTAATGCCAAGTACCTGAGCACCTACTTAAAATTCACTAGGGAAATTTGTTAACATACGAACGGCTGGTTTTATAGCAGTTTGCATTGCAAATGCTCGATTTTCTTCCATTGGATCTAAGTACGGACTATTTACTTCTTTTCAGTGGCGAGAAAATATTTAGAAAGTCGTTTCTTTTAAAATAAAATAAGATTATTATCGATTTCCTATTTTGGGATTAAATATTTAGTTCAGGGTCGAAATGGATTTTTTGGATAAATTAGTTCGGTCGATAGGTACCTACTCGATCCGCGTGCATGGAAGAAACGTATAAATATAAATTATTATTTAATAATTTCTGAAAAGCACATTTCTCGTTATTAATGAAAAAATATATTACTCCTATTTCTTTTCTTTCGCATTTTAAAAATTATTACCTAACATATGGGTAGTGCGATAGTTCGGACCTTCGAGTACTCTCTTCTTTTAAATATTCTTAACAATAAGGAATCGCCGAATCGGTGCATGCTAAATCTCCGATCTCGACATTCTCTGAATTTGGATCTTGAAGCTAAATCCTTTGAGATTTTATATTTTAGAATCTACGTAACACCGCGGGTTTTATGTTTTCTCATCTTGCTTTGGAGTTAATAAAGAAGACACTAATACCTAATATACCTTTGAATGATAACCCGCGATCGAATTTTACCGGAGCACCGGAGCCCCTACATCACGCAATAAACTTTCGTAGTAGTGGTTAATCTAAACTCGCGACCTCCCATTTCATTTCTATATCACTGAAAAAAGCCCAGCCGTACGAATACGTAACTGAAAAGTCACCACGATTTATTTATTTCAATTTGAACTTTCGTTATTCTTGGTTTGGTGTGGTTACCTACACATTTTTTATAAAGTTAAACAGAATTAATTAAAGCAAAGCGGTCCCAAGTCTTCAGTATATATTAGGTACAGTTTAAAACTAAATTAACGTATTGACATTTATTGTCGAAAAATTATAATTAGCAATTTCCTAAACTATACCATCTTGGTTTTTCATTTGTTAAAGGCACTACATTATTGACTGTTTCTAAGCTGTTTTTCCACGCTAATACTGATAGGTGATAGGTAGCCATACAGCTATCACAGCTAATCTGGAGATCCCAGTGTGACAAAGTCCTTTAATTAATTATTTATATTGGTAAGTTATTATTAGACAAATTATACCCATTGTGCACTTATTTTAACCTCAATGAGGTTTATCTTTTATAGTCGTGAAAAGTTAGTAATTTATTCATATCGAACCGCTTTGCTAAATTATTTCATCCCTTCTGGACTTCAGTTTTTAATTTTTTGTCAGTCTTCGGCATTACCAAGCATTACTCTATTGTCGTTATTCTTATCAAGTCGTTTTCAATTATAATTGTGTTGTTTAGCTTTTAACTACGTATATCTAATTTGTTGTCATAATTACCTAAATTTGTCGAAGTGTCCAGCAAATATGAAGCTTTTGGAAATTTAAATTAAATTATAACTTTTTCGTTGAGTATATGGATAATGGATACATAAATATATTATGCATCTGCTTTCGTGCAGTATAGTGCTTCTCATACGGAATCCCGACGTCTCACCCTGTAAAAATAAAAAATAACTGTAAATAAATTTTGCGGAGTAATAAGTAATTAAGAAAATAATGGGATTAAGGGGTAAGAGATCAAATTGAGAATGTAATTATTTTTCAATTTAGTTTGCTTTACGTTATCGAATCGAAGTAGTAAATTGTGGTAATAGAATTAGTTCTTTATCATCAACTGATAAAGTAGATAAACCGATAAGAAGAGAATTCCGGGATTAACAGGATATTGATTTCGTAGTGACCGGAAACTCTAGGACTCGCTTTAGAATTTCTAGGGTTACATTCTCAACTTGTTCTCTAATTCACAACACATGTTACAAACTCAAACTCCTAATTACGAAATTATATATAATTTCACGCTTTTACCCCGATAGAAATTTATTTAAAACTTTTAGTTGAATTATTGAAATAGGTAATTTATCTCACGCACTTCCATTTCGACTTTCGAGGATAATATTATTAAGTCCGGTAAACAATTCGGCTAAAGGCAATTGAAGTGGGACTCGATTGGATGGGATCAAATGGGGTGTACGCAATTTGAAGCAGTTCGTGTGTATGTTTGCTTAAACGTAAGTAGTTCTGGACGTACCGTAAGTACAAGTGAACGAGTGGACCTTAATACTAAAGTCAAATTGAATATTTTCGCCTTAAGTCGTTAATCTCCATTTCGAAGGAAAAGGCTTCTAAATAATTAATTGGCAAACGCGAAAGAAACCCAAACAATTAATCAAAAAAAACATTAAAAAATGGTGGAATTTATCCCTTAAAATTAAAGTTTATTACAAGTGAGCACTATATAAATTACTTTCAAAGTTTACTCGAAATTTTTTAAAGGGACTAACTTAAAAGCTAATTACGCTATTTGTATTTAAATATCGTAAAATGAAAATTTAGCATTTTTAGGGATGAAATGCAAATTTATTTTTACTTTGCGAATTGATGAGAGACAGGCGAGGGTTGGGTATTTTTTTTCCTAACTGGTTTGGGTTTTTTCACTTATTCATCGTCAACTTCAATATATTACATTAGACACAAAACAAAATCAATAAAGCTGACTGTGATGAGGTAGATCATTGTCTAATAGTCGTTCTATTCCACTCTCCAACTCTTAATTAGCTCGTGGCAACAATTTATTTTATTAAGTGCTTCAGATATTAAGAATATGGTGTGACTACCTAATCAAAATATTACTCTGTATTAAGGATGTTTTCTTATCCACAGTTGTGACAGCTTTAAGACGATATTTTTGAGAAGTGGGATTTGAAAGGACATGTTTGCTCAGTGTGAGGTTTTGCAGCGTGTTTCTCATCATGCACTCTTTATAGATAATTTATACTTCTCATAACACTTCTTCTTTTGGTGATAACAGCTAGTGGTCTCTTTAATTTTTTTTCTGTAGAATTTTTTATGTGGGTGTTTCTCCCTGACGTGTAGCCCCTAGCAATGTAGGTTAATCCGTATCGCTCCACTGTTATACAGGGTGAGTCCAAAATGGCGGATAAGCTCTCCAGTACGTTGTAGGGAATAATAATTGAAGTAAAGAAAAAATGTTAAAAACATTCTTAGCCGCTAATTTGTTGAGAAATGAAGAAGTTAAGGGTGGAAGGTACCCTAGCTAAATTCGTAACATTTTAAATAGGCAACCCAACTTACTTGCCTTATTTAAGCCTACGTATACATCGTGTAAGGCTAAGTAGCATAAAATATAAAAGAAATAGCCAACTTTACCGATAACAATGAAGAAAATAAAATCGACAAGCAGGTACACATAATCTTTTGTATGTACCAAACAGGTGGCGACTTTTCGTTGCATTGTATAAGAACAGTAAAAGTGCCAAGTACTTATGCCAATAGCAAAGATTACCTAGTTGTTATAGTATTATTCAGCAATCTTGGCGCGTACATGCATCAATTTATGAGTTTCATTATTGTTTCCACTCTCATCCCAACGTTACTTAGCGTTAGAAGTGAGTTGATACAATAAATGACTTACGTTTTTGATTTTATGTTTGTCAGGTTTCCTTATTTTTCCGTATTTTATGAATTATGCCCGATAATATATAATGACGCACACGCCAAGAACGCTGAATGATACCATATTATAGTATTTATTATCAAATTATCATTTTATACATGTATTTACGTTTCCTTATTTATATACGTACTATTATAGATTTAGCGCCAGGATTGTAGCCTGAAGTGCGAAGCGCCTAGGGTTACAAGACGCGTGGTCTATAATAGTCTTCGCAACGTTAGTGTATACACGTTTATTTTTGCTACTAGCACTTTAATCTCATTAAATTAAATCACAAGTTCGATCTAATATATTTAATTGACCTTGAATTTGATAAAAAATATTGGTAATTCTTTTAAAATACTATTTACACCGCTCAAGTTTTACACACATATTGTTTTGCTTATTTTTTTAACTTTCCTTAATTTTTTGGGTTCTTATCAAATACAAACACTTGACTTCCACCAATTCATTATCATTCACTAGTCTATCAGGGCTACAACATAAGTGAGGGTATTCTTTAGGTATAAAAAAGCTGCTTGACTTGACTTTCCACTTTCTAGATTTCCTCATATTTTTCTATAGCAACATTTTCGTGTGTTCTACCATAAAATTTCCACTAGAAAATTTTGCCACAAGACTCGTATAAATACCTCTCCGTATAATTGGTAGTGACATTTCTAGAAAGACGATTTGATTGAACAACGTTGTCATTACTTTGCAAATCTCTTCAAACAATGCACTTGTTTGTAGCAAAGGCATATAGTTATCATCTTTAATTGTTTTTAAGAGTTTTAAGAATATAATCTATCCGTTTGAAACATCTGCTCAGTTTTTTAATATTTGTATTATTATCATTATTTTTGAGTAGTTTGATTAGCTGTTGAGAGTAGACTTTTAGTCATTAGTCAGTAAGAAAGTATGAAAATGCGATTCATTAGAATACATCAAAATAGCACGATAAATGAAATTAGCATAAAGGTTTAAAAAATGAAAAAAAATAGACTAAAAATCTAATTTCATTTAATATGAAATTCATAAACTCATAAGATACATTTTTGTTGTAATTCTTCAAAAACTTAGAAAATGACCCCGGGCGAGAAGGGTTGTGTCCTTTATATCGCAGGTAAAGTGCCGAAATTCGTGTACTTCTCTATCCTTTTCTGGGCTCTAACGCACTTACTCTGCGATATTTTACTAAATTATTTTAGATAAGTACGGCTTTAATTACCTATCGAATATAAAATTTTAAAAGTATATCTTATCATCGTGATTCAGTTCAGGGTATAACAAAATTTGAAGCAAATTGGGCAATTAGGTAAGATAATATGACTACTTTTGTGTTAGTGAGACATATTACAACTCTAATAAAGTTGAATTGTACAAGTATCAAAATAATAAACAAAATTTTAAATATGTCATACCCTGGAGTAAGGGATTCTCTATAACATGGTTTAAACGCCGATTTAATTAAACTGATATTAAGTCCGTGAATATCTAAAAATCTATCTTTTAAACTATAATGATTATGACTTTTATATTATACAGATATTAACTACAGCCCTAGCTAATATTCCCCACATCATCGATTTCTGAAAATAAGTTTTTTATAAGCTAGAAAAAAAATTTTTAAGTTCTAAAATTATCGGGAACCTTCCCTCCTTAAGTTGAGAACTCAACTCCGAATTCTGACAAATTTTGAACCTTTTCATCATGTCCTCTAGTAATTCACGTGTTTTTTAATTATTAGGCAAAAACAAACGCTCCTATAACATCTTATTGTCCTCTAAAATTAATTTTGAATATCGAAATTTTTGTATCAAGTTGTTAAAAAAAAAATGTGGCAACGATGTTTTGAAACTACCCTTATGATGACTTATGTCACTTATGTTTTTACCTGTCATCGATTAATTAACATCCGTACCATGTTGCCAAATCTCAATTTACTTCTTCTTTAATAACTACAAAAATATAGCAGAGAGATTTTTTTTATGAGTTTTCTTTAGTTCAAATAACCGTCTCCTATAACGTACTGAAGAGCTTATCCGCCATTTTAGACTCACCCTGTATATCTACGAACCCTAAGGATCTAGAAGCTCAGTTTACCTCAGTTGCTTCTTGATGCAGTATAAAGGGTCGTTAATTTTGGGCTTTGGTAAGTCGACCCATTCACGAATCAATGTCAAATGAGCATTATAGGTTATGAATATTCCAAGCTGGCAAGCTGCTTTTGTGTTCTCCATTGTGTTCTCTCCTGTTATCTTCATGACTTCATATAACGTATAGTTATAGTTACTTCGTAACTTGACCGAAAGTCATGATATTTTTAGTGCGACATTGATGGACTTAGTTGTTTCCATCTCGAAGTAAAGTTGAAGTACCGAACAAATTTGCTTACTGTGTGCTTGGAACTAGAAAATGTGATCTGTGGGATTAGAACATATCTTCTTATAAAAAGTAAATAAAAACTGGGTTTGACGTTTTGATCACGGCCTACCCTTAATGCTGTCGCGGAGCGATGTGGTACTCCACATTTTTTTTATCGAACAAGTACGACGTACGACGACACTATGACACGAAAATAATTTCTAATATTCGATACACAATTTTTGCGTCTATTTTTCGATTTATATAAAAAAAATCAGAATATATTTAGAGAGAATGTTACGGTTGTGGATATTACGTTTTTAGATGACAAGCATTTTCATTGTGAACTCAAATGGTGTGTGCTTTCTAGTAACCCTTGTTATCGATGCTTATCGAATATCCTGAATAGTGTTACCCTTTTGCTTTAGGCATCAAATATTTGCTTGCTTTAGTTAGAATGTTGATAAAAATAACCAGGTCATATTTTGTGTCGACGTATTAAGCTCTTTTCTCCATCATTTTCTCCATTTTTCAAAATAACAACGACGTATAGAAAAAATAAAGTTATTTTAAGCAGTAAAGACCGATTCGTTCGGCACGTTTCGAACGGAGGAAATTATTTCGATCAATTATATTATTATGGTTTGAAGAAAACAAAACAATTTCCCGAGTCTATTTTTGGGGAGTAAACACAAATGATTTATTAATCGAAAGGAATTAGACGTCGGTAGTTATTTAATCGATGAGAAGTTATTTAAGCCTAACAGGGAGGCGGTCGGAGGAAACTTCAAAAGTTGAATTGACGCCAAGTTTTACCGTGGTCAGCTGTCCGACCCTCGATCCTACACTAAAGCTTAATAATCCTAAGCGACCGCCATAAGCTCTCAGGATCTTACTAAACTAAAAGGTCCGTGTTATTTACCAAGATGGAAGATGTACTTGGCCGTGATTGTTTCGTATTTGGTAGAAAAGAAATTGGAAATAGATAAAGGGGCCGATAATCACTAAAGGCGACAAATTACAAGCATTTTTTATTACTCTCTTTCGAATTGAAAAATTCTTAAACTACATTTACTTCATCGACAAGATACAAAGAGAAATAAAACTTTATTCTATTCTTTAGTTTGAGTTTAGTTTTAGGTTTTATTTTGCTTTTAACGTTTTCCAATTCTTTCGACGCTTTCCTCATCTTTAAACTCCGTCTTCGGTCGTTTCGAAAGGCTCAGAGACTATTATAATTTCGAAATTGGGCCATTGAAAGTTTCAATTATAACGCAAGTAACCGTGTTTTAGTGCTTCGGCCATTATCAGTTTCTTACACCTGCCGTTGTATTTCCGACGAAATAGCATCTCTCCGAGCAATAGGCCGATTAAAATTTAATCAAGTTATACATTCATTTTTTAAGAGTAAAGCTTCTTTCATCTATTTGCCGTAGTAAAAATTACCCAAAATTTTACCAACACTCACTCCGTGAGACTACGTTCAGAATTACACGCTTGGTGGACGAGACCATAGCTGCAATAATGGTATGATGAAGAATTACTGCGGGAGAGTACCTATTGGTACTCTGGTTCTAGTACATAAATAATTATGAAACCCCTTATAGATTCATTTAATTGCGTACCAATTTAAAATGTTTCACCAAGAGGTAAGCAAAACTTCAAGACGTTGGTGGTAACATTGTAAACTAAAAACATTAGCTTTCCGATAAGCAATAAGTTTAGATTACGTGATCCGTTTACTTTCCATTTTATTTTTTAGAAAAGACATATTCGAAATGGATGAAATACCTACTTTTTAAAATAAATATTTCTTTTTTAAAATATTTGAAATTGATATAAAACTTATTGATTTCGTGGCATGTCTAGCATATCAAAAGTTTTCAAAAAGTAAAGTTGAAAATATAGACTTCAACCTGTCATAAAATTTTCAATTTACTTTTGCTACAAATGGAGATTATATTGCATCCTCTTTGTTTACTCGAGACACTTTTAGTCGAATAAGACGTAGGAAGAATAAAATGCGCGAGGAAATTAGAACAAAAATTTTGTGTAAAATGTTAATTTCTGTAAAATTGATAAGAAAAAAAATTACATTATTTTCATGTTTTAGATGTATTTCCGATTTTCGAGCAAGTTTTCTTCCATTTTCAATTTCATGGTTCACTACCAACGTATAAATAAGAAATGGTTAAAGTAAAATGTATACGCTCGATTTTGTTTGTATAAAGGACAAGTCTTGTTTGATTCGCCATTACACTTCATTTTTCTTCTTGAAGGTGATTACCTATTCGTACTAATTTAATTCGACTCAATAAATAAGAAACGCTAAGTTTGCTTAAGCAATTTAGTTCATATTTGGAATTTCCTATCACATTTTTACAAAAATAATTTTTCTTATTAACCGACGTTCAACTAAATTCTAATCGAATTAGAGAAATGTTGTGTTATCCAAAAAATTGAAATCAAAATTGTTAATTTCGCTACTGGAAAATCAATAGAAGCATTTAAAAATTCCCTTTTAATATAACAGATACACGTATCTATATAGGGGTGCTTTCGCTCAGAGTATTTAGTGTATAGTACAGCGCTTTCATGTTCCACGTTCCCTATTCTTTCTACTCCATAATATGACTTTCGGGTATTTCGGGCTCCCAATATTTCCAATAGCTGTGACTGTTTACAGAACAAAATTCATAAAAAATGACTAACGAAACAACATCAATCAATATCATCTTATGCAAGGCGAGTTCTATTAGGTTCAAATCGAGCTGGGTAAAAATGAGAAAACAATTCAGAGTAAATTCTTCTCATAGGTTATTTACTGACCCTTTTTGTTTGTAAATCCATCATTCTGATGCACTGGATCCTTGCTTAACAAGCGTGCATGTCGTAAATATTGTTAGAACTTAAACTTGGGTAAAATCCTTCCTCGAAAGATAATGCAATTACCGCATGCAGAAATGGCATGTGGAAAATTTATTTTGCAGAAATCTTATAATTATCCAAACAACCTTTAAAATCCCCTCTTTTAATTATTTTTTTTATACTTTAACAACGTAATATAAAATTTAACCGATTAAAGACTGGAGCATACAAGCAGTCGTCGGTTTACACCGAAGTCTGGGTTTTTTGAGAGGCTATTTTTAGATTTTTCGAAACTAAATAAGCGTTTTATTAAAGACATTTTAGCCACAGCTGTTACTTTTAAATTTAAAAGTTTACCTAATCTTTATTTTGTAAGTTTCGTTTTTTCGCCTTAACGCATAATTGGACACAACGACGGCTTAATTAAATTTTACTTTTGATTTGGAGCGAAAACGAGCCATTATTTTGATTATAAACTTTCTTTTAGCCTCCTCAAAGAAAATTTTCTTACGTAACGTGGTGATAAATAAAAGCGAAAAGCTTTTTTCGATCCCGTTTTATTTTTCTAAAAAGGTGTGCACGCTTCGCGTAATAGGAACTTCATGAAGTCTCGATGATGTGTTAGCTCAGCTTCGCAGTTTCTTCTGGTTTGCTTTGTAAATAAATAGGTACTGAAGTTTCTCTAAGCGATGCAATCATTTTCTACGTTTACAGCTGTGATGTATAACCACTATGGCTTTTGGTTTTGTTATGAGGAGGTACCTACTGAAAAATCTAAATGTTCGCACTTTTGAACATCAATTTTTTATTATTAAGTTGAGTAATTAGAGCGTAGTTTAGGCCCAGTTGTATAAACGAGATAATCGCGGAGTCAGAGTTCACTCCACGATCTGAATATGAGGTTAGATCTTAGCGTGGATTATTAGATTACATTAGCTCGTAGGCACTTGGTACAGGGTTAACTCTTCAATTTTCTTGAGTCAAATATATTTCAATTTAACTCAGAATTAGTTGTTATTTATGTTGAATTTAGGTTAATCGCGGAGTTAACTCTGACTCCGCGATTAGCTCGTTTATACAACTGGGCCTTAAAGGCGTTTTCTGTTTGATAAAATAACTCGCTTCAAGTAGGCGGGGCGTTAATTACAATTTTCTGGTTTCTTTTAAAGTCAATTTCTTAACTAACTTTGATTTCAGATTTTTTTCGCTTCCCGGTTTTCACCCCCGTTTCTTTTATATCAATTTATTTTAATAAGCTACGAAGTTTAATCAATTATTTCCCATTATGTATGTTTTTTGCAACGCTGTTAGCCAATATCTTAGGTCGTTCATAAAGTTTTAGAGATTTTGAATAGTTCTAAATTCGAACCTTAAAATCCCATCACAAGAATAATAGTTTATGTACATTATATTACTCTTTTCGAAATCCACTTTATTTTTAACCCTTGAAACTACTCTGTCGGCACACAAAGCCTCAAAAAAATTTTGCGCTAGAGCTCGTATATTCTTTTCGGCTCCGTTATGAAAAAGTTATCCACTTTGGTTGTTTTGGATCGCGTGTTACCGAATTGTTGTTGGCTACTTCATTATTTAAATCGTAGATTTTATGCTCTCGGGTCTCGGGTAGGTACATTTTAAGAGATTAAAACTTTTGTCGACTCGACTATTTGGGAGTTCCGTTTAATTTCTATTTAAAAGGCTGGTTAATTACGTGAGTTGTCTTAATTTTGTGGAGACATCTCTAATACACTTAAAAAATTGAAAAAAGCTGCATGGAAAATGGATGTAAGAAAATTGTTTTTCGAGTATAAAGGCGTCTTTCACATGCAACCCGTGCACTTTGTCGTGCTAAGCATTTCGAGCTATAAAAGCAATTTGATATCATTAATCTTTCAAGTAAACTCTGATGGTGCTGCATTGTGCATTCTCGTCTTGCATCTTTTAAAAACTTCTCCGACACTAAAAATGCCCGCTAAAAGTATATAAAAGTTGTTATTTTTATAAATCTGTATAAGATAAGTAAATAAAGCGAAACGCTTACATTATAATAAGATTTACATCAATGGTTAGTTTCGTAAAATGTCGGGTTTTAAGTCCTGAAAGAGCGACTTACTAAAAACTTTCTTTGTTGAATTATAAAAAGGCGTTCTATTTTGATTTTAGGGTCGTCAAATGAATAAATCAAACGCTCAAGTTTGAAAATTAAATATTTTTTGGAAGACGAAGGTATAAGGTATATAAATGCACTTACTGAAAATTGGCAATCCATTTTACTTCTATTAAAGATAATTTTTCCCATACATAAAGTATCGTTTATATCAATTTGTGGTAGTTCATTTTTATCAAAGCTGATCGTTTTATAGCGGAAAGTGAGTATGTCAAATCCATTTTAGATTTACACTTTAAAGTAAACTTATTTACTGGTATTTTAGAAAATATAAGAAAAGCGCCTTTATTTTTAAATCGGTTTATAACGTTTTGGATAGACGTTTTCCTTTTAGGTAAGTACTTGACAATTTGCGAAGTAAAATTTTGCATCGTGAGTATCGTGGTATACATATTACGTTTTGTCACTAATTTGATGTCATCGGTATCAGAATTTTGAATAGTTGACGGTAAATGAACAATATGCATAAAATCAATTGTAAATGTCAAAATATTAAACGTAACTCCTGATGGGGTGGCCATCAATGTATCAATGACCATGGATCATATAAAAGGAATATAAAAAGTGAAGGTTTACTACGATATGTAGGTACCTACATCAGCTATAGAAAAATTTATTCAATACTAGTAAGTGGTAACTTTCTTCTTTTCGTATACGTTTTAGCAGATAATGGCATAAAAACTGAGGGTAGCATAACTAGGTATTATACAATACATTTCATTTGTAATTCGTAAACATCTCGTTCCAGAAATTGCGGGCAAAAATATTAGTTAAACAGCCTATGGCGGCCAATAATTATTTCTTTGACTGTACACTGTATACACGATGACGATATTTTCTCGATATTTCCGTGTTTTAACTCTTTAACTGTATAACAACCAGTACGAAACTGCTCATTTTTCATCACCCGTTCTTGACGGTTATGTGAAATCTTCGAAAAACAAACTCGGAAATTTTTGGCGTCAAAGATTCTGTGGAACAATGTGGAATCCAATTCAACATCTTTAGAAGCGATTCAATAATTGTTTTTAATTTAATACTAAAACAGTTATTATGCACGTTTTTTAAGTTACGCCAGTGATTAAAAAATATAAAACAGTCCACACGTCACCAGCGTTGCATTTCGATTGCAAAAATTAACATTTTGCACTAAACTTTATGAGATATATTTATGGATAACAAATTATTGTAATAGCTATTATACATAATGAAAATTCGGCTTTCGACCTCTGGAAAATTTCCAAATGTCAGTAAAATGCGTCTCGACGCTCAGAACAAAGATTCATTCTAGACTCGAGACTATGGAGTGAATTCGCAATGATGAGGTCGCGACTTGGCGAGCTGTATAGCCGAATCGGATCTGCAGGTTCTCGACCTAGAAAGTTTTAAGTTCAAGGTTTTTGTTTGATAGACAATAGTTATTATCATAATTAATATAGTATGTATGTGGTTTGTTTTAATTGTAAGAGGTTTATAAAAAGAATGCCCAATGAAACAAATCCTAATTTTAAAAACCTTTATTTGTTTTTCGTTAAAAGTTTGAGATTTTCTTTTAAGATATCGTAGCGTAATCCTCACTCAAGTCTGTACTTTTGTTCTAAACTGAAATTTACATCTTGTAAGCAATTGGCAGTTTCTCTTTTAGTTTTGCTGGTAAAATGAAAATGACGAGATAAAATAAATAATTGTAAACGCCAAAATAATCGAATTCAGAAAATTAGAGCCACTAAACTTGTTTGTAAAAGTGATACATTCCCGGACGATGGTCACACAGGAATCTCGGAATTTAGTTCTCTAGATCCGATTCGGATTAAGTCTAAAAATTAATTACTTTATCGTTTATTTAGTAACTAACGGAATAGTATAGCACGACATAGCTATAGGGACCGCCTTTGTAGGTCAATAAAATATTATTTCTACAAATAGTACTCTACTACCAATTCTTTTTCTCGTTATATTAAAGCGGCATTTTCTAACTGTTACTGAAATCCCAAATTTGAGTTCGATTGGCCATCAGAAGTGGGTTTCTTTTACCGAACAGACGTGCAGCTTTGGTAATTATTAGGGATTTGTTCAATTTAGCGCTAACCATACTACCTATAATACACAAACAAAATTTTCTTTCACATAGAATCTTTTTTCTTCAAAACTGATGCCTACTTTACTGCTATCGCCTTTTCAAGTTTCCCTAGTTTCAAAATTTCAGTTTTAATTCAGTTTTCTTGTGATTTACTATTGAGAAATAGAAAAAAATCATTAAATTTTCAAGCCTCAAAATTAAATTGTGTGTGGTTGATTTCGAAAGAACGTTGTAGGTAGAGAAATAAGGATCATTAAAAACCGAATGCGTAAATTCACCCTTAAGTACTAAAGAAGACAAAACGAGGGGATTAATGAAGGTTTTATATTACGATGGAAGGATTAAGTTATGTTGATTTGAGGTATTATTTCGACCGACGTTTTTAATATTTATAATGAACCTTTTAAACTAAATCAATATTATCAAGCTTCTTCCTACAAATTGTTTTATTAATGATCTCGTTCGATGTTCGATGCAAATGCTGGATTAATGGTTTACGTTTAAATGCGACTCGAAAATACGAATATTTCTTTAAAAGTTAAATTTATATTAGACCTCATAGACGTTGTTTCACAAACTTTCAGCGAGAATAGTAGGTACGATATAGTGTTTACGTTTATCTGACAATTATACATAAATATAATCTACTCTTAGTTCTAGGATAAAGGACATGCTACAGGCCGCTTATAATACGCCCGTCTATTACGCATCTTTTACGACCGGCTTCATATTTGTGTGCCCAGTTACATTCTTGCAGCTACCGATATCGCGTAAAACTCCATTTCGAAATGTCGAAACCGTAAATTAGATTTATTGTAGAAAAATCATTCAAACTGTTGTTTCGATTTTACGTTTAGAATTTATCGTATTATGAAGTTCTCGAGTTGCGATTCCTACTTCATAACCGTAAAGTCCATAAGGGTACATTCAAGTACTTTATAACATGTATAGATGTACTCGAGTTTTCGTACAACATATACGATAGGAACGAGGATAGACTTCATGAACTCAACTGTAAATATGGCGGTCGTGTTTATCTTGGTATAAGTTATGTTTAAAAGGGGGTTGTACAAAATGAATTTTTAATTATGACTACAATCTCATTTGGGAGTAATTTGTTAAGAATTTTATTTTTTTCGGGGGGCGTTTGGGCGTGTATTTTTATCAATTTATCGACGTCAAGCACGGTTATTTGAAGAAAGTCGTTTTTTACGCACATTTAGGGACGTTTTGAATAATTTCTAATAATTTAGTTTTAGTATAATTATAATATATAGTATAATAATTTAGTAATTTAGTTAGTTTAGTTGGGAAAAATTTTTGTGTTCCAAGTCGGCGAAGTGTGCGAAAGAGGTTAAAACACCTGGATTATACATAAACGAGATAACAACTTAAGAATTTAATATACTTACAAAATTTAACATTTGTAAATGAAACCTTAGACTTCAAAGGGTGAAGTACTTTCAGCATTGAAGTAAAAAGACTTGCAGTAGAAGTTATGAAAATCTTATGTTGTCAATTTTTAATGTGAAAGGAAATTGAAACAACAAGGAAGATAGACAATCGAATTTATATTTTGTCGTTTAGAACAAATTTTCGATATTTTAAAAATCGATATCAGTTTGTATATATTATTGCATTACTATTGTGATAAATGCGCTATTTTCTTTATTCGCTTTCTTTTACCGTCAGGCTTTGATTACTTTAAATGAAGCGTGCAAAATTAAAGTGACGAGAGCGCCAAATGCAAATAAATGCTTTCAGGAACGAATTTGAACTTGCCTTCTCGTTTACATACTACGAAAGCAAATGTCGGACTGCCGGACCGGACCGCTCGCCAGTCTGTCTGTTCACTAGTCTCCTTAACATTTTTATTTGTCTGCGCCTCTCAATTTGCCGACTCCACATTTCACATTTTTAACGATTAATTGGTACTTAACTAGTAGATGTGTAGACTACGTAATTATAATTTTGTGTAATGAAAAAATAATTTTAATAAACTCTCGATGACAAGTCGAATTACGCGCATCTCGAGGCTTTGACGTTCAATCAATCACATAATATTTTTGAATTTGTATTTTCAGAATAAAATTTGATTGCGTTGATATTACTGACGCTTCGTGTGCTCTAAAATTGAATTTTATGCGCGAAACTTGATGTTACCCCAATAGTTGATGAAATATGTCAAATACAATAGAACAGTAATTACAGAAATTTAATACTGTTTTTATTCGATAGGGAGTAATTTAAAAAATGTCCATGGCGGGGAGCTTTTCATTTATAACCTTTCTTCATTGTCGATAAATAGGCAGTTCGTTTTCACATTTAGGTTAATGTCGAAAGCTTTGTCACGTATTTTATTAATTCTTTGACTACGACATTTTCATTATTTGTTTTGTTGCCGCTTTTAACAAAGCTTTATATTTTGAATAAATAGTTTTGTATTTTAAAACTCGAAAAACCATCAACTTATAAAAATAACGAGCAGAAGCAACGATGGTTCGAACTTTTTAATTGCCCGAATCTTAATTCGAACCAAATACAGAAAGATACTAAAAAAAGAGCAGGAAGTGACCAATCGATCGTCTAACAAGAGAGTCGTGCGAAGTCTCCTAATCAAAGAGTTAAGCTGGACAGCTAGACACACACATAGGGTACAGCTTGACCGCCGAAAGGGAAAAAAAAAGTTGAACTTTGCGCAGAACTTCTGAGCAATATGTTTTCGCCATACCGTATATACTCGTTTTTTCAACCAATTAGAACCCGTAGTTCTATCTCTATGGTATCTCCTAAAAATGCCAGTGGCGTACCATCAGGATGGTGCTCTACACTCATAACATTTCAATAGTAATTATTCCAATAATTTAAATAATTCTCTTACCTAGGCACCTAGTAAATTGTAAGAGGTTTGCCTGTAGCGGTAAGGATTAATGTCACTCTTTAAAAATGAAATTTGCATAAAAATAGTTAAATACAATACGCCACCCATCTCCGCCACTGTGTAGCAAGACGAGTCATACAAGTACTTAGTATTTTAGGGGAGTGACAGACGTAGCCCTTTCTGACCAAAACTCTGCGCAAAGGTTCAACTTTTTTTTTCTTTACGACGGTCAAGCTGTAGTATACCTGAAGGTAAACCTGAAAAAGCTTCACTTTGGTAGAAAGTTTACGTTCAGGTATACCTTCAGGTCTATTCAGATGTACCTGTTCAGGTAAACAGACTGGTATACCTGACACCTGACAAAATATGAATTTTCATATTTCGTTTACTAGTATGATTTATCTGAACAGGCGACCTGAACAGGTATACCTGAAGGTATACCTTTACGTGTGTGGATCAACGTAATACCTCTATGGTAATACCAAAGTGAAGCTTCTTCAGGTTGACCTTCAGTTATACCTCAAGGTATGCCTGAAGGCTGAAGGCATACCCTTATTACGTGTGTGTCCAGCTTTACGGGGGCACATTGATAATTTGTACTGATCTACCAATCGGTATTTTGTGTGTAACATCGTAAGTTGGAAGTAATTAAAATAAAGAAGTGACCGAGAAGTTTGTCAAAATTATTATATTGGCATTGTTTTGCCGATAAAAGAACAAGATTTTACAGTTTCTGTGGATCAAAGTTCGACCCCAAAAGGAGCAACCTAGATCGAAACATAAAAACTGATCACGACCTGAATTACTACAATAAGGGTTACTATTATGCCACACAATAACTTCCAACTAATACAGTTTTCATCAAAGTTCTAATATTTCGGAATTTAAATCTCGACAATTTTTTTTGTTTGCAATCTTGTTTCCAGGTTTCTAAGGTATAATGTAATTTGGAGTTCGTAATTACTACATCTTATCGGTGTTATTATAGGAAATGGCAGTAATTCCCCGATGGAGATTATTATACGGTATGGCTGTAGTAGACTTTGTTGCACATTACAGTAAACAAACAAATCAACAAATATCTCATTTTGTAATTATAGTTTACAAAACGTTGTAAATGTTGTTGCAATTTAAATAGTACTACAATTAACTGCACATCTAGTTTAACAGATTTAATTATGTTCTAAAAAGCGTCATTAATAGTTACAAATCCCAAATCGAAACGGAACTTTACTAAACTCAAATCTATTTTGCGAAAAGAAAAATTACTCGATTTAACTGAGAATTCATTCGGAGCGTAATAATTGACTTACAATTTCAAATTTTCTTCAATTAACCGTCTTTAATAGTTCGTAATAGTCCGAGCATTTAAATTAACAGTTTTTACGGTACAATTAAAGTTTAAAACGATCTTAATTGTGCATAACTTAAAAATTGGTGCAAAATGTACAGTGTTATTGAGCATAACGCGTTGGCCTTTATCTAAAACATCTTGGTGGAAACAACCATAATAGCCAACTTCATGTTACACCGTCGTCGACTAATTTTGCTCACGACTCTCTCTCTACCGACTATCTTTCCGAAGTTGCAAACAGTTTAGTTATAATTATTCGGTAATTGCTAGTAATTGTAATAGGCACTTGTAGACTGCCGGTTCTAACACACGGCAAATAGATTAACGTTTTCATAATATAAACACAAACACTTGTCTAATAACTAAATTGTTGTTTTATAATAATTTATAGTTTTGTCGTTAATGATATTGATCGATTTGCGCTGTTAATTTTCCAAATTTCAAATTGATAACAAACATCTTGTGAAACGGGCGAGTCAAGAATCGTAATCACACGGTAATCACTTGTTGTATGTCGTAATATAATATACAATATCTGTTCATGTATACAGAGATATACGTAAAGTTTGTATTTAATTTGCAATTGCATCGTCTGCTTTAGGTGTAAATGTTTCAGCAATGTTAATTCGTGTAGAACAAAATTTCTCGATAAGTCGATTTCAAGAAATCGAGTATTAGTCACGTCTCTACAGGAAACCTGGAAACCCCTCAGTCACCGATCGGGATGATGAATATCACACTATATAATTTTTCAACAGAGCTGTTGCAGTACTAAGACGCTTACGGAAGCTTCACTGCACAAACTTTCCATTTGAGTCCTTCCCATGTATTAGGCATTTATTCGTAAGATGAATAGCCACGATTCAAACCGCAATTTAGCGATAATCAATAAGGTTGTGAGGAGTGTAGCTTTTCTTATCATATCCGTACAGTTTTTCACGAAAGAATAAAAGAAAATATGAAATTTAAGCCGCGCGTACTAACAGTTTATTTTTCAGTTGAAAATAAACAAATGAAAAAAGATTTGCAATGTTGTTTTTTCTTCCTTAATTTGATTGATGATACTAATGCCGATCTTCTGGTGTGGAAATTAATTTCAAATAGGTTTCCTTGTTGCTTGTTTCTATATTGGCACATCTATCAAATTAAGGTCAGAAGTTTTGTTGAAAAGCTTTTTTTTTGTTATTTATCCGAAAAACTACGCTATAGTATTTTATCAGAGTTGACTGTAACTTTTGTTTTCAAAACCAACTAGAAAAATTTTAATAACGCGACTAATGGAGAAATACTTACAGGTATAGTGCACGCTAAAATCCTTTACATTAAAAGAAAATTTGTTACGTAATTTGAAATTTTCAAATTACGCTGTGAGTTGTATCAACACAGTCACCTGCGTGTGGTTGTTTATACTACTCTTATTAATTGTTACCATCTAAACCTGGCTTTTATATTTTAACTCCGCCTTGAAATTTTTATCGTTACGTATCTTAGTGGAATAGAGTCTAGTTGGTGTACTATCTTTGTTATGAAAAAATTGTAATATTATGAAAAGTTATACATTTAATACCATCTCGTGGTCCTTAGTCTCAAGTTTTTGTATTCGTACAATATACCTATCTTATGCCGGCTTAAGTAATATAGAGATAATACATAGATGTTTAAGTTGGTAATTATATATCACATTTATTCTAGGTATCAATTTTTTTATTTTAAAATGATAATAATTGGCTTTCAGCATTAGCGAAGATCATCCTTTTTTGATACAATTTCTATTAAAATTGCGCACCAGTATAGATTTTCGAATAAGCGCTATTTTATAATTTTTCTCTATTATTTTTAAGTTTCGGTCACTCATTAGCAAACTCAGATAATTAATTTTTAATTGTTGTAACTCTCTATAGCGATCAACTTTAATTCTTCTATGACGAATGTTTTAAATAGCAGTAAAGGAACTTAGTTTATGTATCTCATTTTTAAATTAATCCTGAAATCTCGTGTCGGTTATTGTTGTCTCAGTCTCACTGTGTGGTTTAAGAGGAACAAGTGAAATTTCTTTTTAAAATAGTTGGTACCTATGCTTACGCTTGAAGTGCAAGCTGCATGCAGATCATTAGTAAAAAAATTATCTTTAAATGTTCGAGATCGACGTCAAATCTTAAGACAAACCATAGTTTGCTACTAATTGGACTTTAGATAAGTTATACCAACCTTGCTTGCTCGAGCCATTCTGGCGTCTCAAATGGTGGATGTATGTACTTTCAGGCAAAGACCATAATATAATATGAGTTGTTTTACAGGCACCTCTGATGCGTTTAGACGCTGCCACTGCAAAAAAATCACGTCGAAATACGAAATACGAAATACCTCTCAAAAAGGAAGCGACTTTAATAATATTCTTCAGATTTATTTTAACCTCTACTAGTAAAGTAAAGTCGCCATTTTTGCAATTTCGAAAATTTATGTTCGGTAATTAATACGTTATTATTTATTTTCAGGTAATGAAACTATTGACAATACGTTTAGAGTTTATGGATTACAGGTAGGTTCCAATATAATTGTAAGTAATACGAGTTTCAAAAATTTACAATCAATAACGATTTTCTTCGTAAGATTACACGTCGCCTCTTTGCACCTCAGCTTAATGGAGATTGGAGAAACAGCGA
Organism: Malthinus flaveolus; assembly: GCA_950108345.1. Taxonomy (NCBI): domain Eukaryota; kingdom Metazoa; phylum Arthropoda; class Insecta; order Coleoptera; family Cantharidae; genus Malthinus; species Malthinus flaveolus. Next base: position 35,767,078 of record OX467286.1, on the reverse strand, counting down.
GTGGCAATTGTCGGAGAAGATTTTCTATACTATGTTTTTACTTTCTAAATTGGCTCCTTAAATGGAGCCATATTACAATTCACGCTCTTAGTTATTACTTAAGATTAAAAAACTGATATTCTATTGGCAAGAATGTGAGGTTGTAGGCATCTTTCACTTAAAACGTTATTAGCATCGCCCGACTATTAGGATTTGCAAATTGATCGCTCGTTATAAAGTTTATTATTCGAAAAAAAAATTAAGATCTCAAATAGCAAAAATTTCGAATTGTACGACAAAACAGCCTAAACGCAGTGGCGACTCCTATATTATGTCATCTGGTGATATTGATAATCCAGTAGAGACAATCGCTCTTTATTGAATGTTTGCTATTAATGTCTCGCTTCTGAGACGTCCATAGCCCACTCGCTATAAAAATCCATATTTCGAAGTTCATCCAAAGAAGTTCTAGATCCGGGCTTGAAAAAAGCAATTATTAACTGTTTGAAAGGTTTTCCCACTAAGTTTAAAGTTTGCATTTTCCTCGTTTTTATTAATTAGCTACACATTAGGGAGCTGTTTTACGTTACGTCACTGTTATTATATGGAGCGCTATAGTAGGTACTAATATAGAGCAATTATTCAGAAATTAATTAGTGACGTGTAATTGGCGTATGCACGGCAAATGCATGTGGTTTTCAAATTAAAAAATTATTTTTGAAAACAGAAACAGAATAAAGTCCTATTGAAAAATAGCAAAAAAAGAAGATGATTAATTAGTAATTTTGTTGCGTGAAATTTGTCAAGTTTAAACAATTTTAATGATAATTATTATAGTACGTGCTTTTCCTCAGGTCGTGTACAAAGAAAATCAATTAGGGAAAAGTTTTTCAGAGCACTTTTAGTATTCATCTAAAGTTTATCGAATTCTAAATAAATCACAGAGTCGAAATGAATGCAACAAAAATGATGTTTTCAGTAGTGTATTTGAGTATTTCTCATAATAAGTGTATTTTTGTAAAGCAATACGTTTTTCTTTGTTTTCATATTGTTATTAATTGCATTGTGAGTATATTATACAAGTATAGGTAGTGATTTTTCTTGTTATTGCTTCAGTTTAATGATCACCCCATAAATACTTATTATAAGTAGGTACAGGTCCCGCGTTATAAGTTGGCGAGAGCTGTGGATGCGCATTCGCTTTTATGTGGCGCCAAGTTCCAATATTATCAGTGGCGGAGAGCATTCTATTCAATGATAAAACATTGTACAAATGCAGTTAACCAAAATTGTAATGTAATTTTTTTTTATAAAATAATAAAATTAATTGTCAATAATTAACTAAAATTAATGTTTTATTTAAAAATTTTTATATTAAAAATGTTAACATGTTAAACTTTTGTATACTTTTCAATGTTTTTTTACTTAAGTTATAAAAGACCATAACAACAAGGGTTGTAATATTTCGGAGAAATATGCAAATTAACAAAGAAATGCGGAATTCAGAACCGTTATAATCTCGGTAAAAATTTCGATAAGCAATAATATGCTATTCGTGGAAGGGTTTATTTAGTTAACAATATACAACAATCTTTTTACCTGTTGTAGGAGTCAAAAATCAGTAAGTTAGTTTGTTTAATGCAAGTGAACCTAACAGTTCTGTTTTGACAAAATTACACCTCAGTATTCAATATTGTTTATTAGCAACTATGTCGTCAACTTTAGGTCAAAAAGTTCTTCACAGTCAAGCGCGTGAGATAGTTTTTAATGTTTTTAATTATTTCGAAAGAGAAAACGAACATTGCACAAAACTCGAAATTAACGAAAATGGTCATTCAGTGCTAAGATTACCGCCTTATCACCCGGATTTAAATCCAATAGAGTTAATCTGGGCAACAGTTAAAAATCAAGTTGCAAAGCAAAACACAACATTTAAATTACATGACGTTAGGAAATTAGCGGAGAATGAGTTTTCTTCAGTCACGCCTGAAGATTGGAAAAAACGTTGTCAACACGTTATTGAAGTCGAAGACGAATATTTAAAAAACGAGATAATAATTGATGTTAGAACTAAAGATCTTATAATTAACTTAAATGATGATGATTCTGATGACTGTGAATTTGGGTTTGAAAGCGAAAGTGATTAGTAAATAATAATTCGTAGATTTTATTAGTAATTTTTCTTAAACATTTTTTTGCACGCCTATATAAAATAGCGTTTATTTCTTAACGCATATAGCTAAAAATTTTTTTGCAATTTAAAGAGTTTTCGAACATTTAAAAAAATATATAATATTATGCTCAATAAGTACGCTACTGTAGGCGTATGGAATTCACGGAGCACGACGAAGTGCCGTCTATCCTTACTGTCGGCTTGCGCCGGTTCTCGCCAAGATATAACGCACGACCTGTACCTAATTCAAATTTAAAAAGAACATTTTGAAAACCTTAATTTTGTATTTTTGGTTTTTCCCAAGTTTTATCTCCTTATAAGTATAATTTCATAAAGTTGGTACTGTAACCCAAAACCTAACTCATATATTTCCGGAAGGAACAGTATTGGAAGAAGTTATTGAAAGGGCGTTCCGTATTGAATTCGAACTTTCCAAATTTTAAGTTACTGGTATTCAAATGATGGAATAGGCAATGCAATAGGCCTGGTCACGTTTCCAGCTTTTACCGATCGAATATTCGTCTATTGTATACGTATACACCTATATAATACGCGTGAGTATAATAACAAGCCGGCACAAATTACTAATGTGTTGATTGAAGTTTGGGAATCTGTTATGAATCGTCGCAATTCTGACTCATCGAAGTAAGTTTTTGGAGATCGTTATTACCGAGCAGCTAACAATCATTATGTAAAGGTCTTGAATGGCAATGTTCCAGAGTACAGAAGACGAAGTTCAACTTCACGTGCTTCGTCTTATGTGTCAATTATTATTTTGAATGTTAGTTCGGTATGGCAGAAAGTGTTATTGCTTTAGAAACGAGCTATTAGTAAAGATGGGGTTTTTAATTGAAGATATTCTGTTAAGTATACCTATACATTTATTTATCGAGAGCCAGAAATTTCCTGTGTATTAACGAGAGTGCGCTCTTCGGTCGAAATTAATTTAATTAACCCCTACGTCCTTACATAATTAATCAGTTAACCAGATCAGAGATGCCGTTTCTTCAGCTGCCATTTTTATCCGAATACTTTTATTCTTTAAATCTAAATTATCCTCGTCTTAAAATAACACAAATTTATTTAGGCGTATCATAAGATTACATCGTTGAACGAGTTTCGCGATTGTGTACATGGAGAATCAATAGGTTTAATAATTACATGGAAGAGACGTTTGTTTAAAGAGCTCGTTATTTGCGAGCCGCATAACGTAAGTGTAGTGAGCATCGAATTTTATTACGTCGGAACATGGTGTATCGGTGTCGTTATTTTTCTTCAGTTGGATAACAATCGGTCGTAAAAATAGCGCCTTTGAACTTTATTCGAATATTTTTGCAAATAGTAATTGGAGCTCCAATTTTAAATAAACCCTAATAACACTTTGTATAAAATGAAATTAGTGAAAGCTTCAAAGTCGTAACGGTTATACGAGAGTTTACGTAAACTTCGTTAAAGGAGGTGTCAAAATAGGCAAACTTTGAATTTTTCGCTTGTAATTTTCTGTTTAAAGAAGTGCCCGGGTGCGGATCGCGAGTTTTTGAATTTACCTTTATCGAGTGTGAGATTGCTATCTAAATAAGGAGTTAAATAAGTGATTATATAATCAGAGCAGCCGTCGCCGAAACGCCACGCACCCTCGGATGCTGATTGTACACGTCACCTCCGCCACCGCCGCCGCCCTCGAATCAATATTTGGTGGCGTCTCGCTGTATTGATATCAGATCTGGCGGAGATTGTATATTATATAGGATTTACTTGTTCAGATATATATATATATAAGGATGTGGTTTAATGTCACACTGATTTACTAACTTTCTCAACGCGTCGGTTTTCCTCACCGAGAAATTTTCGAAAGGAAAGCATTTTCCGTAATATATAAATTTTATATAAAATTTTAAGCTTTTATGACGTTCAAACAAATTTTATAAAATAATTTATCTTAAACTCGAAAATATACAAAATTTTTCAGCTTTAATTTTATACACTAAGGCTAAATTTAGGTATCTGTAAGCAAACAGCTTACAACATTTTTTAAGTAATTGCTTTTTGTAAATTTAATTAAAATTTCGGTAATAATTTCGTATTCAAAAATTTCAGTAGGTACTATGTAGCTAACGTTCGGCAAAGAAGAATAGTAAACCTCAAATATCCATCAAGTACCTACGGAATAATATTTATTTGCAAATTGAGGCTTAATTTAACTACGAAACATTCACAGTGTTTTGCTCAAGTGTAAAACTGGTAATTAATAACTTCTAATTACTGTAAATTATAATAAATTTGCTTTAATTGCTGAAAATTTATGTTGAGATTTTATTGTTTTTACAGTTCGCTACTTTCCCAGCCCAGGTTATATGGTAGCTAATGTGGATTTTCTTTAGCCTTTTCCTTCAGTTTTGAGTCTTTAGTCTATTAAGCTTGAGTTCAAATGTTTATATGACTTTAAAGTTTTCCAGAAATCAATTAAGAGCATACCTAATACACCACGTGATCATATCACTGGCGGATTAGGCTACAGAACGTACCCTTTAGTTTATATACGAACCAAAAACGAAATCGATCTTAATAATTCCACTTCGAGATGGGACGTTTACATTTTTTGATAAAGCTGATGCTATTTTGTTTTTTGCATTTAAATTTTATTTTGTATTTTGGGTCTTGTTCATTTGAAGCACTTGATCAGGAGGATATTATTTTCGTAGTTTCTTTAAAATATCTCATTAAATCCGATCATGTACCTAACTCAATTTTGTATAGTTGTTCGTATTCGCGTAATAAAAATGAAAAAAAACTTTAGGGGAAAAATTTGCAAAATTTGTTTCCCGTGCGCTCTTTAGAAATAATTTGCAAATACTACTGTGAAAACCGCATTTTAATTGGATTACGAATAACGAAGATTATGGGAAATTTCTTTTCAGAACACTAGTGAATAATACTTTTTTTTGGTGATTTAAAAAAAATTCCGCTGCGCTGTTCAGGGATGACTTTCAAGAATTACCTTACAAACCGCATTAAAATCGCATTGAAAATAAGGAAGATTTTGGTAAATTCGTGTAACAAGACTTGGTCTATCCCCTTAACTATAAATTTACAAGTAATTAATTCTAATGAAAATTTAGTTAATATTTTGAAAAACTGCTTTCCAATTATGCAATTATTCATATGCGGCGCACATTTTATTTTCGAGTCTTCAATTGATTAAAAGTAAAATTTTAATTAAAGTCTTTATTGTGTTTAGTTCAAATGACTTTTGAATGTACGTACCTAATAGGTATTATACAGAATTTTCACAAAAAAGAAACTTATTTCTACCCGTTTCCGCCAGACCTATTTTTTACATTAAAACGCATCTCAATCGAACAGTTTCGCCTAGAGGCATTTCAATTGTGATTTAGTATTTACAAATTTTGTTTTATTGAAACTTACACATTAATTTCAGCAAGATTAACTTTAATGGAATATTATTATAATTAAATTGTCTATTGCGTTGGGGATCCACCTTTGACTCCGAATACAAAACACACTGAGAATGTTGCCCGAAATGATTTATTATATAAACTTCACGTCATACTATTCCCTTAAAGATTCAATTTCGGGCTTAATTGTTCTTACGGGTTCTGTTGTTTTATGCTAATTTAAAATTATATCAACATTTCGAGTCATAAGACTATTTTTGTTGTCATTAGATTAAAATTTAACTTGAAATTCAAATTACAATTACCGTGGAAATATTTACGCGTTGCTTTTTGTGCTCTTCTCAATTGTGTAAATGTGTACAGTGTACACCCTAGGCAGTTTTGCTTTTAAAGATCAGTTCGATAAATCTACCACGTTCAAAGGTGGATTTTTGTTTTAATATTAAGTTGGGGTGGACGTTCTAAATCAGAGGACATTCAAGTATTAAAATGTATATAAACTGTATAACTTTTATTTAGATTAAACTGGACGAGTGGTTAATGTGATAGCTGTCGACACTTCATACCTAACTGGATTTTCAAAAAATACCTAATACAAAAAAAATGGGAAGATATCTTAATAAACCTGACCGTCCTCGGTGGTATAATGTAAATGAACTTTTCGTTACGCCGAAGCTAATATTTTGAGGTACCTACTGCTAAAATAGGAAAATAACGAATATGAATAAAAGATATAGAAATCGACTGGAGCGAAAAAAACTACAGAAATGTAGCATATTTCTTAGCTTATTTTCATACATTTATATCAATCTCTCCAAACTATTAATATGCACTTAATACATTTCTGAGATTCAAAATTTAAGTTGAAATCAAAGCATCGAAAACACGACATGAATATTTATTATTGTGTACGAACGTCTAAATGTTGATCACATGATCACCACACCACTGACTATCTGAAACATTTCTAGTTACCATTTCTCGAATGTCATTTTCTGACACTTTCGTTTTTATTGAGATGGCTTGTAGTATATTATTTTTGCCACCTTGAACGTCAGAAGAATTATAATAACAACCATTTTAATACTTTAGGGGTTAAGTAAATGGAAAATTCCCGTTATGACACATCGCTTCTTTTCTGTGGAGTATTTTAAATAAATGTTTATTTTTGGCTCTATTATAAAACTTGAGATTTTAGTAAGACTAAAATGTTAGTGTGTGTCTACTAGGGTTTCATTTTAATGGACACTTTCAGACAGCAAAACAACCCCTATCCTTATAATAACATCCAACTAAAGCAATTCCGTCAGTCTAAGATGTTAAAACTTAAGAAACATATTTGCATAGTTCCTAGTTGAATTAATTTAAAGCGTTTGTTGTTAGATTAGGAAAATCAATACTGTAACAATAGTAATTTAATAAGTTGTTTTATTTTAAATTTGTTTTTACGACAAAGGAATTTTCATTTTTAAATTGAATCCGCTTTTGAGACCTTTCGAAGTTTAGGAAAGTGTGCGCGTGATTGTGACGAAGCTTTATATTTGAAAAATTGGTACTAGAACTTGATGGAGTTTCTTTCCTCTATCAAAAGGGACTAAATTCAAATTTTATTCCCAAAAAACCTAAAAAAGTAATTTATTACTTAGTACCGAATAAAGATGAAAATAGCATATTGTTTTCAATTAAAGTAAGAAGGTAGAAGCATGATACACAAGTAGAAGTCGTTTACTCTTTAACTTTTGTATAGAGATGGGATCGTGTTGTCTGATTTATTATAAAATAACCCAAATAATATGATATACGTAGAACAAGAGCAATTAACAAAGATCTACACTTCCTCTTAACATCGGTGTAGTATCGTTTGAAATTTTGCCTTTTACTTCAATTTTTCCGTATCGTTATGTTGCAGAAGTTTAACGATAAAAAACGAACGATAATTTAAGCTTCTCACGAATCAAGTTTACCCCTGAATTTTTCACAAAACTTCATCGGCACGTAAAGCTGAAATAGGAAACACGGTTTTGACATTTCGTATATTTTACGAAACGGAACAAATTAACGTACCTACTTTTGAAGCTTTCATTTTTATGTAAAAAATAAAAAAAAATTCGAGGCAGATTTAACTTACTTTATAACTAATTAATTAACATTTTTATTTACCCTCAAACGGTTCTAGAGTAAGGTACCTTTTTTAACATATTGTTTAACTAAAATTTTTATTAAATTTTCTTTTAATTATGGGAATATTATAACGTCCCCATTAAAAATGTTGTATAAAATACAAAATGGAATGTAGGTAGTATTAGGTAATTCAGTCATTGCGTTACTTCCATTGACAAAACAAGTGCAATTTGAAATTTAAGCTACTCGTAATGCAATCTCTATTAGATATTAGAAACGCGCCCTTGAAATTGAATCCTAAATTTCCGTGAACATCGTGGATTGGCGTGCAGTAGGTACCTACCTATACAAAATTATGAACACTACTAAGTGATATACCAAACATTACCAAACCTTTCTGCGACTTTTCACTGATGAATAAAATAATGAACTCGTGCAGCTTCCTGTGTTCGCGCGAGATGTATCACATGCTTCCGATCGAGTTGGGTCATCAGTCATCAGTCGTGTCCTCATTTTATTTACAATAATTTTAATAAATATCCGATGTATCTCAATTTGACAAACCATGAATAAGTCGTAAGTCGCATGCATAACCAGCTGTTGTTGTCGTAGTTCGTATAGGTAAAAGGTAGAAGGCGGTGTTAGTTATATTAAAATTGGCACCTCCTACGTCTTTCCATGCTCTTTGATGCTAAGACTCTTTAATTTCCAACCCTTCAACATCAATTGATAACAGTAAAAAAACTCGGTATGCAAGCTTAAGGTTAGTTGTTGGGAACAGAAAAGCTGAATATTTTGCACCCTCCCATCTAGAACCAGTTGGAACGGTACTTTGGTCTGATGTGAGATGTGAAGGGATAGGGAGATCACGCAAAAACAGGTGAACATTTTTGCGACTTAGTAGTTGAAAGCCACTTAAGTTTTAAATTATTGTTAATTTAACTTTCAAACCCATTAATAACCGATTTGTAATATGAGTGTGTGATAAAAATAGTTTCCGTCCACACGGGGCTCGGCGTAATTGATAAAGATATTGATAATTTATTATTTAGTGCTTTAGTGACCAATTATTAGACTCGGATTAATTATGATTAAGTAAAGAACTTGGAAATGTGTAGAAAAAACTCCAAATTTTTGTAGTGAGTGTGAGCGTACTCTGACTATAAAACATAAAGTTTTAATCCCTCTCCTGTTCGATTTTTTGTTAAATTCTTATTTATGGAAAAAAATTCCGAATCGAACTAAACCTCTCGCTTTTCCCAGAATAAAAATAAAATAAGGAAATTATTGATAAACGAATATAAAACTGAGTGTACCTAATCCTTAAATTTAAATTTTGTAGAAACTCGCATTGCGCGGCAATTATTCGCTTACTAAATTGCATGTTTGTTGTTGTACCACATTAACCATTCCCCAACCAACACTTTAAACGGATTTCAAATCCAGCTATAAATTTTGTTATCCTGCCACTCCCCCTAAATTCGCATTTTAGTTTACTTTACGTCGTACAAGTTTTAACGAAATACCTTATTAATCGGATTCTTAAATTTTTCGATTTATAATGAAAAATTTACTCGGTTAAATTAAAAATCAAAAAAGTTAATGTAAGTTATAAATTTTAGAGGTAGTGATAAAATTGATTAACTTTTAATTAACATTGGAACGAACGTCTTTAAGCGGTTTGCTCGGGTTCGGGGTGCTTTATAATCTTGGATATTAAATTTTTGAGTCACTTGATAACAATTGGAAATAAAATATTTTACTCCATTTTTTTAATTTTCCATGTCTCGAGAGCTTAATGCGTAATTTCAGTTTTTCTTTATTTAATATAGTTTTTTTAAATGTCAAAATGCCACACGATGCGGGAAATAAAAATTTTTTCGTTTGGAAATGTAAGTTATAATTCGTAATTTTTATATTCGAAAGAATTTTTATCGCACTAATTGAAATTTTGAGCTGCTCTTCGTCTATATAAATGTCTACTAAATGTTCCGTCTCACCTGTCTCGAGCAGAAGATATTAGAGCAGTTATTACAAGGATTCCTGCACGTAATACCTTCATTGGCCTTTCTACTTTATGCATGTTTTATTGAACGAAATTAAATTTCGAGATAAAATACTGTGCTTTAGACGTAAATGGTTTGATCAAAAAATACTTTAATAATTTTTCTCTACTTGCATTTAGAAAGTTACGATATTGATCATCCACCGAGTGTTCTCGCGAAAAATCGCAAATGGTGTGTTTGGTTGGTGAATATCTCAATCTTGCTCGAAACTGCGAAAAGCTATTTTAATAACACGAAACTAAACATAAAAGTGATTTTCCACAATGTAAAGCCGCAGCACTACGAATAAAGGGTATGACGAATCCGAAAAGTTGCAAGAATTTGCTTTGATGACATGTAGGATCCGACTTCGGAGGGAAAGCATGGATTACGTTTCGTAAACTTCTTAATTTTATTGAGGAAACATAATATGAGTAACTGATGGTTACTATATACGTACCTACTATTGTCGTTAAATTTTCTACGAAAATCTTCAGGTTTATACGTCTAATCCTCTTACTATAGTTCAATCGGCGTGCTATATTATGTGGACGCACCATAAGCAAATAACTACATATTTTGTTTTGCATATTTTTAAAATATCGAGTGCCTTTTTAAAATTAAATACCGTATTAATTAAAAAATTTTAATTACGAACCTTTAAAGCTCCGAACTAAAAAAGTTCTTTGCGAATTGTTGTATTAACAGTTTTTTAAATTTATTTATAAAACCTAATTGGGCGGTAAATTAAAAATCGCATAATTCTAAAGTTTAATTAAAAATTAAAAATGAGAAAAGTACGAGTTAAATAATTTTGCGGCGAAATTACCATTTTGTTTGTTAAAGGTTATAAAAACACCTTTACGTTTAGCAATCGAAAAGAGTTCTTCCGTTAATACGAAAGGATAGGAAACATCAAATTGAAAATAACGTTGTTTTCCTATTCCAAATTTGCTCGTGTTTCGATTCTTTTCTTTTATCCGGCACTTGGCGAACATCAGAGTCCCTAAGGTCCTTCAATTCCGTCCTGAATTATTCGAAATCAGAGCTTCAGAATAACAACTCTTACAAACTAGTTCAGAAGCTAAGGGTCTCTCGACATCGTGTCAAGGGTCGAACGAGTCATATGTTCGACATATAAGAATGGAAAAACAAAGTGTACGAACCTTCTTCATTTTCTTATTACTCGGTTTATTATTTACTCGAGAATTTGAAATAAAGTCGCCCGAGAAATTAAAAAATTGCTCGTACCTTTTTGAGAATCTTAATTAATTTAGGAGCTTTATTATAAGCGAAGGAGTGTTTTTTTTTATTAAATTACCTACGAAGCGCGTAGTTCGTAATTTTAATAAAAAGAAAATATTTTAGAGAAATAGGTTTTTTTTGTAATCGAAAAATCTCGATAATACAAATATAAAAAAAAATGGTAACAAAATATACAAGGAATATGACAGTGATGGAAGCGAATCTGCAGACGAATAGAGAAAAGTAAAGATGATATTGAAGCGTTCGAGTTAGTAATCCTTCTATAGAATAAAATGAGACTCGTCTCTTTTGTGAAATCCCAAATGAAGGTAGGTAGGTATTTTCTTTTTTTTAAAGAGAATTTTATTATAAATCTGATGCTCGAGTTTTGTTATAGTAAAGGTAATAAGTGCATAATTATTATTATACGCGTATTTAAGGCTTCGTTTTAAATTTAATCGTATTTAGCTTTCTAAAGACGTTTTTAAATATTGAATTAATTCTAAAAATTGTTTTTAATTAATTTACATTTAAAAATACGTTAATAAAGCCAAAAAAATGTTTGTTAATGGATTTTTAATGTTAGTGGAGGAGGTAGCATTTACATACGTCGACCGAGCATTAAATATATCAAATTTTAATTTTTAGTAGATGTACAGCCAAAAATTATATACCATTAGGCATTAGAAGAATATAAATAATAATGGATTTTGTAAAAAAACAGTAAAGTTTCCTGTAGGAGTAGTGTAAAGCACCTACCTAGAGCACTGTGTTAATTAATGTTCTTTAACATTATAATAATTATTAATGGTCGGGTTTACCAACCTGATGATTTTAAATAGGTACCATTAACACGTTCACGGGTAAACAACTAATAACTCAGATAATTATTAGTGAGTAATTTATTCACCCAAAAAGAGGGAATTTGGGACCTCTAATCGAAGAATTGGGGATACGAAAGAAATAATTCTAGCAGAAGTGTCTTTTCTTCGTGTGGCGATATCATTCCGTGTATTTGTTATTTTTTGCACGGTTATAAAAATAATTATTGTAAAAGGCAATATTTGATAGTCGTTTTGCGAATTTTGATCTAAAAGTGTTCGTTTTATACTTTTAGAAACGATTTGGGATCATTTTAGAGTTTTATAGCGACCCAGTTTCACTAGTTATTTACTAAATAATAAACTGAAATTAAAAACAAAAGGCTTTACAGTAGGTTCATTTTGAAACGGCGTTGGTAACTTTACCACTAGCAAAAAGGTACAATAATAAATAACCTCTTTCTATGATATTCTTCTATTGATTCTATTGAACTTCTCTGCGGGTGGCGTAAGTCAGAAACGCCGTTTCAAAGTGTGCAAAGTATACCTACACCAACCGTTTTGCTTCATACAGAAGAAGACCGAGAACGTTTGCCTGATGCGGGACACCAAATAAAATGTGTCGAGTGGTAATTGGTAATAAGAAGCGTAGTTGAATAGTTGATTACGGATCACGCCATCATAATGAATTGTGTGCATCGAATTATTGAAGGAAAAATGGGTGAAAAATTTAGTGAACTTTCATACCTCCACAAATCTAGTGTGTTCTGTCTTAGGTATTTGGTCGGAAGAGTAACAAAGCGAAGAAGAGAGTTGCGCTAATTGGGCTCTAAAGCCAGATTAGGACTCCTGAGCCTTTGTTCGTCTTTTCTCAAATATTACTTATTCTTCCCCTCTTTGTGCTAATTGTTGAAGTAATGTAAGGAAATAAACGAACACCCCTCTAGTTGATATTTAAACTTCGTTTGATTTAGAAATGCGAGCCGATTAAATATTTTCTTTTTCGCAAAATGCAAAATGTCAGTTTTGGGCAAACAAAATGTGTAGCAAACTGTGTGTATAAAATGTATCGACGTATTTTATATTTATTACCTTTTTTATCTACTTCTGCACGCAAAATAACTTACGAATTTCGTATAATAAGAGTAACGGGATGAATTTAATTGTTTATCGAATATTTTCCAACAGCCGTTCCTTCCTCAACTTTTTTGAATTGAACTAGTAATTTAAAAATGAAATTGAATTTGGACATTTCCTTCTCTCCACTCAACTGTAATTATTGCTTCGTAGATATTTTCTTATTAAAAGCGTATCTTAAGCATAAGTTTTTGAGTTCACAGCTCACAGCTTGATCTTATAGTTGAAAAAATCTCCAATTTCTTTGAAAAGCGTTACATGATACAAAGTCGTGATACGAAACAGAGGAGCTACAACCTAAGATCTATGGGTTCAATTATTTTTCACAAAAAGTGATTCAAAAAGGTAGAATCGTTTCAAGAATCTACCGACTTTGCGTCGCATTACCTTTCACCCTTAAATTCGAACCACATAATATTTGTTCTATAACCCAATTTTGCTAATGATCCCTATTTTTAATTTCAAAAAAGTTGTAAAAGAACGTATTTCTTACGTTAGTTGTTAGGTAGACTCTACTTGAATTGAATTAGGTACGGCACTAGAACTACTAGTTTTTGAGTACCTAATACCTATACGTAAGCAGAGCTTTGTGCAAACTTTAACAGTGTATAACAAAATAATATTCCCTACGGTGAGAATAAAATCTGATGCTAAAAACGACACGAAACTGGAAATTTGTATAATACCCTAAACATACTATGTAATACCTTCACCCTGAACGTTCTTATAGCTTGTCTTAAATGGGGATGTGTGAAGTTTGCATTCACAGGCGTCGTTTCACACGAAATTGTCCCTAACATCTATAATTCATCAGTAGAAGTGATACTACGTGTATCACTAGAACATTAGTTAGGGTTTTACGTAGAAATTTCCATCTGGAGGAAATAGAAAAGGTATTAAATTTGTTTGAAAATATTTACAATGTTGCGATAATTTCGAACTCGAGTAGTGGAACTACGTAAACTCTAAATAATAACGAAAGAACTTTATTCTGGAATTGTTTAGTCGTTTAAGATTTATATTGTTTTGCGATTTAAGTTCACCGTACATTATATGCAATCGAATTAAATTTTCTGGAAATTTAATAGCTTTACTATAATATTAACCCCCAGTTTGTATACTTTCTTTTTTACGAACCTATTAATCATGTCGTAAAATTTATATTTTGTAGGAAATAATTACTTTCGATTAAATAACTAAAATGAAGGCGACCGACTCATTTTAAAATCTTTCTGTAGGCAAACAGTATTAGATACGAGTAGTAGAGATAGCAAAAAAAATTTCACAGTGACTGTGCTGCAGTTTTGCTTTATTTTTAAAATCTTCTGTACCATTCTGTGAAAGTAGAGGCTTATGAAAGTGTTAAGCGGGCGGAGTTAGCAAATACTCGAGTTTATGCTTGAATTTGGCCCTTAGGGTAGGTATTGAAAGTTGAAAAATTTGCATTGAGTGGAGATGGTAATATTAATAAACTAAAAGTACACATTTTGCTATGGATACTTGGTGGAGTTGCCACTTAAATTGTGTAACTTCGGACATTGTTGTAATTTTTATTGTAAAACTTTTATGGCGAACATTAGATTAGTCGTAAATATTTCCTAACCAATTTTAGTTTTATGTAGCTGTGAGTGGATTGTTTTATCATTTTGCATTAATTTACATATTTATCTTGACATTTCGCCATTTTGGCTATTATAGGTTACAAAATGTATTTTATATAATTCGATCGAATTAGAGAGGGTACACTGTCGACACAAGATGGTTTTTACACGGATTTAATCGAAACGAATTAATTTGTCATAAAAAAACGTTTATACAGACAAGTATTACGTCTAAATTGAATAGAACAAAGATCAAATTATTATTAATACGGAATAAAGCAATGCCGTGCGAAATTGGCAGTGATCTTATTAGATTTAATCTCTCTTCTAATTAAGTGAACAGATCAATTAGCACATTTTGGTGGTGTTTGTGGCGAATGAGCATGTAGACGCTAAAATGGGTTTGGCGCATATTCAAATTATGTTATGTCCAGAATTCAACCAAGCAACAGAGGGTTTATATGTGACTGTTCCCCAGATGTAACTTAATTAAATTTCGAATTACTCGAATCTAAAAATTAATTTCTAATTTATTTTTTGTGTCGACGTTCGTTTAAATTAAACATCAAAATAACACGAATCTCCCTTTTACGTTTTTCCATGTATTTTTACGTCCAAATTTTTCAAAAATTAAATGAATACGGATGGTTCCTTTGGAAATAGTTGGTAATATAGGCATATAAACAAATACCTATAATATAAATTGCTAAGTTTTTGCATATTTCAGTTATGCCGATATAAAATTTGAAAGTTTTTGCTGATAAAATTATAAAATAACAGACAAACTTCAAATTCCAATTTTTTTCGTAAATGTTCATAGGAACTCTATTTTTTCATTTTGTAAATGTACTACAAGTGGCTTCGCTCGAGATCTCTTTGCAAATGTCAAGTAATAGTGAAGTTGCGCTGAACTAAAAATGACATAAATTTCATTACTTTTCTTTATCTCTTGTTTTTTGCTTTTAAAATTGTTACGCGCACTAAGTTATGAGAGGTATAAAATTACTAATAAACATCAGTTTCATATTATAAATAATTATAAATAATTTTAATGGTATACTAAAAACTAGAGGTGCCCATTTAAATAGGGAAGTATGAAGGGTGAAGTCCTTTGGATAAAACAGTTTCGAACTTTTAAGGCTTTAATGGCAACTGACAACGACAAGATTATTACGTCGACGTCGAATGAGTAGGTGTGTCCCGATACTTGAGGGTTTTCCCATTGTATTATGCGACATGTCGGGGAAGTCCCAGAATGGACTATTGAAGTCGGCTGCTTATAAGGCTGTCTTTATAAAATTATCTAGCAGTATAACGCTATTAAAAATTACTACTGTTTAGTAAACTTTGGAAGTTCCGATAGTTCCTAAACTCCTAAAAACAGTTTACAAAACTGGAGTTATCTATAGGTTTTAATATTATAAACTGCTGAAGTTTGAATGTTTTATTTCAAGCTCCCAGTGAGCTGTCAATTAAAATTAAACAATATGAAATGCCCCAGGTTGGAAAATTTGGAAAATATAATGCCTACGTGTCAGATATTTGAAACTGTTAACATTCTGCAAAGTTTTGAAAATCTTTAGAGCCTTAAAGCACTTCTTATGAGCCTTATGTCGGACTAAATGCGACCGGTGTCGTTCTGAAGTACTTTGAAAGTCTTTAGAGCCATAAAGCAAGTTTTATGACTTATGACGGACTACCCACGACCGTCAAGGTTCTGATGAAATGTCTTGAAAGTCGAAAGCAAGTCTAAAGGTACGGACATAGTGCAGGCCGATTCAGATTCAGATTCAGAAAGTCGGCGCATGCTGTGTTAGAATCAGATTAGCATGTGGTGGTTATAGTGGAAGCGTTTTCAGAGTCATTTATCTGTAAATATTGGCTGAAAGTTGGTTACAATCATGGATATATCTGAAGACAGGTGTTTTTATTAGTTGCGACTGAAAATGTTGAATTAAAATTAAAGAAAAGTAGAACTTCATAAAATTAACCAATTACTATATAAATTTGGTGAATATCATTACCTTTTTCCTCAATTAAAAAAGGATAGATGGCGATTTTTTGAATATTTGTCCAAATTTGGGGCTTTAGTAACACTTTTGCAATTAGTGCTTCTGCATTCACTTTTAAACTACACTATGTGTACACCGATTTCAAACTGAATCAGAAACTGAATAATTCATTCCGGTAAAGTATCTGACTCAGACACCTGCGCGCTTATTCAGTTTCGTGCTGCAACTATGTCCACTCCCATTGAACAACACAGTTGAATTCTCGCGCCGATTTTCTGAATCGGAATCTGAATCTGAATCGGCCTGCACTCTGTCCGTACCTTTAGGACTGACTACACGTGAAATGTCTTAGAAATAGAAGGACTGATGGATCTAAGATGGAATGGCGCGAACGTCATGATAAATTTAAGGCATTTGAAAGACTTTCAGCACGTTTATGCAAATCTGTTAGAGCCTTAAATCTTGTGAGGGGTGAGGGTCTCGAATTGAAGACAGCACTAGCGATTAGACATAAAACGAAACATCGCGGAGCTAAATAGCCATAAATATACCGGTATAGAACCTTCTCAAGGCATGTCAAAGCACGGGCTGTATCTAGTTATAAGGTGGTTTAAAAAATCTTTGAAGTTAAGTATTGATAAAACCTATGAAAGTCTAATTCGGTGTTCTGAGAACTTTTATTCAATTTTCTGTATCAGTTTACCTAATACTTTGATATGTTTCTATTTAATTTTGCATGTCATCGGCGTTAGTAGTTATCGATTTACTTCCTTAACTGCGCATTGCACATCTAAGTCGAGCTTCAAAGATCTTTGAAGAAACCACGAACTCAATTTAGATCCATTAGACCGATGAGCAAGAATCGACCACTAAAGCACGGTATTCTTAAAAAAAACCTTAAAAATTAAATTTTAGTTGTATGTAGATTCAAAATGAAATTAAGTCTTTTGTAATTTAAATTAAGAAGTTAAATTAAAAGTAAAATTATTTAGACTGTAATTATAATATGTGATTTTAAATGTGAAGATGGTGATGTTAAATGTGTTTGAAAGCAATTTTGAAGACCCAAAAGCGATTAAAACTTGAAGGAGTAATTGTTTTATGCCACTTTTACTTTAATTAATACTGCGATAAACCCTCATTCCATCCGTTTCTAACTATCATTAATTTATGTTTATGCGCATCTTTCTTCGTTATTAAAGAAGGGAACGATTTTCCAGTTTTTCAAATTCAAATTATTTTTTTTTACATAAATCTGCTCCCTAAATTAGCAAGTAAATTGTGTTGTTAGGAAAATAATTATTTTAACTGGCGACAAACTTCATTTTATCTCTTTACTTTGTCAAGTGCCTCGGAATAATAAAATTTAAATGTAAGCATAAACCCAGAATGATTTTCTTATCATAAATATTCATTTATAATAAAATTCTGAGTACTTACAAATTTTAATTTTCGAGCATTTTGTCCTTCTCTTTAATTTTCCTTCTTAAGAATTTTCTTGCGTTTGAGATTTATGATGTTACTTAAAAATGTCGAATGCCCAAATATTTAATTTAAGCTGATTCTACGATTTGAGAGTAGGTACAATTTGAAACTTCCTTCTCAGTTTTGGTTCGTATTTTACTTCCGAATGCCACTGTATGTTACCTACTTACCTAAATATTTTTAAGATGTACTTATGTCTAATAATCTTGTATTACCTACCATGCCAGCATCTAACATTAGTTTTAACACTTTTAAAAGCAATCCTCCCTCCTTCTGCACACTAAAAACCCACCCTGTATAAATTTAATAACTTGCCCGTAAGGCCCTAATTTATTACAAGGTAGAAATTACTTGTAGATTTAATTTGAAAAAAATTACTCCGTAGGCCTGCAAAATATTTAATTTAGTTGTTAATAACTCGTGCCGAAACATTCCAATTACGCAAACGACTTAGCGACACATTTTCGGCTCGACAGATTATTTCCACCCTGTTAAACTATAGCACTCTTTATTATTCAGTTTACGCGATTTTCTTTTCCTTTTATTCGTAGAGGTAATCTCTGGTTTTTATTTATAAAGTAAATAATTATGTGAGCACAAAAATATATTGAAATTTATTTTGCATTTTGCGACTACTATATTGAGCCCAAAGCACAAAACTTTCCTTTGTGTATGTGGTAAAAAAATAAATATTGGGATCATTAAATAAATCTGTGTTTGAGCAATGGAATCTCTTTCACTACCCTTGTAAGACTTTTCGGCGAATTTAGATTTAAAAATTTTCCTTTATAATCCAGCCATATGGTAGTTTGGCGGGAAAAAATGTATAAGAAGATCCGCTGAAGAAAGTGCTGAAAAACACAAAAAATAGGATTTTTACGCAGTTTTCTCGAAACGCACGATTTTTACGACGTGGCAAAGTTGAAATTCGTATTCAGCATCACAGGAAACAGTGAAGGTTATACAAAAAAACTTCTATATTTTTTCATAGATTTTCCTGGACTACTGGACTAGTATTATACGCAGACGTACAACGTTCATCAGAAATGTAGGTACCTACGTAGATCTGATGCTTGGAAAACAGATCGAAGTTCTAGCAATATGTTTCTTGAAACTTATAAATTTAATACCTAATTCGAGTGGTAAATGTGGATTTTTCATCTCGTTTCGAGCTTGGAAATTGAGAAACTTTCCTTTAACAATTTTATTCGTAGCGCAAAAACAGAATTTCTTTAAATCTCAACATTTTGGAATTATAAACTTAAGGACCAGTCCCACCAACTTTGATGAAAAAATTTAATCACGGTTAATGTCAGTTAATCAGTGAATGACAATGAGTAGTTGTCATAGCAATTTTCCATTAACCGTGATTAAATTTTTTAATCAGAATTGGTGGGACTGGGCCCTAAGTCTCTTCGCCATTCGGTTAATTTTTAATTTAAGAATTGAAGAAAATTTTTAATTTACGGACGTTAAAGCATAATTTCACTTCATAAATGGAAAAATAATTTTTATGTACCACTATTAGAAGTGTAATTTCTAAATGCATCAATCTCTGTCAAGTTTTCTCTATCAAGATCCTGTTGGGTTTGCCCATATCAAATGCAAGTAACCAACGATCTGTCACGACGAATTAGTTCACTTCTGTCGATAAAGTGTGTTTGTAATAGCGTAGAAATTTTATGGCACCCCGTAGAGAATGATCGTAATTGAGATTTAGAAGTTAGAAGTTGGGATTTATTTTAGGCTTACTCTGCCAGTTCCAATTAATCAAACCAAACTAACCTGTTGTCGTTAACTTTTTTTTTCAAGTGAAGAACTCGAGAAAGATTCGGTTTACAGATGCTCTTTTCACACACAATTACGTTCAATGTGTGGTCAACCAAAACTTCAGGTTACACCATAACTTTTTTTCTCTTACAACTATCGATTTATACTTTTGTAAAGTTTGTTTTGAAAAATGGAGTAATTTATTCGATTTCGGAAAAATTTGTTTTACAAGTAAAAAGAAGTTGTTTAATCATGCTATTCAAAAATGTATATCTCGCGTTAATGTTTTGGCTTTCCCGTGGAGTAGAACGAGATGTCGTGGAAACCCACCCATCTATCCATCTAGCATTTAACCTTTATATTGCTTTTCCCGGTTTTTGCTTGTTTTATTTTTATTTTTAGTGGGTTGGATCATGATCGAATAAATGAGCGCTTATTTCGTTAAAAATTTAAAGTAGGAAGAAAAAAGTTACTGACTCACGACACAAGTACAAAAATGTTTCAATTTAATTTCGTTCCAATTAATTTATTTTATAAATTATGTATTTTTTTGTTTGAACCAGTTCTACGTTTTAAATTGAACTGATTTACATCCTAGAATCCTATAAAATTATTACCATCGACTACAAACACAATTGAATTTAATAATATTCCCAAATCGATAACAGGCACTGCTGTTATTGCACCAACAATTTAATTAGCCTATATGCAGAATTTACCCTAATTCAGAGTTTGATGTATTTAGTGATTATGATAAATAACTTTTTGTTTGTTTACAAAGCCCAGAATTTAACCAAATCGATGAAAAAAGGCACAAAATAACCGCATTGCTGGTAGGTTAATGGGTCATGAGCTCATGAGGGTGCGCGGCTGAAACACAGCTTGTCTTGAGTATTAATTAAATGGACGCTTCAAGAAGCTCGAACATAATAATATGATTCCGAAATTTTCAAATTCGTTGTTTAACCCTTTTTATGTTTGTTTGCTTATGACCTCCTTACAATAAACTCGGAAATAATCCAATAATTTTCTTATTAACCAATTATTTTGGAACAAAAAGAAACTTTTCTGTTAGGTTTTTAAAATTAAGTGAATCATTTCTTTCTGAGTTTTCATTTCCTCGACTTCCAAAATCTTTGTATTGCTACAACATTTTGTTTTTATTGTTTTTAATTAAGGAATATTAAAGAAAGAATATTTTGTTTTAGTTTTTTCTGTCATCTGAACATAACGTGTTCTATTAGTGATTATTATTTGATCTTTTGGGTCTTTATGCTTTTCGGTTCGCTGTTCCTCGCTGTCACCAGTCACCACTCCGGCTCTTTTCGCATGGTTTCCCTACTAATATTTCGCTAAATAAATTATAGCTTGCCATCTAGAGTCCGAATCTTCACTGCTCTTCGGCTTTTCTACACTTCCACTCTATTGAGCTTTTATTGAAAACGTAAGTTCCACGTTACTTTGGCGCTATCTCTAGCCCTTCCAATTTTTTGTGTATAAACACGCACACGTTTGTCTCGAGTTATCACAAATGATAGAATTTTGGCCATTTTCAAAAAATGCTGGTTGCTTTTTCAACCAAATTCATTTCGTGCTTATGCTCTCACTACTATCATTTCTCGATGCTTCAGCGTGTCTTCTCCTGAAGCTAGTGATGGAGAAATTTGTATGCTTTTTACTATAGAACTCCTTTAGCGTTTTAAGTTTTATATAAAGTACCATTTACATAGAGAGTTAGTAGTGTAACTGCATCGGTAATCGTAACGGTAGTCTAGAAGCTAGAATAGCATATTTTTAATCTGCGCATTTACAATAAAGATTAGTTGGTAGCGCCGTTGGTAGCGGAGTGGAAAAGCTTGCAAGCTCCAAGCTTATACACTAGGGTTACTTACTTACTTATTTTCACTTCTTCACTTCAAAAAAGAATTACCACTGAGGTCTATGGAAATGGTTTTACGCCACAGCTCTCACTCCAATCCTTCTATAATACCAAACTATGTTCTATCGGTAATACTGGACTTGTTTGATTTCTTTCTGTATACGTTTTTAAGGAAATGACTATTAGTTGCTATAGCTTATTAAATCAAGCCTCTCTCATAATAATTAATTGTTTGTAAATTTCAGAGTTAATTTTATAAACATGCTCATTAAGCTTCTCAATGTCCAATTGAATATCGGTATTTGTTGAATTGCTCGAGAGGTCAAATTTTAATTTTTTTGGCTCCGTATAATAATCAACGTGAAAGTTTTTACATAATTTCCTCTTTTTGAATATTTTTTGGATTTTAAATAATTATGCCTCTATGTTATTTGTTCATTAAATAAATAATAAAATGTGCCTTTTTTGGTGCGAATAATTATTTATTGGTTAAATTGAGGGCCTAAATTATGTTAATCGCGTTATTCCGTTAACAAATTAATTTTTTTTGTATAAAAAATGTAACTCGTTGAAGTCTCTGTGCGCAGTGTAATTTTGTGGATTCCCCGAGGTATACGTTTAATTCAGACATGCCGGGAAATGTATTTTACAGTTTCAGGGGATGTTGCTTACATTGTATGTGTCATGTACCTTTATATTGTTACATGAAAAAATTTTACCGTTTTTATTAGTACGTATAACTATAATAAATCTTTTAAAACATAAAAAATTTCCGAGCGATTACAAAATATTCGATTTACTAGGAAAAGCTGAAAAACCTTTGAAAGTTTTTCTTTTTATAAAATTTATTGTAAAGTTCGGTTTATGACATTTATTACCAACAACACGTTTCTTATTGCACTTCTAGAAGATTTATTTGGTGATACTTAAAAGTAATTCAGAAAACGTCGGCTTTCTTTTCGGAACGTAGAAGGTACAACGCACAACCACACGGCGTTGTTGTGCTGTGGCTTTAAATGAAAATCTAGATTTGTTCTAATAAAACATTTTTTTACAAATGAAACTTGCCACGTTAAATAATAAAAGTATTGTTTTTATTTCTTTATTTTGCCGAAATCTGATATTTTTCAGAAATTATAACTTTGAGCTCGTTCTCGAAGTCATTGAATAAACAACTTTAGCAATTATTGGTTTTTGTACTTTTAAAATGTTAGCGCATCATTAAAAAATTATCGTAACCTCATTTACTGTGATCATTAAAAGTTTAGGAAATGAAGAAACATAATTTAAAAGTGCACTAATTGAAGAGATGCTAAATTTGGTTATTAATCTGAAAATCTATTGAAAATGGTAATAGTGTAATAATAAAAGTTTTTTGATTTGACTTTAGTTCAAAGTGCCAATATTCGTGTGATGCGTATTGAGAATAAGTTTTTTGCTTAGGCGCTGCGCCCTGCACCTCATGTATTACACTAAAATTCTACTATCACAATCTACTAAACCTAAGTTGTAGAAAATTTAATGTACTTCATTTTTGAAAGAAACACTTTTCTCAAAAAGTGTGCAGTTTTAAAGTTAAGGTTCTACTGCACTCAATTTATATTTCTATTTTGACCATAATACGGAATTTTAAAATACGCCTAATTTCGAGCAACCTGAGTAACATTTTAACCCTCTGGCAATTTTTGCCCTTGCTAGATAATATACCTGACACTCTTCTGGGGTTTCTATTGTATTCTTCGGGTATTTAAATTTTAGTAAATAAAAACAGAATTTTACGATTTTACGTTTTAGTTTACAATTATGACCAAAAACTTATACTTTGGAAAAAATATTTTTGTGTTAGGTAAATTAAATATAAAAATTCGAAAGTAGAGACCTATTACAGCAATATTTTAGTCTTACTGCATTTTCACTTTTTCGTTATCTTCGTCTACTACTTTAAAAAGTATTAGGCTTCCTCCCCCCCGAATCCAAAACGCTAAAAAATCAAAACTCTTAGAAAATGTCTGTCGGGGAGGATGAGTGTGTATGTACCTAACTCCGTCAAATAAAAACTACTAAAACGATTTTGTTGAAATTTGGTTTCGGCCACTTTAACAAAATTTCATCAACAAAATAAACTTTTAAACGAATTCAATATAAAGTGGCCCAAAATAAGGGGGTTATTTTGGACGCATTTCGGAAAATTTTGACCCACAGTATTTATACTCGGTTATAAGTTAGTACACATGGGCCCTAATTTAAAAAATACCTTTTCAAATTTTTACTGCCAGCCTACCCGTATAATACCAGTATAACGATTGGCCCATTTTCTAGTTTTTTATTATAACTTCTTGGAGATAATTATTATACTATATTATAAAAATCTAAAATAAGAATGTACCTACATATAAGCAAAATAGAGAGCTTTAGTTTTGATATAGTCGATTTTTAAAATAATTTCTAAATTGACTACTTTTAAAGCACCAAAGTTGACTAAATACCGACGATTGGCTGTCAAATGCTACCAAACATAAAATTTTAACTTCCGGTTTAATTTGAAAATATTCTTTCATATATTTTCAACGCATACAAAAGAGTCCTATTATGGCCACATCCCACATCAAAAGTAGACGAAGTCAATGAAAAAATAATAGTTGATAGGAATAGAATTCGATTACAACATTTTTTAGAATCAACTTCCTCTAGCGGTTAAACAAGAAGAAGTCTCCACTAACATTCTTGATCTAAATGATAAATATTGATTCAAACTGACATTTTTTGTTCTTTCAAAAATCGCGGTGCGGTTTCAAAAATCAAGTTTTTCAGTTTTGTGGTCCTTAATGTAAGAGTTGCATAAAAAAATACACAGTTGTCAGAAATGTTTTCCGCGTTGCTGGAAGTTCTAAAATAAAAGAGCAATTTTTAAAAATTGCGGATACGATACTCTAAGGCCCAGTTGTATAAAACGAAATAATCTCGAGGTCAGAGTTAACTCCACGATCTGAATATAAGGTTAGATCGTAGCGGGGATTTATAAGGTTAGATCGTAGCGGGGATTAGATTAGGTTAGCCCCTAGGCACTTGGTTCAGGGTTAACCCGTCCATTCTCTAGAGTCAAATACATTTCTATTTAACTCAGAATTAGTTGTTGATTTAGGTTGATCGTGGAGTTAACTCTGACTCCGAGATTAGCTTGTTTATACAACTGGGCCTAAATCGGAAAAGTTTAAATAAAATAAATGTTTGTTTTTGAAAGAGCTGCAAGCCTTATGTCTTGTCTAAGTCGAGTCGATACACCCTGTATATTTCTGTTTATAAATTTTTATAATATTAATTATCTGTAAAGTTACAATACAAAAACTAATACAAAAGAGGACGACCGAAAGGATATTTTTTTGATTAGGGATGATGCAAACTAACTTCTATAGCCTAGTATAACTATTATGGGTAAAAATTTTACAAAATACCACCAAAATAACTTCCGCATCTTGGACCACCCTGTATCCATTTAATTTAATTTATAAGCTTTAATTAGTTTTTGTTTCATAGCGTTACACATACACCACGTCCATCCATCCACAGCCTGGTAGAATTTTTCTAAGTAATTCGTTTTTTTCATTTTTGAATTTAGAGGGACCAGAAACGTGAAGAAATTAAATTTTACAAAAAATAATTTTTCTGGAAGTCGTCGAAAATAAGAAAGATAATTTCACTTCGACACCTTATTGTCGCAGGTACCTAGCAAAAGGATTACAAAAGTGTTTGGTCTATCGTAATTGCTTTATGACCCACCTTTGTACAAAAATTTGTATTATGAGCCAAAGGGATACCAGATGTTAAAATTTGTGTCAAGTTTACGCTCAAAAGTTAAAAATTTCTCTGTTTTTAATTTTGTTTTTATTGATTTTAATTAAAACTCTGCAAGTTGAAAAAAAAGTAAAAATAGGTATCGATGCAGATGATTCTGTTCTCCATGTCTGCCAAATTTCAGGAGAAAAGAAGCAGACCGAGGGACAAAATCTGAAAATTATGTTTTAGGGTTTTTAATTAATAATTAAATAATAAATGAGTTTTAAAGGAATTTAACATCGGATCTCGATAGATAAATGTAGTATAAATCCATTAAAATTGCGAGAAACGCTTCAAACTAAAATATGTGGCTAAAAAATGAGATAGAAATTTGCATTGGTTCGACTAAAATTACCAGAAATCATTTTGTTTATATCAAATTTGATCAAAAACGAATTATTTCTAATAAAAACGGAATTGTCACAAGAATGGAGACTTAATTTTTGTACACTTTGATATAAAAATTAAGATGAAGTTTGAATTTGTCGAGCTTAAAAGTGAGGTCTAGTAAAAACAGTTTTTTATTAATAACAAAAAATCTACGCATGTTTTTGAAACGAAAGTTTGACACAAGAAAAGAGCACATCAAATTCTATAGATAAAAAATTCGAGCGATACTTTAAATCCAAAATTGAGACTGAAATGTTAGGTCGCGTTTACGTTATTTTTCCCTATACCGGACAAGTGGTGCAGTAGAGCCTTAAGTCGCAGGTGACACTAAAATGTTTTCGGTTGTTAGAGATTAGAGGTAGTTTCGGATCTCCTAAACTGTGCCCTTTAATTAGTCTGTTATTACTGATATTTACTAGGTATTTCATTTTATTTTGAGTCCTTTGCGTAATTTTTTTGTAAGCACTGATTTAACTTCACAGGCCCCAGTCCTGAAGATGTGAAACCACCACTCACTCGTAGTATTTTAATAACTGCGCCCGTTCATGATAACGAGCACCATAAAAATTGAGACACTAACGTCGTTTTGACGCTACTCTCTAAAAATGCACAATAAATAAAATTTGCTTCGTTTGTAGAATATTACAACTAATTTGTTTGTTGATTTATGCTAGTAGTAACAATTTTGAATAGCGTCGAGTTAATGTTTGAAACCGAACAAAGCCATTAAGAAGATTGGATCTTTCTTATTTTATTAGTTCTCTGTACTTAACGTTTAGTAAAATAAAATTGTTAATAACGGTACTTTGTGGAAACGCTAACGAAATTAGTGTAAATGGCTTAGAAGACAAATAAATTTTCCGCAGCGTGAAATTGGCATACAACTTTTGGTTGTTAAGTAAATTTGGTATATGTATAATGTGTAAATCTCGGTAATTAAATTGAAATATTTTGTTATTTTTTGTGCTCCCCTTTTTTGGGAAAAAAGTAACAATTATAATCGCTTTAATAAATTTTTGTTTAAATTGGTGGATTTAAAGCGTTGCCTGTTAACTTAAAAAGTTGCCGTAATTAATTTAGACGTTTTGTTTTACTGTTAGTACACAATTTTGAGGGAGTTTCAAATGTACCAAATTGGGTCGAAATGTTAATAGTTGAAAGGGTTTTATCGGGGCTATCGCTACTGCGTAAGACAGATATTGTGTCGAACGTGTTCATCTTTATAGCCATTGCTAACAGATGAGAATAAATTTGATGTATCGTAAAAATGAAACTGGACGATTTCTGTCCTACATTCTGTTTGAGAGCATTCGAGATTTTTACTGTCGATATGAAAGATTCGTCGGAGTATTTGTTTGTAGTCTTTTTGATTGAATACTCGATGTGTAATGTATCGAAGGTTTCGTAAAGAGTAAACTTTTCCACTTATCGTTTAGGATAAAAAGGAAATTGTTTCGCATTATTTGTTACCCATTTATTCTTAGGTGACAGTGGTGGTCCAGTATAATATTGTGCAAGGGTAAGGGTGACAATTTGAAAATCGTCAGCGTCTTAAATTGGAGCTCATTCAAGAAGTGGAAACGCTGGCCTCGCTTCAAACGCCATGCCATATTATACCATACAGTGCACATTAAATTGAGTAAAGTGAACATTTCGTTCTCTCGCCGTAATTTCCTGTTCGAAATCAGTCTATTGTTATAGAGAGTGTCAGAGATTTGGCTAAGGGCGACCTTTAAGTTACGTAAAGAGTCACTCCAAAAAATAAATAGATTTTTAAAACTATAGTTGAGTTTAGAGCCACCACCACTGATGTAGAAATTTTTATTTAAGCCGATATTCGTTTATTGACTCGATTCGATTCGATTTTCAAATTAAGTTACATTAGGCAGGTATACGAAACAATGTTTAAGAGGCGACGTTTTAAAGTAAACGTTCCTTGGAAATGCTTTTCTTGAGAAAACAACCATTTTACGTAGGTTTTATTTAAAAATTAAACTGAGGAAAATTTTGTTTACTTTTTCTAAAATAATTTGTTCCGTTGTTTACCTATACATAAACGAAATAATAATGGTCTTGTCTTTGTTTCAACTTTTTTTTAGCAAATTTGTTTCTCTTATTAAAACATTAGGAAAAAATGAACGAAAAAGAAAATTCAGCCCTTTACAAAATGTAGGTACAATAAAAGTTGTTAAAATTGTAAGGAGGGATATTATTTTTGTTGAAAATAACGGTGACTAGGGAAATTATGAAGAAAGGTAGTAGAAAAGTTTTCGTAAAGAAAACTTAAGATGTGTAATTTCGTGTTTGGGTTTCATATAAAGTTTAGTGAATTGTTTGAGTTTAATATCAAGTTTAAGTTTACAATAAAATAACAGGACGTAATCTTTTACTTTTAATCATTTTGGTAAGATGTGAAAAGTTTTATACAGACTTCCACATGCCCGAAGAGATCTATTTTTTAACATCGCTTTTGTAAATTCGCATCTTCTTCTTTTTCTTGCCGATGGAAGAATAGAAAACATAATTATTAAAGTAATATTAACCACAATGTAGAAATTACATTATTTATTTTTTACACTACCCGTTTTTACGCGTGAGTTATAAATGACGATTAAAAAGGCTATGGACCTAAAGTGCACTTAAGAATTTCGGAAGCTTAGGCTTTTCGTATCGCTTTAGTTCCACCAAAACCAAAAATATAAAACTCTTCTCGTATAATAAAGATTTGCAACAGTTTTCTGTTACCAGAACTGTTGCTGTCTGAACGCATAAGTTCTCTTTGCATGAAATAATAGTTCATATATAAACCACGTCTTTTAGAATTGAGATCTATTAATGTACTATAGGAGAAAGATTGAAGAGCAGTAAATTCCCAAATAGTGTCCAAACTTTAGCTACACCATTAAATTCCATAAACAGCAACTTCCTTTTCAGAAATTCGATCTATTCGGTGATGGTAGATGTCTTCCCCAACTCATTAAGACGGACACAGTTTTAACAAAAACAAGAAATTTATCAATTAAGCACTTATCTCACATTTAAACAAAACTATTCATTAGTTAAATGTTATTTATTAATTATTTTTCATTTGTTTCAGGTACGAGTAAGTAAAATTAATGAAAAGCGCGTGCTTCATGTTGATGATGTTGCCTACGAAATTTTACTCTCTAAAATTAAACCACGCCAAGTGAGTGCTTTGTATAGAGGTAAACGAACTGTCATTTTAATTCTTACTTACACTTTTTTCAATTTACGAACTGTTTGTTAACTAACGTTTTATTTCTTTATTTTTAATTACTGCAGATTATTTTAAATTTAACTTTTTTAAATGTAATTAAAGAAATAGGATGTGACTTTAGGGCCACATTTTTTGGTACTAGAAAACACTATACTTATGGCGCAATAGAAATCAGCAGATGATTCAAAAAAATGTAAATCTTGAGAGGAAGATCTTCAGATTATCTTTTGTGTGACTTGCCTCAGTTTTTCTCTTATTACTTGGTTTTGTATATCGTCTGCCTTTTTTGAGACGTGGTCTTTTGTGTTTTCGTCGTGCTCTCGTCCACTTGTCAATGTCTCAAACTTCGCACCATTCTTTGTTTATAGCTCTCGTTTGTTTTTAGAAGTTTCAGCTCTGATTAGGTGGGTGATCTGATTTTATTACCGAAATTTAATCATCAAACTATCTAATAACATCGAGGATTTTGCAAAAGTGGGCAGTTCGCAGTTGTATTTGTTATGTAGCTCGAGATAGATTCCTACCTCCGGGTGTTGGATTTTCATTTTCTTCTTGGTTTCCAAAAGTAAAGAATTTGCTTACATGCTTAGTATTACCATCAACCATTAGTGCCCGTTGGGATCTTTACGATTTTTCGGTTGCTTCAAAGAACTATTTCGTAGCACTTTATTCTCTGTCGTTTGAGTAGATAGTACTATTGAGTATATAATAACACTGCTCTGATCTTGCACTGATCTTATTACTCAATGGTAGTACTACTAGCGTATATCGTAACATGAATAAGTAGTTAAATAAAGAAAATGAGGTGTGAAATAATCTAAATAAGAATCTGTCCCTTTTGTAATGTCGTAAGAAACAATAAGGTGTAAACATTTAGTATCATATTTAACATCTTGAGACTTTACATCTCTGCGCTTTAAATGAATTAAGTGGCCCATTAAAGCTTAAAGGGGTATTCATTAACTATAGTTTAGAAAGGTCGCAAGTCGCAATATATGAGATTTTCCAAACTGGAAAAGTAATTTAGGTATACTATATTAAAGAAGTTTTGAGTTTATGTACATTGCTTATGAATTTTCAACTTCTGAACTTCTGTTCGTACTCGAGATATTTTTATTTTGAAAAATAACGTAAAATCCGCCCGGCAATTTAAAAGTTGAATGCATACTAATTATTATCTAAGACGTGACTACTTTATTTTAAAATTAGAACGCACTTGAGGACGTTATATTTAGTTGGTACGTACTTCGCACATTTCTCTAACAAAAGTTTAATGTCGCTCTATGAACCTAAGAGAAATACGTCCTAATACCTATATAGTAAGCTGTTTCTGATATGCCACACTGTATTAGGTGAATTTTCATCAACATAAGTAATTTAAAATTGAAATCAATTTCTTTTAAAGAGAAACTATATATCTCGAGTTGATTGATTTTATTTTCTTTAACATACCGAATAATTCATCAAATTGTAGTACGGATGACGCTCTCCTACTGAGCTTTTTTTAACGTGTCATCAACTTGATTCTAAATTTATACTAAAGATGCACCTAAAGAGCTGGATAAAACAATGCGCAGTAGTTATATGCTTTTTGTGGTGTTTCTTGCTCTGTTCTGATGGGCATTTAGCGCTTTTGAAGCCATTTCCGATCTATTTGAACTACTATTATTATACCTTACTACTTTTACACCACCCTCTACTTGATTAAATTGAAACGAATCGATATTTATATTCCAAAACAGCCTGTGAAGTCGATTTAGGAAATTTTTTCAAATTTGAATTATTTTAGAAATCCCTTCCGTAAACAAACAATGGTCTTTTTTGAAAAGAGCAATTTATCGAGAATAGCGTGGAGACCTCGATTGTCGATGGAGTGGTTAATTGCGAAGCAATTCATTTGCAAGAACGAGTTAATTGTTCGATTTCCAACAAATTTGGATCGTCGCATGTTGAAACTTTTCTTTTCAGTTCTCATTTCATCGTTATTTTTGTGTTGGTGAAAAAGTTTGTATTAATTTTTTCATGAACCTCTTTTTTACTTATAGGCGTGAGTATAAAAAGTTTTTGGTTGAGAAGTTTCATATTGAGTTGGAAATTTTAAGTTTGTGTGTAGCATGTGGATAATATGAATGGATGTGTGTGTGGGTGTGCGGAGGAAGGTTTGGTTATTAAAACTAGAAAACAGAAACTTTTCAAATAATAAGTTTTGGGATAGTGTAGTACCTACTACTAGCGCTATACGAGATTAATAATCTGAGAAAATACCCGAAGGAAATGTAGCTTTCGAATAATAGGATAATAGGAAATAGGTTTTACATTTTGAATAGTAGTAAAATTAGAATTAACAAACTGGGGAAAATAACAATAGTTTTTCATTTAACTCCTTTCTTAATTTCTTAAAAATGTTAAACTACCTATCTAAAAGTTTTTGTATAAAATAAATTTGAAATTTTTGTTTTTATCCTTGAACTATTTACATTTTATGTCGTGTGTTGGAGACTAATTAATTTTAGGCTTTTAAAAATTCGTTTTTCCTTTTTAGCCGCTTTGTGCTAATGAGTAATGATAAAATGAAATCCATTTGAATAGCTTCGACAAAATGAAAAATGAGCAAACACCATTTTGAACGAAGGAAAAGGAATAAAACGGAAACGAGAAATCATTGGATTCTCGAGAATCTGTTGCTTTTCTATTTCCTTGTCCTTGATATTTAACTAGGAAGCTTCAGAGAAGGTATTTTCATGAAATTTTCAACAAAAAGTTCGAGTTTGCAAACATTAAAAATTTTTTTGTTAATATACTACTCATACTATTATAATAGGTTATAGTCGTATAAGTTGAACAACCTTTTAATAAAATTCTTTTCGATCATGAAAAATTGAATGAGATATTTAATAAAATTTCCTACAAAGAATTTAATTTTTGTTTTCTCTTCGAGCTTTATGAGTTATTTTTTGGTAACAATATCCACTTTTGATGAAAATTCTTCTTCTACGTAAATGTAGTTTATTTTAGTATTGATGTAGCTTTTTTGTGTAAACAAGATAGTCGATATAATATGATTACGTAGTGAACAGAGATCACTTTTACACGTTACACGTATGTCTGTTAGACTTCAAGACCGAAAACGGGCATTGAGCGAAAAAACCGACCACAACGTTTTTTGGCAACAGTTAAGTCACAAAACGAAATTCGTGTCGTGGCTATTACAAAAACGTATCTTTAAAATGACACAAAGCGAACTTCGGGTTGTGGTTCATTTAAATATCGGCTAGAACTCGTTTTGGCAATGAAAAAGTGCCAAAAGGCGCTGTGGACCTTGATTAGTGTTTCCATCGCTCGTTAGGTATAGTAATATGGGTTTTATAGAAAAATTGAATACGATGAAACCTTGCTTGCTTCCTGATGACTGATGACATCGTATATAAGTTAAGCGACGAAGACGAAGGCATCTCATCTACTCATGAAGTTGCGTTATGCGTTCAGCAATCGTAGAGACTTTATGCTGATGGCAATGAATTTACGAATGCTGAAAGCAACTTCATAGAAGTGATGATGTGTCTTCGTCTTCTACGTTGTCACCAGGAAGCAAGCAAGATTTCATAAGCATTCAATATTTCTATAAAAGTACTGATCATATTAGTATACTACAACGGGTGATGGTATTATTAATAAAAGCCCACAACGCGTTATACGTTTTTGTAATAATAATTTTATTTTGTGATATTAAACTGTTGCCAAAACGCGTTGGGGTCGTTTTTTCCACTGATACATCCGACAAGAAATTGGCAAAATTTATTAAGTTCAAAAAGACCATTCTGGACTCAAAGTTCTACCAACAACGGTTCAGTTACTCCCAATCTTTCAATTTGGAAGGTAAACTATGTGAAAAGAATCCCCTTGATCATTTTTCTATAGAATACAGTTCTCGTTTTGTTCCAAACGTGCGTCGATATGACACATTGTTCATCAATATATTAGAAATACGTCGGGCGTTAGTTTTAGTCGTTGTGAAGAAAATTGCAAGTAAGGCATTAGGATTGATCGGCCACCACTATAGCTACGGCGGCCAAACATGGTCAATTACAAAGGCCATAATTGAAAAATCGTAAACGAATCAGATGTTTTAGGAAGCACTCTGACGACCTAACTGTTCTCGCCTAAAAGAATAATCAGGCATTGATGAGAAAAATAAACAAGAATGGGCTAGGATTAGCACGTTCGGAAAAATGCCGACGGACCACAAACCCACTAGTCAGTTGTGGTTATGACGTCAAGAAAACAACTGGATCTTTTTGATGTATATCTGTCGAAAGATAGAAAAGCATCTCATAACGAGAAACCTTTCATTTTCGTACTATGCGTCAGTCATACGTGCGGCCATACCTACTTCCACGCGGGAGTAAGTGGGACGAACGTTTTCCAACATTTGTCAAACGACTAATAGCGTTTTCTTGAGAGGTTTTTATGTTGATTTTCACCAATCTTGCGTAACGATAAGTTACGTCGAGACCGCATACGAAGGTATCAAATTCTGATTTTGTTTCTGGGCGTCTGTAGTAACTTTAAAAGAGTCAAAATCCGACATACCAGGTGCATTTAAGTAATGCTCATCGTAACGAAACGTTGATAATCGGTGAAAACCAGCATTAGCTTTTGAATTAAAAGTTGTCGTATTTAGTAATTAGAACTATTCCAAAACTTTCGTGTAATCTCTATTTACTATTTAGTGAAAGTAATTAACGTTAAAACATTAAGCGAAGATGGTAATAATTTATTCGTAAACTTTTAGTAGTAGACGCCAACGAAAAGATACTTATTTCAGCCGCGTAGGTTACCTATAAAGTTTCATGCCATACATATAAACGGTTAGTTTAAGCAAAAAAAATGTGCTAACGTAGGATGGTTCTTTAAGCTACATGTGCAAATTATGGTATTACATAACATCGGTTTCCCATCACACGCGAGTTGCATTTTTTTTCGAAAAGAATATTACGATAAAATAGAAAAAGTAAATTTGAAAAATGTCTTTAAGTCGAACAATTTTTCTTTTAGTTCTTCCAGTTTCTCGAAGGAGGATGATTTTTTAAATAAATGAGATGAGATTTCTTGAAACAGAAAAGTAAAATATTTGAGTTTTCTCGTAGTATTTTGGTATAGTACCACGAGAGCTCTTTTTGTAAAACGTTATAATTTTGGGGCAGTATATGTATTTTATGCACGTACAGTAATTAAATCTCTCGCACTTTCTTCGAGTGCCTACAAGAAGTTTAGAGAAAAGCACAGAATGTCCTAAACAATGGCCTCGCGAACAAAACTTTTTTCTTCGGAGACCGTAAAAGCTTTGCGAGGATTTATAAAATTAATAGCTGCAGCAGTTTAGCATCTACAAACTTCGTTTAAAAACGATTTTGTATAAAAGCTGTTTAAAATTTAAACACCGTATTAAAGTTTATAAAGCTTCCGTGTTAAAACTAGCACCATCTATTACGAGCAAACTGCTCGCGTTTATAAAAAAAAATCTTTTCGAGCGGTGATCTGGTCAATATAGAACGTTACCAGTATTTCAAACTGTAAACCGCAGGACATTACATATTTATGGTAAATATAATTACCGTTCGTAATAACATCCTAACTCCATTATTATTCTATTTGCTGGAGGTTGATTTGGCTTTTCCAGATTTATAACTCGACATGCTAGAATTGGAACGTCGAAGGAAGTGTTTGCGCTTCTTCCGCATTAAGTTTAAATGTTTAAACCCTATTAGAACGCCAATTTAAATTCAAACGTACGCGAAATATTATATTTCTTTCGGTTAAATATTTAGCCAACCCTTTTCCCCATAAAAAAAATTTGCAGCTCTCGAGAGCGCCTTATTAAAAATTCGAACTCGAGGAAACAAAAATACTCGAAATAAAAATTTGTAGATTTCGCAATCTAAATTGTAACAGACAGTCAGATGTAATATGTGACATTAGTTGTACGAAGAGAATAAAGCAGATAAACGGAAGATTGATGTTGAGAGACGCACACAACGACTTTGTAAAGTTGTCACTTTAGGAAAATAGCTTCACGAATACCTAACTTCTTTGTACAGATACTAATCGTTCTGTGAGTATCTTTCTATTTACATTTGCAAATTTTTTTATTCCTACACTTTTGACTGCAAATAGGTCATTAGTATTGAATTTTCAAAAATTCGTGCGCTTATCCCGATTTATTATACTGAAGGGCTTCCAAGTCGCATAAGTCGCGTGTATTGTGTTAGCAAGAGACGACGTAACTATTTTCGAATTAAGCAATTGAATAAAATGAAGGCAATGTTTAAAAATTTAAATAATTTTTAAAAATTGGCGCATAGTTACGAGGATCATATTCATTTATTCATCGTATAAATGTATTAGTTCTCTTTACATGATCTTATTAAACAACGCTCTTTGTGTTTCGAACAGAATGAAAAATAAAAATTTTCGCCAGTGTAAAAACTTCACAATTTTTGTACGAGTGTTATGGAGTAAATTCATTAAAATTCTTTATAAAATACCCTGTGTTGGTGGAACGATAGTAAACTGACATTTCAAGTCGTGTTTGTTCGTGGGTTTAGAATTATCATGTTTGTGCCAAAGACCACGAAATAAAGTTTATAGCATTCCAAATGATTTTTTTTTGGTTGTATCGCGTGCAGATCAGTTTGTGGGCCATTATAAAATGTGCTAAAGCCACGAAAATTAAAGATTTTGGCACGAGAAGGGGTTTTGCTTAATTGAGCCTCAAACGAATTACCCTTCTCACTTCTTACCGAATAAAACGAATGGATTATTTAACCCTTACAGTACCAACCTATTTTTTTTAAGTTAACTGCTAACCTTGCACCCCGACGATTTTAAGGCTTTAAACATATAAAATTACCATTTTTATTATTTATAATAATACTTCACTCTATTGACATTAATTAATAAAACCGCAAGATTGTAAAAACAAACTCTTTATATTAAAATATTGGAATAACAAATTACTCAGAAAACTTGATTCGCCCGGATTCGCCATTACATTGCAATAGGCTGCTTTGTATTAATGCAGAGTATAAACGCATTTTTGATGTTTTTCTCTTGATCTACTTAAATTTTTTGACATTTTGCAATAGCATGTAGTTTAAAAATCAATTATAGGAAGCTACTGAAAAAAACGGGCATCAAATAAATTCCAAACATCTATTTTTTTTGAAAAAATCAAGCCTGGGGTGCGTTTCACCCCGGTTGGTACTGTAAGGGTTTTAAGAAAGAGACTGAAATATTTTAAATACGAAGTTAATGAAGTGCTCGTAAAAACATGTGGTTGGCCATTTCAAACTATGGGAAAAATGCAAACAATTTGAAGGATGCTTGGTATCAGATGACATAATGCGAAAGGGTACCCAATTGGTAGTACGAAATTTACAATAGAAATAACGATTCTCCAGTTCATCAGTAATGGCCCAAATCAAAATAATTAAAATTCCCCAAATATATAATGCGCACGATGAATCTGAACAGTGTTCTACTGTTCTACACAGTTTAATGTTCTTTAGTTGTGTATAGCAACATTTTTTTCTAATAAAAGTGTTTTTGAGTTATGAGCGAATATTAACAAAAACAATTTTTGACTGATGTGGAAATTTTTTTCAAACTTAAAATTGCTCTAGCACCTAAGCCGCTTGTGTGACGAAAAAACTGCAAGATACATAATTTGTAGGAAATTTAATCTAGTTTTTATTTATATAGACTAACGTTCCTCCAAAAGTGCGTAGTTTTCGAGTTATAAGCGACGAACTTAAAAACAGTTTTTTGGGCATTTTGGAATTTTTTGCGCAGTAGTGCTTAAACCATTCGTCCAAGAAAAATAATTTAAGAGACATAATTTGTAGAAAATTTAATGTAGCTTATGAACTTTGCCAAAAAGTGCGTAATTTTCAAGTTACGAGTGTAAGTACGAAGTGACAAAGTTCAGATTGAGTATCCTAAAAACATATACATAAATGAGTATTGAAATATTGAATTAGTGCCCTTTGTACCTGTATATTGTCAATTATCTTGCTTCGTTGTATTTAATAATAAGCAATAAAAACGACTTTGACGAAATGTTCTTGAACTTGAGTTGGTATTATATAGGGTTGAGTGTTTTGAAACAATTATGTCCGAAGGCATCATGTTGAGCTTTCAACTATGGCGATGTTTTACTGAAAACCTAGATAGCTCGAATCGCCGAAATTAGAACTTTGCTTGTTTTGTACTGCTAATGAGATTCGAGTCTTGATAATTATTTTTCTTGCAAGTTTGGAAGTGATGCACTTAGAAGTTAAAAAAGAAGACTTTCAAAATGTTATAAGTTATACGTTTTTTAAATCGAAAAGCAATCTGCATGAAATTATTGATCGAATCAACAGACTGTAGTATATTAGGAATAAACTACACATTTCAAATTTACAACTAACAGATTTTGCGAGGAAACATTTATCACCTAAATAATTCAATAACAAGAAACAATCAATCCTTATGACAAGAACGTATGGATTATCCAAATATTGGCAATGCTCGATACGTTTCCCTTGTCGTAAAGTAAAAGATTGATTATACACTGTTAAAATAAGTTACGACTTTGAATATTAAAAACAAGCGATATTTTCGGCTTTCGACTTATACTTCGAAAAAGCAAGGACAAAAAGAAAAGACGCTAATCTAAATGATTTTCAAAATTCGTCAACAATAATAAGTGATTAGCTTCGAGAAATAAATTCTATTCCAACGTTATTTGACTCGAAAATATATTTTAATTAAAGGGCTCGAAGAAATAAGAGATATTAAAAGCTAAGCAGAGCTGAATATTTTTAATGAGAAATTGAAGTAAATTAAAATTTAACAGTTCCAGAATTTTCAATTCGAAAGAGCTTAAGGGCGTTTCTTTTAAACAACAGTATAATTAGTACACACCTTCTCTATGTCTCGACTTTATTCAAACTTATACCTTCCCCCTTATTTTTTTTTTTTAGATATAAGAAAAAAAATAAGGGGGAAGGTATAAGTTTGAATAAAGTTATACCTTCCCCGGCGGATTCAAGGGATGGGGGGGGGGTGAAGATAGCCACCGTTTTCCCATTTTTTCAGCTGTGCAGGTGTAAAGTAATTATTTTTAAAACACACGACCGCGTTGAATATTATGCCTCTATTTGCTTTTCCTAGGTTTCAATATTTAGTTGGCTACGCCACCGTGAATTACTATAGGATCGCATCGAGTAATTTTTAGAGCTGCTTCTAACGAAAAGATCACGAGCCGCTACTGCTCTCGTGCGAACGTTTTGGGATTTAGGATTTCCAATTTCATAATTTGTGTAGGTATCTAGAATAAAAAGTTTTCGATTTATCCTTCTGCGCTTCGAATTACATTTCTGGCATTGCCTTCAAATTGAAATTAATTTGAGATTTAGTTAAATCGGAATTAAAATAAAACCCAAAATTTACATTTGTAAAGATCCTTAATATAAATTAAATCGTTTGTAAAATCAAACTTTTTATTTTGACGAAAATGTGTACTATAGGTATAGGTATGTGGCGAAAGGTAAATATAATTCTAAGTTGGAGAAAAAGCAAATGAAAGTTGCGTGAATGTATTCATATAAAAGGTAAATTGTTTTGTATTGAAAATTGAAACTTTAAATTACTTAAATTCTAGCAACAGATTGAATTTACATATAAATGGTGTTCAAAACTTGATTTTCGAGTGTAAAAGAAAATTCAGACAAATAGTTGTGCGCCTGCGGTGACATTTGCATTGTTACTTCTTCATCTGCATTGCAAGGCAAATTTCTCGAAAATGATTTTTTATTAAATTGTAATAATAAATAATAATAAAGTGTGATATTTTAATTGAAATAATTATCGATAAGTGAATACTTCCAATCCGCCCAAAACAACTTAGGGGATGGCATCTGAAAATTTAAGGCAACCCAGACTTCTTCGGAAGGGCCAAATATGTTGGAGCGTGACGAAGTGGTAGTTGATAACATGAGCTTTTGAGCACTTCAGTAATTTCTTCAACGAACAGTTTACTAATAATTAGTAATAGTTCACTTATAAGGGTAAAATAAGTGGCAACATTAGGAAAAAAGTATAAAAATGCTTTTTTTGTTTTTGGGATGCTGAATTCGAGTTTCAACTTTGCCACTTTGTTAAAGCGATACGTTCTGAGAAAACTGCGAAAAACTGTAAAAACTATTTATTTATTTGTTTGCTTATGACTTGACAACTAGTATGCACTTTTTGATCAAAGTGCCTCTATATACAACAATAAACTAGGTACCTTATATTTTCTACAATTTATATTTCTAGGTTTTTTTTTCTCAGAGTTGGTAACGAGTTAAGCGCTGTAGTGTATGAGAAAAATTCTCAAAGTGATCAAAAGACGCTTTTTTTGTGTAGAACTCGAAAACTGCACTAACTGGAACTCCAAGTTTTGAATAGGTTTTTTGGTTAATTGTAGATTTTCTTGCATAAAAGAAAACCTAAAGTGGAAAAATAAAAAAATGAGATATAAATAAAAAGGACTTAAAAAGAAAAGCATTTGTATTCAACTCGTGACGTCCTCAATACGGCAAAATTCCCATCTTCCACCAACACGGTGTAATTTTCTAGTTTAATTACGAAATTTACATACGTAATATATTTATTTTATGAGTCATTTGTGTAACTACCAATTAATTACATCAAAGTTAAAGGAGTTTCCTATGAGCAAGTGAATAGAAACTAGAAAGCTGAAATAATTTGAGCTTTACGTTCATTTTAACCTTATTTTGTGGATGTGTAAGCAGTCTTTTGATACCACAAACAAGATCTTAAATTAACTTAATAGACTAGCTATTTAATCCAATCAAACCGCAAACGAATATTAACGAAACTATCAAAATTTTACCCCCAGAAAATTTTATTCCATTTATTATCGAATGTCGCTATTTTCCTTTTATTATTGTTTATACATAAATTTAGTTGGACGAGAGGCACAATTTAGTTTTCCCTTGTTACGAAAATAGCAATTTCATTTTCAAACTTCTCTTCGCTTAAATCATATAAGAATTTACGAGCATAAAGTGTTTGGCAATTTTAGACCTAAATTGCAAACATAATCTTGATTTAAGTAACGCAGATGGATATTCTTGCCAACGCCAGGTGGGGGAATGATCTATATTATGTTAGTACTTAGTACCCTTAATAAAATAATCTACGTGGACATTTTAAAAAAATGAGTAGGAAGTATTTATGATCTAAAACCAATTAGCTAAGATAATTTATGCCGAACGTTTTTGATAAAAATTTGCCTGCTAACCCGTTATGTTTCTACCGTTTTCTTCCTTTTTAGGATGCAGACCAACTACAACAGTATACTATGACATAAACGCAGAATCGATCGATTGATTTCACTCGCAATGGTCTCAAATGAAAGTGTTTCGAAGTCGATCTATTTTCGTAAGAAGTATACTATTACTCTACTGGACCTGGCGAGATAAAGAAGCTCCAATATAATTCATAAGAGAATCGAAAGCTTTTATGAATATACGTGTCGCCTTTTTTTCAATAGTAAAAGCAAACGAATAAAAACTTTCTGTCAAATCCCTTAAAGTTATCATTCGTCCTCAAGGCACGTGTTATGTCTACAGCTTTGTAAATATCTTTTTTTTTTCTTCTGACCACAACTCGTCATCAAAGAAAATGTTTCCTTTGCAGATAAAACGACTCAAAAATTTTATATGTACAACATACACCGGAAAGATCTCTAATGATTTTTATGTTTATTAAAGTGTTTGTTTTTTATTCTTTTAATTTTACCCTCCACTCGAAAATTGTCAATTCCTAACTGTTTTATTGTAGTTTTACGCAAAAATATAGTTTCTATAGTTCCTCACAACTATAAAAGTAGGTAAATAAGAAGTTATTACGTTTAATATATGTAATTTGTTAGTTTGAAAGTGGCTCAAGTTGTAACTTCTCTTATTTACTACAATTTCCTTACTTCTTCTGTCAGCTGTCAGAAGTATTTGTTTGAGATATATTAAAGTAGTAAATATACCTACCTCGTCCTTTGTATGGGTTTACGTGTACATCAGTCTAATAATTTGAAAGTTTTTAATACCTATCAACTTTCCTGTTATAAAATTTAGTGCTCTTGTTGATAAAGTTTAAACAGAGATAAATATTCCAATTATAAGTTATGATAAAGGATATTCGCAGTCCTCTTGGATTTGTAAATTAGAGTTAAATGGAGCGAATTTGAAAATTCTACTTAAACTATTTATAATGGATAATGGAAGTGGTTTGCGTTATTGAACGACAATTATTAACTATTTTTGGTTTCTTAATAATTGTAGGAATTTATTAGGGTGGGAAATGGCTATTTTCTTTAGTTGGTAGTTTGTTTAGTCACTCGAAAGTTTGAACTTTTCCGAGAGCACAAAATTCAATATATCTATACTATTACTTGATATCTTTTATATTATCTAAATTATAAAGATGAAATAATGCTAACGTATGATGTATTTTCAATATAACTTTGGAAATTTTCGTTTCCGCAATTTTTGCTTCTAATGAAAGGAAGATACCTATTACTTCGTATAGAAAACTCTTTGATTATACATAAAATACGTTGGGTTTTGAAGTGGGTTTCAAATTTTATTATTTACACAAACTTTTTTTATTTACTTAATTATAATTTTTATTGTTAAGTTTTCGATTAATTTATACAGGATGCAGAGAATTTTTTGAAACGGCTACTAACGCAAAAACGATTAAGAATTGTTTCCAATAACTCTCTTTATAATAGTACGTATAGTACGAATTAATTAAATGTTTCAACAACATACGCGCAATTAAAATATTTGATATGGGGATTTTAATAAATGGTTTAAGGATAAAATTTTAAACGAAATGCTGATGATGTGTTATCCCCCGACGACGATAAGCAGTCTAGATCTAGAGGCAGCGAACGTGGTCGCTTGACCAAGATCTCGATGAATAAGATACTCAGAAAAATTGCGTATTAAGGAACTCATTATACCATTACTATACTACGCTTGGTTATATGGTTATGTCTTCATTAACTGGGCGATGACGTTAAATTATGTTTATTTCCATAATAATATATATGCCTTTGCTCGTGCCAGCCACTACTTTCGATCGTAGTGTACAATGGTTACTTTCTTACTAAACAATGATTAATTAACTTGTACATAATAAATAATAACAAATGTAAGAGGTTTGATGTATATGAGCAAACACTTCTATATTCTTCCAGCAACTTCTAGAATTTTACTATTGATCGATGAAAACCATTTTCGTCGCATTTATATTATCTTTTTGAAGTTTCTTTTCCCATTGCCCATTAGCTCGGTTTATATTGAACAAACTTTTAATGAACTCTTTTAAATACCTGAATGTAAATATTTATAAGCGCTATCTTAGGAGAAGTACTTAAAAATTTATTTAAATTAATTAATAATAAAGTTGTTGGAGAACACCTATTATTTCCTAGAGTTTTCTGCAAGGAAAAGTTAAATTTTATATCAGTTTAGTATTTTTCGGTTGTAATCGTTGTACAAGATTGTCATGAGGGTTGTTGCTGTGTCAACACATCAGAGTTTACAATTAATGCCGATCTCATCTCAAACGGGTTGGCGTAAATTGCACCAGTATATGGTAATTTGTGCACAATTAGCGGTCCCTTTTCCCGCCAGGGAATTACTAGAACATCGTTCCGTTGTGCTTTCAGTTTTCCCAGTTATATATATAACGGCATTCCAGGCATTTATTTGCCGAAGAAATGCTCGGTATATTTCTATACATTGTCGGTTATTAATACCTATACGTGTAATTCGTTTTCCTAACTAATTTATGAAATATAAAAATCAAAGTTGAGAGTTTTAATAAATATCCTTTTCTGGAAATGAGAATTTCACCGACCACTTGTTGGAAAACTATTTTTTTCCAAGAGTGGTTCATAAACAAAAACAAATTGATCAATAATGTTGAGAAGGTTTAAAAGCCTAAAAGTATTTTTTCGTATAGTACCGATTATTTGTTATTTCCTCAATAAAAATAATTAAATGAACTTTCGAGATAAATTCTGTAGGCTTCTGGGGCTTCTACAGCCCTAGGGGGCTTCCAAATTCCCATATTAGTACCTTTTGCCAAAATTTAGTCGTTGGCCTTTTCAGTTTTTCCATTCTACTTTAAAGTTTGACTAGTGAGGAAAATTGTCGATTAAAAATGTGTCAGATTCAGCGTCTCATTCGTTATTTATTACTTGACGGTTTAAACGCGGTAATTAATTTAAAAATTCAATTATTATACTATATACGTGTATTGCATCCTTGTTTTGAAAAGGAGACAAAACGCGAAGTTTATCTATTCAAATCGAGATTTCTATATTGTACATTTTATCAGTCTGTTTTGACACGTTTGCTCAATGTTTTGTTCATCACATTGTGTGCTTTGTCGGTCGCCGGACAGTAATTACATGGAAAGTGGATTGTTTTCAGCGAATTGTTGCTTTATATTGTATTCAAAAACAGTTTTGCTTTGTGCTTT
Source organism: Malthinus flaveolus (assembly GCA_950108345.1). Classification (NCBI taxonomy): domain Eukaryota; kingdom Metazoa; phylum Arthropoda; class Insecta; order Coleoptera; family Cantharidae; genus Malthinus; species Malthinus flaveolus. Next base: position 35,723,325 of record OX467286.1, on the reverse strand, counting down.
GGGCGTATTTTCGTATATATTTTTAAATTACGTACTCTTTTTTACTGGCTTCGGTTTTATTTGGTATTTTGTGTAATTAGAAGCTTTGATTATTTAAAAATAAAACTTTCATAAAACTCATTTTCATGACTTTGGAAAACCTTTCACGAAAAATTGAAATTACGTTCTCTGGCTAGGACCTTAGATAGTGCATTGCCAAAAAGCTTCAAAACGTGCCTATTAGCGAGAAATTTTTCGCATCTCTAACTCCGTTTTAAAAAGACAACTTCCCTAAGTATTATTTTATGCACGTTTTTCTATCATTTTTTACCTGGTCAATACTTTGAATTTCTCATTAGTCATCCTACGCAAATTACTGTACTTCTACAAGTCATTCAGTGGGACAGCAAAGCCTTTGGTGAAGTACCTGATAGATAGCTGGTCTTTAAACTCGATCACTCAATACTTGGTTGTAAAGAGATTCATGGTAGGCGTCAAAATCGGCCCTGGATCGCATTTCTTGCCGGTTGGTAACGGGAGTGAATAGTTAGAGACAAACCAGCGACCTCTTAAAACCATGGGTGAAGCCGAGTGTAGCTGTACTACTGTGCCACAAAAAATTATATTAATTTAATTGTGTTACAAGTCAGACAGAGTCCATAATATACTGTCTCGGTTTCGCTAAAGCTGGACTCGAAATGGGAGTGGAAGATTCGTTCGCTTCTACAAGTAGGGTCATTTCGGACATTTTCAGAAGTAATTTTGAAGTTTCTTTATAGTTCGTAAGAACCCTCAGAGACGCCTGGATGTCCGTATAAATGTAAAATCGCTTAACTCCGCCTGATGCCGATGAATACAGGCCGGGTGTATAACTTAGTTCTGCTCTTGTCGTGTGCCATAAATGTGCCGTCTGCATACCAGACTATTATACTCCATTCAAATTCAAGATGCAGTAAGCATATACACATACATGCAAGTATCTTGGTGAATTCTGGACTATAATTTTTTTTTGAGTACGGGCTCGGTGCTGCCTAGATATTTAGGGGGTTAGAATAATATCTGTAGTTAATTGCAGTCGTCACGCGATGGTCACTGTTGACTGTTGACATTATTTACTGCAGCTTGAATTTGAATGGAGTATAGGACGGTTTGAATCAAGCTCTGAGCGTTCGAAAATTATAGTGTGAAACGCATTTTAGTGAGAACGTTTCGCTTTGAAAGATTAAAGCATTGAACTAAAATTTTTCAGGTTTGGCCATTTCTGGGACTTTAGTTTTTGGTAGAGTGGGTCACATATACGTTAAGTATGTAAATGTGATATAAAGGGAATTGTATTCTTTTATAACAGCAACAAGAGTATCGATATGACTACTCTGTAATATTTCTGTAGGATGTCATATATAGTTAAAAAGGAAGCTAGTAATTGACACGTTTGATTAAATCTAAAAGTATAGAGGAAATACGTCCAGCAGATTCTAAAGTAATAAATTACAAATTTCAGAATTAATAAGTTCGATGTTCAAATCAATTAGAGAGGAAAAAGAATGTCTCATTTTTATCTTAAGCTACTCCGACGAAAAAGTAATTATAACAAAAGAGAACAGGAGTTTTCCGAACCTGATGATAATATTTAATAGAAAAAAATCGTGTGATAGCTCGTTCTTGTTGTAATTTTTAGATTTTATCAACTATTCTATTGTGGATTAATGATTTTTTATTTTCAATATCCCAAAATATTACTTTTGTAGGATTTAGAAATGTTACAAAAAGTGAAGAAAATGGCGTACGATTTTTTAGAAAAAGATGATATTTCTGATATGGGACCCTAAACGAAACATTAAATATGTTAGCGCAAATAAATGCACATAAAATCACAATTTCTATAGTCGAACATCACATAAATGTAGTCCCTTGATCCATCAAGCCATCGCCATGATGATGCTCTGCGTGAAACGACTTACACGATAAAACGATATTTTTTTAATTTTAACTCACATAAATATAAAAAAAGATGATATTTTGTAAGTTGAAGTAAGATAAAAATGTTTATCTTGTAAGCAATATTAATTTTTATAGTCGTACAAAAATTGCCTAGATGGATTGCCAGTTCAGTGAACGACGTTGTAAAATGGATCATAAAGGTCTTTTAATGACACGATTTTTCTTGGCGTTGTCCAGAGTATTATTCTTTTCAAACGCGCTTTTCTTTTATGTGTAAAGCTCCATTTGGTCAAATAACAATTATTATATTAGGATGTTGTTAATAATGCGCGTTCACAACAATAAACTGTTGCGTGTATAGTATATACCTCTCTTTTTACCATTGCCTCTCCATTCTCCATTCTCCATCTACCCCAAGTTTTCGTTTCATTTTAGATTATTTTGAATAGTAAATAGCCGTTTTTGTTCACTAAACCGATTTTGATAATTTATCCCAGAAGGGACAGGGTGCGAGAAATCCGAAATTTTAAATATGGGGGCGTACGCAGGTAGCCCCAGCAAAATTTATCCTTAGGTAATCGATCACTCGGCAAAAAGCGTTACCATCAGCCCTGCCTATTCATGTAAAGGTCAATTTGTTGTTTTCAACATATTCTCAGGTTAGTTGTAGGCTGTTAAGTTGGCTTAACAATTTAGTTTTGATAAGTTTGCAACATATAGGGCGTTCAGCGTTCATACGAGGACATTCCAAAAATATAATGAAATAATAGCCCCAGTAATAGCCTTATGGCTACGTTAGCTGTTCTATCGTTTACATGACCACCATCTTCCTAGTTTTCAAAAACACTTCAATTTCGATCAATTAATGGAAGGTACAAGATACTCTTTGCCAATAAAGGTCAACTTTTTTAAACTTCTTCTCAGTTACTTCACGTTAGCCTACTCCCTACGTCTTTACGCCTAACAATAAATAACGAAATTTAATTTTATAACAAATTAATTAATTATTCGACTTCGCATCGATCTAAAACAATGAAATTCAATATGTTTAGTTGACTTTGTTTGACTTCGTGTAGTTAATTAAAAATAAATTGAATTTTTTGTTTAATAAAATTTGTTTTTTATATTATTAAATTACTTTTACTTTGAAATATGTACTCGAAATGTATCAAATTAGATTCGTTTGATCTATAGCACGAAATCTAACTTCGAATTTCAAAAGAAAGATTGAATATATGTGAGAGAGCGTAATACATAATATAAATCCTATAGATTCTTTTTTTAAAGAAGAGTATCAAAAAATTACTTTTTATAAAAAATAAGACTTTTGGGGAAATTTTCAACTTTAATTTAAGGGCAGATTGTTCAGTAATTATTTGTCAACCAATCTGTGTATTTAGAGTTTGATCGACCAATTTAAATTAAATATAATAACAAACGTTAGTTTTTAAATTAAATTTTAATACGCTCTTTTTGTTCCAGGTTTGTCCTTTCTTGTCGATTTGCCGACGATGGCGTTTCCTCCATAACGGTACGATTTAGAAATAATTTTTAAATTCGATATTTAAAGTCGGAAAAGCTCGAATAATTAAAAATTCAACATTTTATTAATTAAATTTGGTAATTATTACGAGGACATCGTAATTCTCTTGTTTAAAGCTAACAAATTATTAATTTAAATATCGAGTAAATATTTTATGATGCTTCAATTTAGCAGAGTTAAGTTTACGCTAATTTTTGCATTATAGTGTTGAATTTAATTACTTAGGGGACGTTTGAAATTTTCAATATAAAGGAAAATGATATTAACGTAAATTAGTTTAATGTTATTTTATTGCAAATAGATTACTCGTACTGCAGGATGCTTTTGGGAATGGCTATTTTAAATGATAGAAAGTGTATCGAATTGATTTCCATTAGCGGCGAGACCGATTGCGATTCAAGAACATAGGTACGGCATTAAACCAGGTTAAAATAATTTGGCGTTTGTTGGTGTAATAATGCCTAATTAACTACTTATTCATTTAATTTATTGTTAAATGATAATACAACTTGTTTTTACAGCTGTAAAATAGTATATTTATAATGCAAAATTATTATTTTCGTAATGATAATTACTAACTAATACGCTTCGAGCTTCGAGATCTAGCTCATGTAGCCCAAAAAACTATAAGTATGACGATTGTAAATATACAGGTCGTTAATTAAGTAAGTACCCAAACTTTAAAGAATTAATATTTGATTGATTTTAAGCCAAAAAGTTGTGGGTCCGCAACGTCTCTGTTTTCTAGATACGGAGCTGTTAAAATCGGATAGAAGATAGTTCTTATGAAAATAAATTGTAAATATGTGTTAATAAGCGTTTATACACGAAGCTTTTACATAAAAATTGTTAAATCGTGTTAAAATTTCAAAACTAAATAATGGCCAAACTATTAAATTTTGCGACATTTCCCTAATTCATTTTCTAAAAATTCAAGAAAATAGAAATAAATTGTGTACCTACATTCGGAATCAAATTAACAAAAATCTTTCTGCGGGAATTTTTGAAAATATGTGCTTAGTTATATTAGGTAGGTACTAATAACAAATTACCTTTAAAAAACAATTTTTCTGGACTCATCGGTCTTCACCATATTTTCTAAAACACGTAGTCGAAAGTTTATAGCGTCTTTTTAACCCTACAAATACGACGAATTTCACAACACTCCACTCGCGTCATTACCGTACACCAAAGTAAATTGAAAAGAATCGAAAACTAAAATGCAAGATACTAGATACAAGTCGAAACAATACTGATAAGTGTCGCGCTTATCAACACCTGACGATTCGCCATATGCCATATACCTACTATACTATGAATGTGTATTCAAAGTTGTCGTTTATAAAACCACAAAAATACAGTTGATTATTATTTTAATGCATTTTGTATTCTTAATTAAATGAATGAACTTAATATGTCTATACAGGGAGTGTAATTCCCTTATACGAGTATTAGGTGAAACATAAAAAAGTATTATCGGACAAAAAATTGAGATTTTTATTAGTAGTCAATTTGAGCACTTTTTTAATTCTTAAATACTCATGCCCCATGCCAATAAAATCATAGTAAGTGTTCATATGCGGGAGATCTCTAAAGGAAGCCACTAAATTTTCAGAGTTCGATGTAATTTTTATAATATGAAAATATTATACACACGCTACTAATACGAGAAACAAATTTTATTGTCGAACTTAAGGGAAAATGGATTGGAGAAATATTCGATTTGGACATGCCAAATGACGGTGGAAGAGTGCAATTCACTAAATTCGAAAAAAAAACATTTTTTCTCATAATAATGATCACTTTTGGCGCGGGCACGTTGTACAAAATCGTAAAATTAAGTGATAATTGAAAGGACAAGTTCCTCACAAGGGTTGTTCTTAAGTAAAAAAATCTCTTTTATTGACATTAGCAAATACGAATTCTAATGAATTTTATGTTTGAATTTATAAAGAACCAAACGTTTGTATCTTATCTTGAATTAGATTTGAACACCCCGTAACTAAGTAGAAAGCACAAACAGAGTCGTTTGCGGACTCGTGTTTATACTTTAGCAATAAAAGCTTTTTAATGAAAACGATAGAGGGTTGCTCATATTAACGGGGGCTACTTTTGCTGGTATTACAAAAAATTTTCACCGACACTATTTATATACTGGGTTATAAACTAGTACGCATCAGCCCAATTAACCAAATAAAAATAAATTTTGAAAACACCTTGTATATTTTAAGATTTTATTAAATCTGTCTAACGATACTAAACATTTTATATTTTAACTTCGGGTTTAACCGGAAATGGGGGTTTTTTCTTTTCTATTTTTAATACAACATAGCGGATAAGCTAAATATCACACTTTTAAAACAAAGTCTCGTATAACAAATTACGAGTATCATTGATCCGTAAAAAGTTTTTTCAACAAACTATTTCTTAGCAAAGATTTTCCAAATTTTGTTGATTAAAACTTGGAATAAATCTCATTATTAACTTAAGAGTACCGATAAAGTTTAATATTTTAAAACGAGAGTTGAGAAAGAAACAAGCAAATTCGGAATGTTTGAAAGCTTTCAAGAAAATCAAAGGGGAGGCAAAAAAATAAGAAAAATGCCAAAATGCAGCTTATTCAGTTTGTTTCATTTCCTCTCGTTTTCTTTCTTTGTTTACGCAGTTAATCGAATATAATGACGGCTTTTGCGGGATTAGCTTTTTGTTTCCGTGGATTTAGTAAACGTATTTCAGATTTCAGGTGTATAGTTTCAAGGGATGGTGGACGCTTTTTGTATGAAAATAGCGTGGTGAAATACGTTATCAACATTTCGTGTATTACTCAATAAATTGTTTTTCATCAACCTTTATCTCCTCTCCATTCTTCATTTCCTCGAACTAATGTAATAAAGAAAATTTTAATATCTTAAGCTTAATCCAAGTTTTTGGCAATAAATCGAGTGAATTATGATGAGGTTTCGAAAACAACGGATCTCTAAGCTCGACGTAACGCAAATATATGGAATAAATTAACCTATTCAACTCGAGTATGTTTTAACAAGATAGCTACAATGTTGTGCTTCCGCTGCTTTAAGTTTTTGATGTGGGTTATATAACAAATTAAGCTCTCCTTAATTATATAACTGTCCGTCTAGTAGTTGCAGCTTAGTGGTAGAATTAGCCCGTGGTTTTAATATTTGATCGGAAAATTGTACGGTAAACCTCTAGTGACGTTCGACGTTCACGACGTATCGTTTTTTATTTACATTATCGTCGTGTATTAATATTGTCACGAACCATTCCTGTCCGGTTTGTATGTAGGGATTTATGTACGGCCTCCATCTTCTTGCTTTGGTCGCAATAATTCAATAGCAATAGCGATAATTATTAAATTAAACCTACACGTGTAGTTGATGACTTATAAGTGATTAATTGCGAATCGTATTATCCAAATTTCTAATACTATAAACCGTAACTAATCTAAAGCTATAACATGTTAATGATGATTGTGAATAATGTATTATATACTTCGAAGGTTGTTAGATACGTGTGCCCGATTAAATCTTGTGTGGGTAACGGTTAATTAGTTCCGATTTCAATGTCTTTTCATTACGTTTGATGAAAACGTTTTTTGTTAATTAAATTTCATTTTCAGCTGACAGTTACCAAATTACTTAGGTTTTGTACAAAAAAAACTAAAATCAAGTTGGATCGATGAGGAGACTCAATCTTTTGTAATCTTTAAACTCAAGAGACGATGAAAAGATTCGTATTGATTTCTAAGTTGCAAATTAATAAATCCTCACTTATGATTATGTCACCGGAGTCGCCCTGGACCAATAATTCGAATTGAGTAATTATTGTCGAAACAAACAAAAGAATTAGAATAAAAATAGAAGTAAACAAATCGACTTTAAAAGAGTAGTCAAGAGTCGCACCTAATATAATGTTTAATTAAACGTTCGAAAACTGGATCCGTTACAGTTACTCCCTCCATATTGTGAAAAATGGCAGCAATTTCGATTAAAATAAATGACAATCTAAACACCAATTCACATAAAAAAATTTAAATTTAACTAATACAAGCGTGTGTTTATTTCTCACCTTTCGCCAGATTTCCCAACTCATATTTTTTGACTGGGATTCTTACCAGTTTAAAAATTTGGGGCATCTCTGATAACGTGATAACGTCGACTAATCTCGTTTGTTTCGTTTTTCCAACTTTTTTTACATCTCCATACGTTAATAGATGGCGTTAGGGAAATGATAGAAGATTTTCAAATTGAAGAGAACACATTTTCACACTTGGAAAACTTAAATTAGTTTTTTTGCCAGTAAGAAGTTAGTAAGTAGTAACTTTTGGGGTACTTAATGAAAAATTATAGCTTTTTGTCTCAATATTTATTAGCGCATTGTTAGAACGTAATTTTCATACAAATTACGTTGTTTGCCACGCTTCTTTATCTTTTAATTATACAAAGTGAGAGTACGTATTATTTATCGATGAATTAATTTAAAAAATAAGTGGTAACGTCGCTTTGGTAGTCTGTAATATGGTGATTACATTTGATCTTTAACTGTGAAAGCTTTTTTTGACGTTAGTACTTTTTTTATAGATCATAAACAGTTCTTATTTTCCGTAAGTTGCTATCGTATGTTTAGCGTTTTATGCGTTACATTACACGTGTCTGTAATACTAATTTTCCTTCCTACATTTGAATGGAGGTTAGCGGTGGAGGAATAAAAAAAGGCTCATTTAAATGTTTACCTTTTACTTTTCGTTATTTTCTTAAGGTCCACGATGTTGTAAAATGTTTAGTACGCTTTAGTGGCGATATAAATTTTTTATTTGTGGGTGATAATTTTTCACAGGAAAAATTTTCGCCGGAAAAATTATCTTCTGCCAATTTTTTCAGGAGCTTGTTTCAAATGTTAGATTACTATTGGCTTTTATTTTTTTCCCTACTATCCTACTCGCGTAACATATCAAAATTTTGCAAAAAATATTCAGAAAAACTTAAAATGCAGTAGGAAATATTTTTTTATTTTTGCATTAACATCTTCTACCAGATGATGAAGATATCAGAAACGGTACGTTTAGGACACGGATTTATTACTGACAAAACTTGCTTATTGTGGTGTTCTAATTCATCTCTCAAAGGTTGTTGGTGTTGTTCCCAAATAATCCGTATAATTAGCCTACAAACTGTGGATTAAGCAGCGTTAGGGTATGAGGAGATCATCTGTTGTATTTCAGCCGTAACAACGTTACCAGGACCGGAGGTATCCTGAAGACTCGTGTGATCGATAATGGAGCCAGTAAACTAACTTTTCATCTCAAAATCCTGCACACTAGAGATGTCCGAGAGGACTCCACACGTAGGATGTAGATGTAGGGGCTGTAGGGAAGATAACGAATGGCCCTTCAGTTTTAAGCAGGTGCCCTGATGCCCAGCTTTTGCGTCACTGAACGGAGGGAGGTATGCTTTTAGTAGATACCTGTGGTACTTGCCTTGAAACTTTTTGGTCCTTTTATTGTGGTTGATAATATTAGCGCTTTTCTATTTCGGCAGAAGTAGGGCAAAATCATTAGTTGTCAACTTGTTGGAAATGTATCTCGGAGTAGTACACCCTGTCGAGTAATTATTATGTTAATCCAAGTAATGTTACACCTTTTTTTGTACACGAGAATTACCTACGTGATACATGTTACATATAATATAGGAATGTAATAAATAAAGTTGAATTCGTGCATAACCGACAAAAGCGAGTTGTATTTGAAACACCCATTTCGTGTTGAATTTGTATACTGTGGAAATGGAAAGCGAAATGAATATTCAATATTTCGTATGTGTGAGAAGTAGAGATACAAGAGAAGACTTTACACGTGAATTTGTAATCAAAGCGTGTAAGTAATTCAGTCATTCCTCTAGTTCAATTTAATTCACCGGCGTGGAATTCGAACCGGGTGTTTCTAACTTTAGGTGGTATCTACAAAAAACATTTTTACTAAAAATTTTATACCAATTAACGTACCCTCTTGTTCACTTAAACAACAACGCCGATGCATTTTTCATAAAATATTTTAAACAATCGAGATTAGTTTAGGAACACTTTGCGGATTTAAGCATTCAACACACAAAGGCACTTTAAAGTTTGAAAAAATCCGACAAAAATATAAAGTAGTTGCTACGTACTCACACTTTTAGATGCCTTTTTCGTCGTTTAATCGAAATGCGATGCGCCGTTAATGAACTGATTGTACGAGACGAAATGAGATGTGACATAATTAGTTAACAAGTTAAATTTCAACCGCTCGCCGATCTAAATTTGATTAATTAAAGCCCGAAATGTGAAAAAACATTTTGTAAATGTTTGCTCAAAGCTTTGAAATTGAAACAAAAATTTATGTCCTGGAAATATTATTTTTGGGATTATTTTTCTAACGAATAATAATTTGATTTAAAACGTCAAATTCAGATGTTTTTAACGGTTCTTCTGCGTCATAAATGGTTACGAAGTAATAACAATTTTATAAATTAGCTCAGTTAATACGAGGTATTATTTTTAATTACTTTGGAATGTGCGTATAAAATCAAAAATCCTTTGCTCGAAACCCCGCCCGGGCTTTTGAAAAGGTTCCTGAAGACTTTCTAATGTACCGTTCCGTAGAACGTAAATGTAACTAAACGTTTACGTATACGGAAATTGAATAAAGACATTGACTGGCTGTTTAACAGTCATACATTTTTTATGTATTTTCACGAGTAGGTACTTTCGAACTGTGAAACGATGACCTTTTACAACGTTTCGAGTAGAATAATTAGAGTAAGGACTCCTAAGAACTGCTTATGTGCTTATTAGTAGGTACCTAATACCATCTAGTAAAAAGAACTTTTTACTTAATGCTAATACCCGCGTATCTTATAAATCGTTCTTATTGGGTCTCGAATAATTAAATAATAGTTTCCAAACCAACTCCCATTAGGAAAGAATAATTTGTGTGTACGTGTAACAATTTATTTATGTTGTCTTCATGTGAAACAGTTTTTAGTTTGCACATGGGAGATTTCAATCCAATTTATCCCTTCCGTCACTTCTCAATGAACATGCTTTGTTTTCGCTAAAATAAGCGAAAACGTTATTTGCTAGCAAAACACTTTCAAACATTCTCTAAAACAAATAGCGTTGCCTGTGAAACAACTTTTGAGAAACAAGTCCAACTGTATTTAATGAGCTTGTTGGAGTTACACGTTTAGGAAATGTCGAGTGAACTTTTTTAACGGTGCAATTTTAACTACTTATTTGGAAGTGAGCAGTGGACACTCTAGAGATAATTTTTAGGCTACACTTTTCGATATCGATTCTTCTCGTGAACACGATCGATTTTTACAAGCCCCCGCGTCTTTCTTCTCCCAAGAGGAAAATGTGAATGAAGTGGAACATCACTACGAAAATCGCTTCAGCTTTAAAAACTATTTATTTTCGAGGAAAAATGGTTTTTACTTTACGCAGAATACCAATACCACCAAAGAGTGATGAAATTTTGTCTATTTGACGGTCTATCCGCTTAACTATTAGTTTGATATAAGTATCGTCCACGAATAATATTTATATCTACTGTACTACTAATACTGCCGCCAAGGCATCAGGAAAGATCCCTTCACTAATTGTTAAGGTAGTTCCGATGTTTCCCAGTAGAAAGGTTTGGATATAAAACTCAACTTGTCTGTCGATTACCGATCCTCTAAAAAGCAGTTGTGAATTGAAATTGCTAAATTCATTGACATATCTTTCCAGTTAGGTATTACTCTGTGTTTCTTGACATTTTCCACATTCCACGTAAAGTTAGTGAAATATTCAAGACTTCTTTCGTTTTGTTTCTGCCTGTAATACTCTTTCAGAGCATTTGAAAACTGCTTAAGTCCGTGTGTAGTAGATTTGATTCTACGAGTACAATTTATTGTTAGCCTTCACTTATTCTCTTTATTTCATCGGTGAGCCAAGTTGAAGATGAGCTGGATTAATCTTTCTTTCTTTTATTGTTGATACTCGAATCACCTAAATTTGTAAGAACGTTTTTTGATAATCTTTAATGTCGATCAGTAAGTTGGCAGCTTACTTACGGTGCTCACCGTAAAGACCTGTGGTAGTTCAGGAGCTTGGGTTGCTGTTGTTTCGACTCATTCGATTAATGTAGGAATGTGAACGTAATTTCCCGATAATAATTATTCATTGACTTTTTATTGGGTAGTTTAAAGTTTACAGTGAACCTTCTGAAAGATTTGCAATTCACAGTGTAGTTTTATCTAGGTACCTATTCTTTCACGACTAAAATAAGAGGATTTTTTCTAGCTTAAAATCTCATCGTATTTTTACTTTTTTCACTAAGAAAATTTGTATGTCTTTACTTATTGTCGGTTATGAGTTATGAGGTACAAGAAAAATATTTGAGAAATTCAATCACTAGTTAGAAGAGAAATTAGGGATAATTTTCTTGTTTTATACGAAAAAGTAGTTGAGATAATAATTTTAATGATGTTAATGTTCAAATGTGCCGAAATACAATTTATCAGGAAGACTCGACACCTTTTGGGTCCGGGAGTAAAGTACAAAGCTACTGAAGTCGCATTTACATAAGTCAAATGTCGTCAGGTACAAACGAGGTCAGTGTTTCAAGACGACATGTTTTGCCACAGAAGATTTGTCAAATGTCTCTCGTGGTTTCGAGATAATGTATTTCTTAGGTATTTGGAATATTCGGGATTTAAATTTTAATAATGAATTTCAAATTGTAAGGGGTATGTATTATATGGTTAAAATAAGGGTAGGAAAATTAAACTAAAAGGAGCAATGCTTAAAATAATACCACACTTTCTGCTAATGAGTTTTCCTTAGTCGCGTTTTAACGTATTTGTGGTTAAAACTGGAAATGTTTAGTGGTTTTAAATTTCATTAAAATAGAAACGTTCATGAAACGTAACGATTTTGATTTTTCTTAAATTCTTTTCGTTCGTCGCTTTTTATCTTTCGAGCTATTTACTTTTCCGAAATTATAATGGCTGTTCAAAACATATTAGTATTGTTTAAAACGATTTAGTAATAAGCTACGCTTCTCGTAATTTTTATAACAAAGCAATGTCTTTCAAACGCCGCACTTTTTTATTTTTCGATCGTTATTTTGATTTACACATTACGGTTTTTCTAAATCTTGGAGAACCTAGTTTTAAAAAGGAAAGAATTTTATTTAAATTGAATTTGTTTGTTTATTTATTTGAATTGGGACAAAACTTTTATTACGCAGTCGTCCAACCCACCTACAAATCATTTTCTTTTTTTTTCATTATTTCAAAAATTTTCATTTACCTACCATAAATTAGGTAATTCAATCGAAAATTTCTAACACTACCTAGGCTATGGTTTCTTGACTTTTCTTTTAGTACGTAGTTTTCGAGTTATAAGCGATAAACTAAAAAAATATATTTTTTTGGAATTTTTGTCAAACTTGACGTTAGGGAAGTAAAGTTGAGTTTGAGTTGAGATTAGTTGAGGTAAAAGAAGAAACCCTGTGTGTGATACATTTGCCTAAGAAACCGAAAAACTGTTGAGGAAAATATTGTTTTTCTTCTGCTTTTAAACAGATTTGTGTATAGTGTTTTATCTCTTCTGATTAACCAAAGTCGCAAATCTATTTTAAGGTCTTAATAATATATTTGCGAGCCCTCCAAACCACCCTGATTAGCTCGAATATTACGTTTAAAAATAAATGTTTTTGTTACTTACTAATCATGTTTTTGTTAGAATAAGAAAATAATATTTCATTGCTTTTATAATAAAGTAAAATTAACGTTAAGAATATTAATGTGTAGAATTGCAAATAAGCTTTTGTTATTTATCTTTCCAGTAAACGTTAAATTTATAATGGGATCTTGAATAAAAATTTAACTTTAATGTGCGTCGAAATGTATCACGAAAATAACATACATTAGCCGTTCCTTTAAATTTTATATGAAATAGAAAGCAGCAGTATGCTGAAAATCTGGCTTGAGTAAACATACGATATGGTACAAAACTCTCCTATTCATCTTTTTCATCAAGCTCTGGAGCTTGTATTGTTCGGCTTATAATACGTATTATTTTTCTTTTAGTTCTACTATGTGTGCGTGTTCTTTTTTCTTTATTTCAACAAGTAGAAAAATTCCCTCGTATTTTGTACGTTCCGATGTCATTTGGCTTGTTTCTTATAATCGACGACATAAAGTGCACCGAAACAATCATCGTAGTATTTTGTAAAACGGAAGAAGAGGGAATTTTTGTTGCTTTTTCAATTAAGTCCTTATCGAAGATACTCTTCTTGAACTTGAAATGTTAATTAATTTTTTGACACATTTCTCGCGTTAAAACAACGCAATAAGATGCTGAAAAACATATAATGGAAGACTCGTGTATTACATTCAATTTAGGTTAAGACACCCTATAATTGACCGATGAGCACAAGAGATATGTAATAGGTAACCTTCTCGAATTGGAGAGAGTATACTTTTAAACCGAAACTTCGTCATTTTTATTAAAGCCCCAAATAACATTTAGGTAAGTATAATGAACTACGGATTAATTTTAATTCAATACAGTGTGTTCGAAAAGTAACGTATATAAGTTTGATATTCTATACTTCTTCTAAGTACCGTATATAGAAATGCATCAATACTGAGGTAATAGCCATAGCGCCATATGGCGCTCATCGATGAAAGAAATTTTTTCACCGTTCGAAAGTGTAGTGAATCTGGAAAGTTTTTAAACCGTTTTATTTGAAACGTTATCGAATTTATACATTTATTTTCTGATAAACTGTACTATAACGTTTTATACATAAAGAAAAATCTTTACAAACCTTCCTCGAAGATGACCAATGTTAACAAAAAAATAAAAGATAGATATGAAAAATTGAAAAGAACGCTCATCTTGGGGGTCGTACAAAGATATACCATTTAACATTTATGTACGTAATAAATCTTTTCGTACACACTCGCTAAAATATAAAATTAAAATTTATAAAACATCACGTTCACTAAAATTTCTTGTTAACGTTAATAAACGATTTTTGGCATTTCTAAAATGATGATAATTAAAGCGCAAATTAATGGATAGTTTAATCTGATATGAAACCCGTCGCTATAAGGAGTAACGAGAGCAGTTGGTTCGAGAATTGGTTAAATGCTTTAATCGTGGATTTATTTTTACTTTTTGATGGTAAATTATCTAGGGCTGTCGTTTAAAGCTATTCCCTATTTATAGAGCAGCGTTGACACTTCTTAGTCGAATGAACAAAATTGACTTAAAATAGTAAATTACCCTTTTCATTTTTGATCTTCTATAACAACACTATTCTTAATATTTTTTTTTACATTTACCCCTTCATTCCGTAATGGAATGCAGCCCTGTTCGTGTTATGGATTCCTTTTTGCAGTTTTCTCTCCTCGGAGTCTATTTTTTGTATTCACTAGTTCTGGATAAGCACAACCCAGGGCATAGTGGGCAGTGTCATTAGTAGATCTTAATTTAAAAGTGTGTAAAAAAGTGTAGCAGTGTAGCGGTAAAAGTTTGTGCACCAACCCTCCAACCCTCATTAGATTCTACATGTTTTGGGTTACCTAAGATGATCAAATGCTTTTTTTTGCGATGCAGCGATCCTGTCGACTGTTCTATGTTAGATCTAGAATGGAAGATCAAAGTCAACACTAAACTTTTTTTTCTGAAGTAGGTAGTTTATGATCGGGAAATTTTTCAAAAAATCTAACTGAAACATGCATGAAATTCAAAAGTTATACCTCGGTGATGTTCTCTTAACGAGAATAACTTAGTTTTGAAACTACAATTTTGTTGAATGGGTTAGGTACTTGTGAATTTTTCTGTGACGAATTTCCGAATCTGCTACTTTTATTTTTATTAAATTTTTAGTTAAAATTATGGACAAAATAGTTATAAACCCCATTCCAAATGCTTTCGCTTGGAAATGACGTTCCATCTTCACCGACCTGGGAATCGTGCACATTTCGAGTATAGTTCCTCTAATACTTGTATGCTTATTCAAGATGCTTTGACCCTAATTTGATATTTCTCCAGGGATAGTTTAAAATAGTTTATAAGAATATGCCCATGCTTTAAAATAAAATGTACTGATAGAGATTAATTTGTCACGACTTAATTGCCCGGCTCTGTTTTAGCGAGTTTGTTTTCTAGAACAAGGAATGAATTTTACTTGAAAAACTTTTGTGTATTTTTCTAGAAAAGTATTATTATCATTTTCTGTAGCTGTTAGCGCTAATAAAGTTTATAACAACGAGCAATCAAAACTGTAGAAAATTTATACGTGGAAACACGAGAATTTCAACGAATTTTAGTAAGAATAAACAATAAAAGTTAAATTATTAATATAAATAATAATTGCTTTTGTAATCATTTCGTTAGAGAAGGAAAACAGTATCTCTCAGAAGTATAGAAGTAATTGAATACTCAACAGGTAAAAGTTTTGGGAAAATTTAGCGCAATTTGAATTTCAATCCGTGTGCATTTAAATTAAACTTTAATTTTAGGCCAAGAATAAATATAGAAAAATTACATCGCAGATAAATATACGTGATAGATAATTTTTTTATAAAATAAGAGCTTAAAACGTGTTAATTAATTTTCGAACTAAAAAAGGGGGTTACACTAAATAGCTATGTAAATACGTCCTTTCTGTTTGTTAATCTTCAGCAGCAGTGGTAGATTACGAAAGCTTCTGCGAATATGCAAACTCATTAGCAAAGGATTACATTCTAATACGCATATATTTTAATATAATTTGAATTTAGAGAAATTGTCGCATAGTTTTAATTCAAATATGGAGTGTCCTAACAAAACAAAGTGTATTCAAAGACGAAAATTGAAAAGGAAATATAAATTTCCATATTAATTAAATTCGAAATGAAAAATTTTATTTTATACATTTAAAAAGACAAGCAAAAAGTGAGAGGCATCTTGAAATTAATGTTTGCTTCTTATCAGCTCAACCTCGACTGTGATTTCACGTTATGAATAATGTATTTCTCTTTTACCTCCGGATGCTATAAAACTATTAATGTATGCTGTCTGCTACCGAGCAAGAGAGATGAGAAGGAACCATTGTTATATGCAGTATAATAGAGCAATTCGTTTTATGATAATGGTTATTAGTTGCCCTACTTTTATTTCAATATACGAATATTACCTGCAACGGAATTTTCGCATTTTTCCCCTCTCGCCCGTCCTTTCAAAAGCTTCTCTCCGAAGCGTCTAAACACAATGATATCTTGTTCGAGTTTTCAGGATTTGAATTTATTAACTTCCAACAGATGAAATGACTCACAGTATTATCGATAGTTTCCACTTGAGAAAACTGTTAACATTTAAATTCTCCCATTTCTCATTTGTGTCTTCATCGTCCAGTCGTTTCACGTTTCACAGCTGGTAGCCGTTAAGGTAATGTCTTTCAGAGACAAATTTGGTATACAATTGCAACTTGGTGGCCAAGGACCAAGGACTTCGATGCCTAGTGAGAGCCGTATACTTGAGGAACACGCTATCATCATAGTTTATGCTCTTGCGTGGAATTTCATAGGAGGCTTCAATAATCATGCCGCGCATACATGATAAAGAATAGCTTAATTATAGAATTATAATTCATTGCAAGCTTTAAATATTACTAGCGGTCGTAAAAAGAAATAAAACTGGAAATTGAAACCTCCAGGCAGTTAAAATGTTGTGAGTTGAGCTTATTAAAATATTCCGTGCAATGTAATTTATTTTTATGGTTTAAAGTAGCCGAAAGAAATTTTAACAAGGGAAATGAAGATTATTGCTAATTGGTATACGTAAACATTTAAATGCGTTATCTCTGATAGATGCATTTGTTACTTGAAATAATAGGAGATGTAGCAGATGAAAATCGAATTTTACAGCCTGTACACATGAGGGCGTTAGACGCCGCATTGAGCGTGCGTTAGCAAAACGCGCGTAGCCAAGTACCTAGGAACAAATGGGATCGTTCACATGCCAACGCGCGCTTTGAACCAACGCGCGGTCTGCCGCGCGCTTCGAGTTACTAGACTGAGCATTGGAGCGTACACATGTACGCTCCGCCTTGCCTTGTACCTACGGTATAACAACCAAAGACATGTAACCTCTTCTAGCTCCATAGTCGCACTGAAGTAGTAAGAAGTAGTAAGACTGGTTCAACCGCCGCGTTAACGCCGCGTCTACCGCTGTCATGTGTACGAGATCACATTTTGCTAACGCGCGCTCAACGCGGCGTCTAACGGCCTCATGTGTACATGCCCTTAGAGCTATGAATTTAGTAATATGAAAGTACCTAAAAACGCAACTCTCCAAATGATTAAAAACGCCTCATTAGTTACGACAAAAAGAAAAATAAGAAAAAGCTATCGTGTAACATAGTAATTGAATGAATTTTTCTCGGACGCTAGTTATATTACTCGATTAATAACTATCGTTTGTTATTAGTTATAGCTATACTTATTATTGGTTTGTTCTTTGTATTTGGGTGAATTTCAATTATACGTTCTACCTAAACTACTTGAAACACTTGATTAATTCGGAGAGTAAATAATGTGTTTACTAAACAAACTAATTGTAGTTTACCCTAATAAATATAGAGTATAGTATTACGGTATTTGGCTTAATGGTTTTGTGTAAACTACAAAAAGGAAGATCAAGTTAAATCTTTGACAATTTAGTTCGGTTTGCCACTGCTTAAAAAATTTAGATGATGAGAGGAACTTTTCCCATTATGTACAGTTTTATTGTAGTGGGCATTTCTACGTGCGAGGTGACTGAGCTTCACGTATATGTAGAATTATGGATATGATTAAAAGAGAGATCTTGTATTGGCGACTAGCAATTCAAGGGCCGGAAACAAATTTTTGAAAACGATCAAACGGTTAATCTATACGGCGTTGAGATAGTTCCGACACTGAAAACTGGTGGGAACAACTGGTTGTGTGTAATGGGTAAAAATATAATCACCATTTGCTCAATTTACTTTATTAAGGGGTGTCGATAGGTACATCAAATCGTTTTTTTCGCTTTAAAACTTTATTTTTAGGCAAAAAAAAGTGTGATACATCATTCGATTCGTATCACTGTCCTCTAACTTCCCATCATAATTATTAAAACAAAAAAAATTAATTGTAAAGTTTATTAAATAAAAGCTAGTTTTTAAATCTTGTTTTTCTCATAATTCATTGCATTAATGAAATTTTTAATTGAAATTGCGTATAGTAAATTAACTTATCATTATAATACTGCCTATCATTATTATTTATTTGTAAACTTATTAGATTGTCGGAAACAATTGTTTTCATTAAAAGCTTTCCAGGGGCCAAGTTTTTCAATGAATGCACGTTTATTTTTTTATACTGTAACTTGAAAGCATCATCAACATACATATATATAAATTTTGATTTAAATTTGCTATAAAAATTTTAGAAAATAAAACGATACTCCTAGCGATAAATAAATTACGGAAAATTATAATTAAGAATTACAATGCTACTATAATGTTAGTATAAATATTTGTACTATTATACTAACTTTATACTAACATTATAGCATTGTAATTCTTAATTATAATTTTCCGTAATTTATTTATCGATAGGAGTAACGTTTATATTCTAAAATTTTTATAAAATTGACCTAATTAAAAATAAATCTGTTGGGATTGGCCTAGTCGAAAGACCCTTTTTAAAGGTGTTTAGATAAAAATTAGTAACGTTTCGTATAACAAACATTACTTAATTGTCCCAAATTCATTTATTATTACTAGTAATTTAATTCGTAATCAGGTGTAGGTTCGATTGTTTTAGGTATATTCACCAATTAACGATTTTTATTTGAGTTTGTATTTAGCTGATAAAATAAGTTCAATTTACTACAGAAATCGAACACAGTTACGATAGTAATATTGGATTACTCGCAATAACTTTTTAATAATTCAGTTGAATTTCTCAAGGAAAAAAGATTCAGTAACTTAGTTAATCGTAATACTATAATACACGTAACGAATCGGTTTTAATAAGAAGTTTAGAAATAGTTTGATCGTTGTTTGTAAAATGAAAGGCTATTTGTTGAGAATTTTTATTACGGATACTTGAAAGATCGAATAGAAATATTTGAGAAATTCTTCAAGCACTTGTGGAATACCTTTTTAGTAAAAAGGTTTTTTAAGCGGAATTTTCGAGTTTTAGAAAAACTTGGAAAAATGGCAAAAATATTCTTAGGGTAGGTACTTCAAATATTTGAATTGCCTAAATTTAAATTATTGTTTATTTTTTATCTTCAAACCTAAATCATTACGTGCTTTTATTATTCACAAAGGGTATAGACAAGAGAATAAGTACTACGTGATGTTCTTTCATAGGAATGAAATAAGGATTATATGTACTTCTTATTTTTTATTATACATGATGTATACTTAATAATGCGTATTTCTATCGTTTTCAATAAATTTCAATATTTTATACTTACATCTATTTTTAATTTAAAGGGCGTCGAGTGCTCACCTGATGGTCTATTATTATATGAGAATCCAAACACTTCTGCTAAAAGGTCCGTGACGTGGTAATAGCCACATTAAAATTATTTTTCTACCTAATTTAGTGCCCATTTCATGCCAACGATCAGATGATTGAAAGTTTAAGAAAAACTGGCCATTACCACCACTACTTCCCCCAAACTGTTAAATTTGATCACCTAAGTACATGTGACGTCTTGTTGACGAAATTTCCAAATTTAGGCAAATTTACTAATTAATAAATACGATATTACACCTAAACAGAAGCTCCTTTAGCAATTGAAAACGGATAAAAAATTTTCTTTTTCATTTAAAAACTTGAAACTTTTCAAAAAATATTTTCTAGCTTGATTATTTTGTTTTTCGGTATACTATACGAGAAACTCTCAGAGCCATCACTTCTTTACAAATGAAATGAATACACACATGTCGACGAGACGACAGATGTAAGATGAACCACCTGGCTGCTACAATGCAGGCTGCATCCGTTGCGCCGCCACTTCTTTGCCCGTATCATCATATTTATCATCTATTTCTTTTATTGCCATTTCGTGTGCAAAACGGCATAGATTAATATACTATTTTTGATATAATAGAAACGTCCGTAAATAATTTTAATAGCAAATGTATCTAATACCATTAAGTTAAGAACTGATGATGGCCAAAATTGCAGTTTCGGCTAGCACCGGCTTTTGATCCAAATAGCTGTCGCTCACGAGCTCCATATCTTTTCAGTTTTTCTTGGCTTTTCTTAAAATTATTATTTTGAAGTGGAACGACATATCCTTTAAATAGTAAAAACCCTTACAAATGGTCGAAAATAGAAATAAAATATCGGACGAAAATACCGAACCTTGTATTCAAAATGTAGTGCAGCCTATACGGAATAATAATGAAGCGAGTAGAGAAGAAATCGTTTTTGTAGCTTTTGCGTTATTGGCTTTCAAAACAATTTCTGACACCGCTTTCCTCTATCCCTCGAGATTTGAAATTGCAACACAAAACTATAAGTTAAAACTAAAAGAAAAAAAGTTGGCGCTTCGAGTCGTGATTTTTTTTGTAATAATACTAGCCGATTTTGTTGTTATAAATAGCGTATTTAAAGGTAAAGTCCTACATCAATATTTGCATTTCATCGTACGCTCGATTTGTTTTCCTTCTGGGACTTAAGGTGTTAAGTCTTTTGGCGAGACTTCATTGTCACTTAAAATATTCATCGGATTTTAGAATACTTCGTCTAGTCTAGTAGCTACAAGTGATTTTATATCTCGATTTGAGTTTTTAAATGTAAGCATTGGGTATAATAATAGTTATTTTGTACTTGAATAGTATTGTACGTACTTTTACCGTGAATTTATGGCTTGTAATTACACATGCAAACAATATGTTTTGTAACTCGTACATATGTTACGACTGCTTGTTGTTTTTTGGTAAATTTTTAAACATCAAGAAAACGTTGTGTAATCGTCAATTAATCATTAGCATTCTTTTTAAAGTAATACATAAAACGCAGTAGTAGCAACAGCAATTAATAGCAGCGACTGTAAGTAAGTTGAGGTCAGAAAATGACAGACAATAAATTGGCGAGCAGGAACGACCAGACGTACAGTCCAAGAAATAATTATTGGCCAGTATAGGTTGTTTGGCGAATACTTATGTCCACAATTCGAAATTTCTGCAATGAAATTTTTACGAATTAAAAATAGAATGTCTTATAGTTATAGCACTCTCGATTTTTATGTCATTCTCTGCTAAAACGTATATTAAAAGAAGAAAGATACCAAGTGTCCAATAAATTTCTCTGACGCTGTACAATGAGCTGAACGGACTGAAAACAAAAATTCTTTAACCCTTTATTATTGCTCTAGCCCTAGCCTTAGCCCTAGCCCTAGTCTTAGCCCTAGCCCTAGCATCCACTAGTAAACAGTGAAAATTTTAATAATCAATATGGAATTCATCACATTATACGTTAAAACGACGATTAGGCACACAATGATATTGTTACTTGATTTAGCCGTTTCCACGTAGGGATATAATATATAACGAAATCGAACTAAATACTATACCTCTACATTGAAATTGATTAATACATTTTTAGGAATCGGTAATATGTGAGCTTTTAGAGAAAAATAGTTAATTTCCACTTTTACGGAAAACTTTTCGAGTTTTATAGAAATTAGAACTGCTATAACTGTACTGCGCACTTAATAGTTTCATCTTTTTCTGAATCTTGCAGAAACTTTAAATTTGCTAAATGATTAATTAAGTTTAGTTCTAGCGGATAATTAATTAAATCTAACACCGGTTACTGACGTAGTACAACTTTAACGTTACTACGTCACTCACAACACTGAATTCATAACCTTGATTTATCTGACATTAGAGGAAGCTCATTTAAATGTTTTACTCTTCATCACTTCGATGAAGAATAAAATTCTAAAGGACTACAAAAATAGTATTAAGAAATATACTCGAGACTTGATGGCAATGGAAACTATGTTTATAATTATAAAAACTGAAAAATGTAGATTAGAGTTAGAGTCCATGCCGGAGAGAATACCGTTGAATGGAAATTGAGGAAGTTGGGCAATTTTTATCATTTAGCATTTATTTTTCTTTCTTTGTTACAGTTACTAACAATCTTAGAAATGAGAGTTATCGACTCTGGTTGCTAACTGCGAAGAAGACGAAATTGTACGTCAATCATTCTATTTGAGTTAATTAATTAGTTTCAGTTGTTTTCACAACCTACTTTGATCTTAATTCAAAGGGAAACAAAGTAAGTGGGGAGAAAATTAAATATATCTTCTGTTCTCGCAAAATTTTACTGCTACCTGTTCGCTTCGTGCGAATTAAATTGCGAGTTGTTTATTACCACATTGGTTTGTCAACTTTTATAGGTCGTAAATTCCTCTTCATAAAACGGTACATCAAGTTGATAGATCAAATAAATTTCAATAATGGTGATTATTACCTACAGGGTGGCCTTTAAAAGGTGTAACAAAGTTAGATGGCTCGCACACGTTGGAGAAGAGACGAGGCAATTTTCTTATAATCTCGATCCTCCTTGATATAATATTTATTATAGTTGGGGCTAGATTTTTTAGCCATGCAGGAATGGAAAAAAAAAGTTATCCCAATCTAACGGAGATCGTCGATTGGAGTGCTCGCCTTTTTTATTAAACAAATTAATTTTGGAAAATACTTGAAAAATCTTATTGTTATAAGACTTATGGGGGACGAAGTTTGTGTAAATGCATAAAAAAATAATTTTGAAATGGGATATTTTTCCAACATTTGCCACGTGTAGCCGTGGGGATGACGGGTTAATTCAGGCGAGCAACCTGAACCACAGCGTTATTGATTTAAACCGCCCCCAGCCGCGCGCACTGCAGCTTCTCTGACAGCTTCATCCATCCCCTATTTGTTCCCTAGTGGCTCACAACTGATGGTCATTTCGTTATGTCTGATTCCGATTCAATTGCCACTTTTAGCGAATTTTGTCCATTCAGATTGTTATTGAATTTTATGAACTTACTTAAGTTGGTTTTCATCGATACTTAGCTAGCTACTATCGATGTTTTTTGTGCTTCTTCAACAGGTGATGGGAAATGGTTCCGAAATTTTTGTTTTTCGATTTTAATTACAAATTTATTGCGCAATTAATATTTATAAAGTATTTCCTAAACTGAAACCCGGCGCCCGGCGCTGGTTAAATTGGCGTTTTAACAAATCTGCACACATTAATTTCATTGTTATATTTCATTAAATGCTAAATAATGATTGTGCTTATGTAATTGTAATTTAACTTTATATATAAAATGGGGATGAATTTGGATCACGTTTTCGTGTTGACAAACAAATGACAACTGCTGAGGAATATCACGTTGTATTTCTCTCACGTGCTTTATACAAACTTCTACACCGTATTTACCAAAATCGCTTTTTTGTTTTTAAAAATTTGTGAATTTTGCCAATAACCTAAAATTACATTTAATAATAATAGAAACTGCGGTTTTATTATTTCTCGAAATTCAATAATTGGACGAAAATGTGAGTCAATTTCAGTAATTGAGGTTAGTTTCGGTTCGTTACGTGATGATTTACTATTGTTACTAAGTAATTATTGCCAATTTTAAATCGCGTACAGAGAAAAAACTTCTGTATGGTTGCTATCTTCTGATAGCAGCGTCTTCGGGCGCTGGCTGCGTCTATGATTATCAGATATAAATGTATTTATTTTCAGATCGAGACTTGACATTTGGGCCAACCCCAAATCGCTGTGATCACGGTTTAACCTATCTGTGCATTATCAGACTCGTTTAATTCATGAAATCGACCCGGGAGACTTGGACGTATTCAAAATCGACGTTTCCGAGGTTCTTCTAAAATGCCCACCCAAACATTTAAGCTAAAATGTCGTCGATTCCTGACGTCGACGACAGCATGGGACTTCTACACTCCAATTCTCCAATCCAGCCTTGTCGCTTAAAATGGCATTGGTAGCCAAATTATGATTTCGGATCCGTTTCTTTTGAACTCGTTTACTAAACGAGACGTAGTAATTTACCGAACGTGTGCTAAAACCCGCTGAACGTGATATAAATGCAGTAACTACTCCTTAAATGCTCTTCGAATGAGAAGAGCGTCGATACCCGATATCAAATCTATCTAAACTTCAATTCTTTTAACGTTAGTTCCATAAATTTCTTTCAATTGAACGGAAAAGAAAAAATAACCTACAATAGAAGCTTGAGGCATACCGGATTTTGAGAAAGATACGAATATATACTATCGTTTTGTTACATTTTTAGATTCTAATTGTAATATAATTCGATAAACATCTCAATTCCTGTTTCGTAACTTCTCAAAGAAGCATTGCCTCTTTTTGTTTAGGACTTTACCCTTACTACCAAAAAGTGAAGAGAAAAAGCTCCTAAAGAAGAATTTAAAAAACTATTTGAGAAATTCAATAACTAGTAAAAGGAGAGATCACCAGATCCCTATCACAAATAGTGCACTTTCAGGCAATGAGTCGCTAAAATTTCATTTCGTTTAATAAGTCTCTGACGGCTACAAAGTTTATTTAATACCATTTTGGCTAATTTTTGCAAAATAAGCTTATCACTTTCCTTTGTACAATTTTAATAGCGTAGTAGGAGACAACAGAAACAATTTAAAAAGTGACGCACGTATTTGTTTTTCTCTGATAAAAACGTGCATTCCCAATTTAAAATAACGACGATAAAAACATTTTCTAAATTTGATTAAATATACGAAATTTTAAAAACGTTTCCCGAATCGTTCAACGTATTTATTTGAAATGCCGTAAAGTTGGTCTTGCTAATTGTCGAAATTACATCGTGGAACCACTTTTCCATTTCAAAATTCAGGCTCGTCTTTGTCCAAATTATCTTTTTTTAGCTTGGAAAGCTAAATATCTGCTCACGTTTCGTATAAACATGATTTGAATATCTTTCGAAATAATGGTTGGTAGTCGAACGAACTGGATTCGGGAAACTCGATCTCGTAACTTACGGACAATTGCCTTTCGGTGTTGTTCTACGGCCTTTCTCTAAACCTACATTACGGTGAATAATTAAATCATCCGATAAGTAATAGCCAAATCAATTATTTTCCTTCTAAGCTATCTCGTAACCTTTAATTTCACTCAGTTCTAAGCACCCCACGTCTCGTAGCAATTTATTGTTTTGTTTCTCTGCGCCATTGCGTTTCTGGAACTTGGCAATAACTTCTAGCCTAATTAAGCGTTTTTTTTTCTTTTTTTAATTTTCTTTTTTTAGACTAAACTTAATAAAATGGCATTTAAAATATCGCGAGGTTGATAAAATTGGAACTAAACAACTTTCCTCTTAATACTAATACAAAGCTGCTAATCTTCCTATTTCGAATGCAAGATTACTTTAACAAAATCCAACAATAAAAGTTCCCTAATTTAAGTTTTAATCCCGATTTATAGCGAATAGCAAACGAAGCATAAGGGATATTAAATGCTTCGGCGCCTACTCTGATAAATCAATGAGAATAAATTTCAATTTCTTCAAGTTTTCTCCATGTTAGATTTAATTTTTTTTATCAAGTACTACATTGATCTATTAAACGTCGTCGTTGCACTTCAATTTGTTAAAATTTTAAGTGATTTTAGTTGATGTAATGTTCGTAATAGGCGAGACTTAAGAAGAGTACTTAACTGCTGGTCGTCCACATAAATCATAAGATAAGCGTTTCTGCTTCCGTACTTCCTCCAAAGTTTACGCTGTTAATTAAATTACTACGATACTTAATTAGTACGAGCTCTTGATTGCACAACGTTTTATATCTAATAGCAGACGAAAAGGTGTGTAATCGGATTTTAGCTGTATTAATTAATGTTGTATTAATCTGTTTTGTTGAGATTCCTTTGGGTACGTTGCATTTTAACGTTTCTACTAGTCTCAAATTTAACGTTTCTTCTTCGAGATAGATATTAGAACTTGTAATATGTATTCTACCGTTTCAACGTTAACAATAAATTTCAAAAAATTTTCAGCGTAAGTAGAATTATTATCAATAAATAATAATAGTTTGAGAAAAATTGTCGAGATTGAGCTACCACTGGGAAAAAGTAGGATCAATTCGTTTTGGTCAAACTGTAATATATACGCTCTGGCGTGTAAGTCTAAACCGTTTGTCTGAAGAAAAAATGCCAAAATATGTTTGGTATAATTAGAGAGATAAACTTCAGTATTAAACAATTGTAAAATATATTTACAGGGTGTTTTCAAAAGCTCCTATTGGAAGTGTTTTTTAAACCAAAATAGTAACAAATAATAGAAGTTTATGGAATAAATTAATGTACCTACCAAAACTACAAATTAAATTATCAAAAAAATTATAAATTTTTAAAATTGTGTTTGCTATGAGCAGAACCGGAGTTGAAATTTTGAATAATGTTGCTCAACATTAGTTCTGTAACACTTTTTGAAATCTTTTTGCCGTAGTCTTATTGCGTATATAACTTATGAGTACCTACAAACTGTAACTAAGGGGTATCCCTTAAAATAATGTGGTAAATAAAAAAATCTAACCTTTGTTAAGTAGCGGAAATTGAACTTAAAACTTCTTGCAGAATGTCCCAAACGGAAACGGCAAAAGATAATTCCAAACGCGAACACACCACTTAACCAAACCGAGTTCAACGCTACACTAAAATATTAAAAATGAGAGTCGATACTAATTCAATGATTATTTGGTAGTATTTTATATAACGTTTTAAAATATTATCTCATTTTGTCAACTCAATGTACAAACATTCTTATCGAAGTAGAACAAATGGTACGTATGATAAAGACAACTACAGCACCTTAAATATCGCAAACTGGTAAATTTTCGAGCCAAAAGTTATTTAAAAAATATTCTTGAACCATTGTACTCTCTAATGTTCAATTTTTAAAACCCGTAACTGAAATTATTTCTTGTTACCTAGTGCCCTAACTAGAGCCTACAGCACTTTCAGTATATTTAAAAGTGTAAAAATTAAAAATGTTTCAGAAATCCTGTTTTGTCCTCGATAATAAGACAACCATCTAACTTAAGTGTTTATTTCATACTGATTTTACAAAACAAAAATAATATTCAAATACACATTTTATACATTTTAAAGTGGGGATTGGTTAAAGTGGGAAATACACAGTTTATACATTCAATAGGTACCTACATTTCAAATCCAAAATTATTTTGAAAGATTTATTGCGTCCAATTATTAGGGTAATTTAAGCAAGGTACTACTCTCTCTTACGCTTGTTCCGAGCGTAAACTTTTTTGAAAATTCAAACTTGGTACTCGAAAATATTGGGACCGGGGTGGTCTAGTGGCCAACATCGTCGCATGCGGATGCAAAGGTCGCCGGTTCAAAACCGACTGACACCACTGGAATGTTTCCATGTGTCAAATGCCCTAACCCACCTAAAGCTGTAGGTCCCATCTGCTAATACCACAGTCGTTACCAGACTGCGGACGCGGACGTAAAATACCACAAAAAAAGTACCTAGGTACCTACCTAATTAAAATTAAGCGAAACTGGGAATATTTCTTAGCCAAGGTACCTATCTACTGAGGTAGATACTGAGCTCCTGAAAACGTATCACCGTAGTAATTTTCTCAGAGAAGTGCAGAGTAATACGGTAATATTGAAACATATCTTTATTGCCAGTTCTGGTTTAAGTAAAAAGATGATTAATAGGTTCTTCTATTAACGTCCGCTAGTCTACCAAAAGAAATCAAAAGACAAAAAGCTCTAGATCATAATATGACGTGAGATAAAGTTTGTTCTTTTGAGCGAACGTCGCGTTCATTCCTATTGTTAAACCATTCCGAAAGAAATTCTACAAACACTTCGTTTTCATACTCCGAAGGTTCTTATCAAAGATACACCGACACATTCGACTACGAAACGGAAATTATTTTTTTTCCGTTGCACGATAAAAGCAATTTACTTTAGTACCAAAAAACGTAGTTCTTATTATTAAATAAAATTTTAATTTAATATTTTGTTCTTATTTTTAGGAGAACGACCTTTTCCATGCAGTTGGGACGGATGTGGAAAGAGGTTCGCGCGTTCGGACGAATTAGCGAGGCACACGCGCACACATACGGGAGAGAAAAACTTTGCGTGTCCAGTTTGTAATAAGAAGTTCATGAGAAGTGACCATCTAAGGTAACTTATTAACTAGTTACTTATTTTACCTTAGTTATCCGTTAATTAATGAACACCCGAACGCAAAGTTAAACTTGAAACTTTTACGAGACGTGCTTCGATGATTAAGACGTTCTCGAGAGCTAACTTTTATATTAATACCGAAACCAAGTTTCGAAACTAATTTGGTTAATTTTTGCTTCCTCTCTGATTAACGACGACAACTTAGTTAAAACTAAAGAAGATTGTTTAATTTTATTTATATCGTAATTCGACGACCTCTAAATCTATATACCTATACCCTCGTCTCGTGGATGAAAATTAACGATTCCAACGGGCGTAATCTTGCCAACAGTTTTGACACGGGGTAGATGAGCATTGCTAAAGGTTTTATTCTCTCGACGCCACTATGAATTAATGATAAACATTCTTACTGTATAAATTTGAGTTTGAGAATGTAACCTTTTGTTTGAGTCAAAATTCTTCGCTAATTTTAGGACAATAATGAGGAAGGGGAGCTCGTCGATGGGCCTAAAGGTTTATTTGTCTATTTACCACCAAGTTGACTGTTTATGATTATCTTGGATGAGGTATATTCGAAAGTTTACTTCTTACCGAGATAATTAATTTATGTAATATGTCTGAAGGTGACTATAAACAAATTGGCTTTTAACCTTAATACGCTACAAGAAAAGTCTTTTATTAATAGAAATTTAACACGAATGAACGTAATTAATATAAAGTACCCCTAAGGATCCTCTATTACTTAAGTCTCAAAAACGAACAGTTTCCTTTTGGAGGAAAGAGGTCGGCAAATGGTACGATTTTCTTTAGTGTGACCGAATTATTAGAACGTAACTCTTTAATTTTACATCTGCTAAAGTTCGATAAGTTTTCTACGATGCGTAATAGTCTTATGACCCATATTTCGGTACTTAACGATCCGAGTAGAAAATTTCACCTTTTCGTAAATCGGCTGGAAACTAAATTACGTCAAAAGGAGATGTTGGATTTATATCT
Source organism: Malthinus flaveolus (assembly GCA_950108345.1). Classification (NCBI taxonomy): domain Eukaryota; kingdom Metazoa; phylum Arthropoda; class Insecta; order Coleoptera; family Cantharidae; genus Malthinus; species Malthinus flaveolus. The sequence goes on along the minus strand of OX467286.1, from coordinate 35,693,556 downwards.
TTTCGTCTAAGTAACTTTATTTTCACGTACGTTTATTGCAAACAGTTTTTCCTTCCAAATTTGACGTGAAATTTACACCATCGAATAGTCGATAATCGATTATTGAAATAAGTATATACATATCTCTAGAAATCTGAAATTTTTATTTTGCACTAATCGTCGATCCGAAAAAGTCGAGATAATAAGAATTAAATTTGTTGAGATATTTAAAATTTATTATGGAGATATCTGCCCATTAGTCTATAGGTAGTCAATGCAGATGAAGAGGGTGTAGACCAAAGTTGGTGTAGACGACATGGTCGAAAACAAAATTTTTGATTTCAGGGCTGTATTTGGAGTAGTAAATATACTACAAATCTCCCTGGGCCTACGAGGTGAGCTATATATTATGCAGGGAGCACGTTGAAAGCAACTCCTTTGTTTTTTCGCGTATATTTCGAAAACGGTGTATTGCAGCAGAAAGATTATTATATTATTAAAAATGAAAGCTGATAAAATTTACTTCAAGATAATTACTAGGTATCCACTTTTTTTCTATTCCCGATAGCTTTGAGATATCCGATAGAGAAAACTGATATTTTCCGAAAATCGCTGTTTTGCTCCACTCTTTTTAACCAACTTTGCCTGCTAGCGCCTTAGTCCTTAACTTTACAGCAATGACCCTACAATAAAAGTTGTAGAGCATTAAATTTTCTTTAATAAGCTGTACATTGTGTATTTCCACCGGTTTGGCTCTCTTTGAACGGGAGGGTCCGACAATTTGTTCAGGAAGTGGATCAAAACTCCTAGAGAGAGAATAAAGTGTGGAGCACAATTATCAACTTCGATACTTTGGAGGTATCGGGTCTGGCTTATGTGTTTTTACAACCTTCGTCTGCCAAGTTCGTGTCTTATTTGTTCTTATTTAAAACGATACAGTCGACGAGTCGAGTCGACTCGGTGTTTCTCTGGCAGTGGACCAAGAATGAGAGAGTATGGCGAAGGAACAAGAGTTCGTAACTTATAAGGGATCATTTCCAGTTTCAAAAATTGAGAAAGTAGATTTTTTAAATGTCTAAGATTTAATGCCTATATTCCAATAAAATATTTTTTATCGAAACGAAAGAGTACGAAGTCGGATGGAGACACGAAATATTCCTTTTCGTAAATGTAAAAGTAAAATTTGAATGTTCTCGATAAGAAATTATTAAAAATAAATGGAATAGTGTGTCGTATATTTTCATAATAATATATGCAGTTATTCAGATTCGGTCCTCCCTCATTTTATCAAAAAGACCATTAGTAACTCAGAGGCAGCCCGGATGTGGGGATGTTTTTCAATTTTATTATAATGAGTCCTCATTTAACGCTAACGGTTGCCATTATGATAAGAGATTCAATAAACCAAAGATGTCACCCTTATAGAATAACTTTGGTAAATGCGACAATCGTTTACTTTCTTAACTTTTCCTTTTATTTATATATCCAAGTTTGTTTTTGTTCTGTCCCCATCTTTGCCGACGAATCCCGATGAATAAATTGATTTTATTCGCAATAAGTTTATTTTCTTTGTTTTTAAACTTCGTTAGAAATTTTTTAAAGGTGTAAACTTTCCCAAAGGTCGCGTTAAGGTCTTTTTGGACTAATTATATATGCGAATTACGATCGACAACATTTAACGAAGTTAATTCGTCCCCTTGAGCCGATTAGCGTTACATTCTGTTATTTTGTCCCTAATACGACTTAATAGCTTGTTAATGTTACGAATGTCTCGCTAATTACCATTCAATCTCCAATTAATTACTAAAATTATTTACGTGTAACAACGTTACGTTCGAATAAGACCTGCCCTTTTATCGTCATTGTTTAGTTTGTTTTCCTATCAATCGTCCTACATGGGCACACCGAAATTTATTTCCACGAAGAAAATGTAGAATTGCCTAGAGGAAATGAAGTATGTCGTACTTGATAGATAAGCAAAGTTGATGTTTGTTGTAAAAATCGAGACTGTCCAACTTATGAGTAGGGTGTTTTGTGAACGGCAAACTGATGGAACTTCCGTACAACAACTTGTAGATATAAAGTAAATGCTGCAACAATGTTTTCATCGGCCATCGCCCGAATAACGTATGATTGAATTGAAATGTAGGTATTTGCTGGAATCGATATTTTACGACGCATCGCCTGTAATTTAAAAACTAGTAGATGAAACTCGATGAAACTATTCATACGGATGTTCGACCTTATTCACGATCAATGTCGAATTCTTTTGCAGCTTAAAAATACGTTAACAACAACCAACAACTAACTGTTGTTGTATGTTGTTGGGAGTTAAAGCAAGCTAAAATGCCTCAGGAACACAATTTGTTTTAAGTTTAGTATCTTAACTAATTTTCAAAATGATTGAGCACATCTCAACACGTTCTTTATCAATGCTATCATTACGGAGATTATATTTGATATGGATAACTAAAAGATGACTTCCCTCTCGTCTAAGCTTGTCGCGAATTCCAAAGATTGTAACAAGTTCACTTTTGTTCGATCCGTCGCCTGTAGCTCAGAACGATCCTAGAAATTTGAGCTCCAAATAAGCCATGGGGCTCGGTAGTGGAGTTTAATTCTGCAGAGAAAAGGTATACGACTGAAGCGGAACTCTGCAACCGATTTAAAGGTCATTAAAGGAATCTAGGTTAACATTTAGAAAACGTACTTTGCAACAACGAACAGCGGTTTTGTAGCCCTAATTGTGGCGTCAAAGTGTGGAGCAAACTGCAATGTAGTCTGCGTTTTAAACGCAAAGTCGGGTGGCAATAAAACTCTAAATAGATGCCAAGTCGTTAATCTGAAGAAAATAGCAAGAAACCAAAGAATGGCATTTTTAATTTTAAATGGTGGTTTTGCCGCGAACTTGTGAAGTGTCTACTTATTAAAAACTAAAGATGATTAGATCAAATCCAAAATATTTGAAGTGCGTAAAATTAGCGTAACAGCCTTTTTAGAATTTTTTTTCACCATCGGACAATTATTAAAATTTGTCCAAAGTTAAATTGTGAATTGAAGAAAAATTGAGAGTTTTTAACCAAAACGAGCGTGAATTTATCGTCGGGCACTTCTTAAGCAATTTAATTATTTCACTCGTATCATCATTTTAACTTGCCTAAGATTCCAACTTACAGAATAACCCTCATTGTCTGGTATTTAATATCTTTATGCTTTAATCCTTTAAATTTATTAAGCGCATTTGAAAGCGGCTCGAGTTATTCAACAAAGCTTTACCAAATGAAATTCTTTGTTTTATGCTTTTGCGTTTCTACATTACACAATTTTAAGTAAGATTAATTGGCGTCTTTAACGGCAAGTAATTTTAACCTATACTCGAAATTTTTAAATTTATTACGCATTTACGTTTTGAAAAAAGTGCGTAATTTATAAAAATTATATTACGAGCGAAATTGAATTTTTTATTTTCTTAAATTAATAATTTTTATTTTTGTTGCAGCAAACACGCAAGAAGACACCCTAATTTTGATCCATCAGTTCTTAGACAACGAAGAGCTCCCAACAGAGCTTTTTCTATCAACTCGAGTGATGGAACACCTTCAGACGTACTTTCAGACTCCATGTCTAGTCCTTAAAATGTTTAATTTAGCGCACAATTTAAACAAAATAATTTTAAGGCTTCATTAGAGAACCTAATGAACGTTTAATTTTAATAAAATGACAATTAATTATTTTGTACTTACGGTTAACGTTTAACTTCAGTTTTTATTTTTAAAGGTTTTCCCTTTTTTGTTTGTAAATTAAATGGTAAAAAAAGGGTCGTAACTTCAGCAACAATGACAAAACGTTACACAACATGTAAATTTCATGCAACTAAAGTTTGTGTTTTACGCACAATCTAAGATTTATGAGAATGAATATTGAACTATGTACGAGTACTTCGAAGTACAGGTAGAAACGCTACATTTTGTACACACGTAAAGTATATACAGGGAATTAGTTTTGTATGTATTTCACCAAAGACACAAAAATGTTTAATTTCATAAATTAATTGTAAATTATCGCGAGCGACTATCGTACATCCAAAATGATGAGGGTAAGCTATCCAGTATAATTCGAATTAGTTTTAAGTCTCCCGAAAATTGGCAATTAAGAATAAACGGAACAGTATGTAGTAGCATATTATTTAACCATCGTAAATAAATAATTTTTAGTAATTAAAAGTGTTAGTCCTCCAAGTTTATCGAAGTATGGACTGTTTGTAGTTGCCTATTAAATAATTCGGCAGTTCAAGTTATTGAAAAGTTAATGAACTATCTCGGAGAGTTCGAGATAAAGTTTGGTAGCATTTCAAAAAGTTTTTTTTAAAGATTAAGTTCTACGAATAATTCTAGAGGACTCAAGCTATAAAATTTTCAATGGACCGTTTTAACCTCTTTGAAAATTCTTCACTTTCTAATTGAAAATCGCAATAGAAAATAGCTTACGTCCTACACAAATAATTTTGATCTTCTTCGGAACTCCGAGGAATGATAATCGACTCTTATGATTATTTTGTAGAAAATTTAATCCAAACATTTAATTTTTAAGCTTTTTATACGCAAATTAAGTTGCGGGCGAACGAGTGGGTGAAAAACTGAGGCTCCAATTTAATCGCAATACTCTGCTCACATTTTTTTTATTGTGTTCCACCTAAAATCTCAAATTTGTCAGTAATCGTCTTTTTGGTTGAAAATCGAAATTAGTTCAAAGATTAGTGGAGATAATTCCAATTTCAATTTTCAGACGTTGGAATTTAACAATAGAGGGCATTTGGCCTAACGAAGACGTAATTAAACTTACATTCTTTTAACACAGTACATACAGTTTATGTACTGTGCTTTTCTCGCGAATATAAAATTTAACCCAATTGATACACACATTTCCGTTTTATTCTGTTTGAAACGAAATTACATTCGTTGATTTGTTAAATCGAAAAGTTGGTAATTATTTTTAATTGTGTAATTTTCGAACCAAGTAAGCATTAATATTTTGAGTGATATATACCTACGTAGTTAATTTAATTTTATTATAATTATTATCATTATTTCGTAGCATTTATAACCTAATTACCATTTTTATTCAGATGATGTTGACTTACTTTTTATTACCAGTATATATTTACGCTTACTTTGTATGGTTCAAAAATAACTAATCGTTATTTTTTCTTTTAACCATTAATTATCGGGTTGTTACTATGAGCCGTTTAATTTAACGCATCCATTTGAATAGTTTGTTGTCTATCACCTACTACATTTTTTATCTTAAGGCAATTTTTGCATACGGTGTGTAGCCTATCCTTCAGGCCTCGACCATGTCGTTTCGACGAGGACGGTCCCTAAATAAATAGTCCAAATTAGACATTGTGTAGATAAAATAAGGAATAAGTTCAATATCTTTGGAAATATGACTTTTTCGACTAAAATCATTGGACACTTATTACTAATAAGTCATGTATAGCTTATTTGAAAGAGATTTTCAAGTTAAATTTCTCTTTAAAAATGACTAGGTAGGGACAGAAGACAGAAGCCTAATATTTTTCCTATTATATCAAAGAGATACATTGGCTCTTAATTCTCCTTATAAGAAGCTTTCAAATGAGATATCGCATGACATATTGAATTATAAATTTTATGATGTAATATTATCTCGAGCATGGACAACAAATTATTAATGTCATCGAAAAATGGACAAGAACTTTAAGGTCTGTGGATTTACTCGAAAACATATTATTTATACACTGAATTTGTTCGACACACTGTAAGTACAAATTTGAGACCATTTTCAACCTCAACCCTCGATGAGTCAGTGAAATAGGGTAACAAAAGCGTTAAATTTAACGTCCGACGATATTACTGCAAAATATCGTGAAATAAGTATATTTTTGAGCCATTTTTGTATTTAATTTAAAACAATGATAGCTATTTTTTTAAATACTTACAGTCCTTCCAAAATATCGAAACTTAACATTTTTTAAGGCATATTCATTATAATTATATTTAATAAAGTACAGGTAAAGTTTCAGTTTTCTTTTTAATTTGCATATCTCGTGTTACAAATTCATTATGTTGCTAAAAGTTAGTGTATTCCTCTGGTGAATTCAGATTTCAATTTCTGACAGATTATTTACGCTCGCTAAAGTAGAAAAGTTTAATAATTTTGTTTTATTAAACTTTTTTTTTATTTCGATATTTTTAGGCTATCTATTGTTTCGTTTTTGTGTGTACCTGTTTTTAGTTAATTTTTTTTATCCTAACTTGTTTTGTGATTGTTTTTATTATTTAAATATACACAATTATTATTATTGTCTTTATTTTGTTTTATATGTTTTTGTTTAATTAAGTTCTTGTAACTTATACCTCATTCTTCGATGAAGTGAAAAGCTATTAATTAGCTGTTGTAGTACTCTCATGAATCATTAAAAATTAAAATTGAACTGTATCGAGATTAACGTGTTTATAGTATATCCAAGTTTTTCGATTCTTCGCTCATTCTTTCGTAAGTTTAACAAGCCCCTTAGGTCTTTTAGGTCGTAGGCAAAATTAGAGCCAAAACCCTCCAAATGTGCGTGTGCAGAAATTTATGGTGGCACCTATAAATGGTATACATTCCTAATAAAAATGCCGGTTAACAAAACAAATGTTTTTATAAGTTAGCCTCGAGTTGTCACCGACACTGCAGTATTACACCGGGTGAACACCAAATCAGGATCTGTATCGAATAAAGAAGTAAAAAAAATGTGCAGAGTGCTCTATTTTTAAATCAAAAGTTAAAGTCGTTTCCGGTGAGACCAGAAGAGCGAGGTAATTTAAATATTTCCACTGTAGTGATCATATTAGGACTAGGCTTTGAATGAGAGAGAATTGGGTTTAAGTTTGAAAATTTTAAGAATAGTTTTTTAACTGTCCCGTTGCTTTCGTACGAGTCTTGAAGAACGAAACGGGGACAATGGGCCAACTTTTTTATCGGGCTGTTTAGGGTATAGAGAAAACGTCTCGATTTGAATTATTACTTTTACTCATTATGTAATTAATAAATTAATAATGTCTTTGCTTAATAAAATTTTTTAGTAAATTCGGTGGACCGACATACGTAGATAGTTTATGATCTCATTTACTTAAATTTGAAAGTGTTCATAGTTTCCTAGAGACTAAATTGAATACGCGGATGTCGACAATTTATTTATCTATACCCTTGAGTCGGAATTATCGTTAAGATTTGAGATAGGTACATTTTTTGCAAATTGCAAATTGTATTCAGGCCCTCCTAGCAGATAATGAGCTCCGACGTGCCAGGTAGCAGGTGCAGAAGTGGTTTAACCAAGCTCAGAGCTCGTGGGGTCAAACATAAATAAATATCATAGTGGGAGCCAACTATGATTTTGAAGGCAGGCTAACGAAAAGGGGGCAATGAGATTTGAAAATGAAAGTGCAAAATGTTACATGCTGTCGACTGGTCTATGAAAAACCAGTAACTTTCGATGATAAAGCTTTTAAGTGTGCGCTCGTATTCGAAATTGGAGCAGTAAGACCAGGACACTCCTGCAATTTATAAGGAAAAATTTAAAAGCAATTTAAAAATGATTTTTCCAAAAATTTCCTCAATGAGTTTGTAAGTTGTCAACATAATCAATATTTTTAGAACCATCAGTGATTTACCTAAATTTTAATTCTATACCTTCAATATCTTGTGAACTTTCGGGAGTGCATCTAGGGATTCGTCTAAGGTCCGAACGATCTATATTAGTCCAGTAAATTCATTTTAGAAGTTCATCTGTATAAAACCTGTAAATTCTAAATAATTTTAAAAAGTTAATTTTTTTGTATTAAATTACAATTTTTAGAGTGTAGATAATAAATAAAAAATTTCATTTTTACACCATTAATATTTTTTCACGTTAAAGTAGAGACAATATATCAACTGTATAGTATTTGAAGTTGAAGAAGACAATATGTATGAACGGGTGATTAATGAATGTTCTCGCTATCAGCACGAAAAGTACATCCAAAATATTTATAAAATATACAAATAGTTGTCCAAGTTTTTCATTAATTTTTCAATAGCTCGTTTTACTACACAAACAATATTGAAATGCACATTTTAAAGAAAATTTACGTAATTCTGTTCGTCGTATTTCTCGAGACTTCATAAATTTTAAATTGATGACTCGTTAATCGGGGACACCGCTTTGATTTTTTTCTGTTATATTCTTCTCATTGTTGCTATACAGTTCTGGGGCTAAAATTTGAAAATAAACAAGTGAAGGGAGTATAAACTTCAGTTGGTGCTCTATAGTTAGTTATTAGTCGTCATGATATTCTCGGGGGTAACTATTTTAACATTGGCGATAAAATGTCCAACCCCATCCGGGCCCTTTTAAAATTTTGACAATATTTTCTAGCAATAAGCAATTAGCTATTCACATTAATATACCGGATGCTCCCAAAATTCGAGTTCTGGACGTTCTGGAAAGAATCTCAACTGACTCGATAGCTAACTCAATAGCTGCCGACAGATCAACAAAACTTTGGAAATTGATTGTAAGATATTTGGTCCGCGAACTTTATAGTCACGTCTATGTTGTACCACTGCACTACTCGGAAACTCAATTTTTGGAAATTTAAAATTGATTACAGTAACCGTTCTCGACAGTTCGTATAATATACCTACTAATTTTATACTTTTTATATAAAGCTTCTTTGGAAGTTAAAAAATTATTTATTTATTTTCCGGTATCATTAAAAATTAAAATTCGTAATTTGATAAATCTGAAGCTAAAAGAAAGAAGAAAAGTTAAATTAAGATTATTTTTGTAGCAAATTAAACTTAAGTTGCTATTTTCCTATTTTTAAAAATTTACGAAAATCAAATTATAAAAATATGTACAATTTTTGACCAAAAAAGTAGTAATTTGTAGGTATGGCTATTTTTATATTTTCAAATGCTTTCACTTTTCCTATGTGAAAATTGTAAATGTGTTTGTAGGTAGTATATACCTAATCATTTGAAAAGAACTCAAAAATGTAAAAATTATGTAAATAAGTAGCTCTTGTATGTATTTCTTAGTATTGTATTATTGTATAAATGATTACTTTTTAAATATTTAAATTTATTGTTTATTAAAGTATTAATTGCCATTCGTTTAAAGTTACAGAACCTCAAGTTACCATTCGGAAATGAAGCGATTAATACAATAATAACAAAACAATAATGGAGAATTGCTCTTAATTATTTTTTCATTAACATTAAAATTTTTGTTAAGAACCTCCCGAATAAATTTGTTTTTGAATCCAAACTTTTCGATTGCAATAAATAGAAATAAAAAGATATAATAAACTTCAGAAATATAGAACAAAAGAAACAGTAGAATTAAAAGTAAAGTTTGAAATTTATTTAAATTTAGCGTCGTTATCCTTCCAAGTTTCTGTTATTTTTAAATTCACTTATTTTACATTTTCTAGGTTGCCGTTTAAACTTTTTTCCATAATTATTATAATGGTTTCACAACGTATAGTTGGATTAATTCGATAACTAATCTTATCATTATTTTACTAAAGTTTTTTCCGTTCTAGTAAAAGACAGTTTTAAGTTGCAAATCGTATCCAAGATTAACACGTCCCGAATACTAACCTTCTGCAAATCATAGTTTAGGTTTCTTACTTTATATGCCTTGTTCATAAGCTTCAACTGACGTCAACAATATATTCTGAACCGAGTTATGTCCGTTTATGTCATAAATTGAATATCCAGCCTTACAATAACTTATTTGTATTGTAGTATTATTTTTACCCAATAAACTGCCGGTTGCATAAAGGTGGATTCAGATGATGCGAAATTCGAAATCCCAAAAAATCGGTTTCAAAAATTTCGTGTTGGGAAACTCTTAACCTATTAATACGGGCTACGCTTTTTCCAGCCACAAAATTGTTTTAACCAATTTGCGGAATTCCGTACCATCAAAAAAGCGCGCTGTACAGGAATGTCTATATTTTGAACACATAAATTAACTCCCAAAATTGACCACATAAGGACTTAAGGGGTTGTTATGTGCACTTGGTACATGATTTATTTTATTATTGAAAACGCTCGAGCGCATATACTATACATTTTTATATTTAAAAATTTGAAATTCGTGCACGAAAGAACAAAATGTATTTTATTAATTTAATTAAAGCTGTCGTGGACTGTGTATATTTATGAAAGACATAATGATAAATAAGTAAAAGTTATTATTGTATAGTAATTAGTGGATATTGTGTAAATAAAAAAGACAAATCATTTACAATACAGGATATAAAATAGAATTATTTGTATATATCGAAATGTTGTACATTAGGTGTAATTATTATGTGGCACAAAAAAGAGATGTATTACAAGTGTACATAAAATATATAGGTATATAATAGTTATATATTTAAAAACGTTTTATTATTTGAATTTTTTACAAAACGTCGTTGTCTAAAACTTCCGAAATATCTTTAGAAAATTCCGAAAACTTTTTAAACGGCGATTTAGGATCTTTAATGGATGTTAAACCTGGTAAAGATGCTGCTCCACGACTCGCTTTATCCAAATTAAATTTATAATACGTCATTATTTCTGGACTATAGAGTGGATACTTCAAAAACAACTGAAATAGAAAAATAGTTTTAATAGTCACATTATTCAAAAGGAATTTATTCGACGTATAACAACTCGAAAAGTTAGTGATGGCTCCCTTTTCATTCGTGACTAGATCATTTGCCCTTAGATTATCATCCCTTTGTCACGTCATGAAAGGGATTACGACGGACGAAGTTTAAAATGAAAAATTACGACCTTTCTATCTTACGCACAAAATGAAAATTATCAGTTTTTAAAATTGTCCTACGGCGTATCCGTGCGACTAATTAATTAACGTTTAGTTTTTAATCTAATACTGTATTTATTTTGCAGGCGGAGTTAATTTTCGTTGCAGTGACGCCAAATCATTCTGTTTGCTAGGGTAATCGATAAGCCTTCTGCAATACTTTAGATACTTTCGAACTAGAACCACCATTCAATTTTCGAATAATTATTTAAAGACGTGTTTTAAAAAATGTAATTGCCTCAGTCTCTCTTGGTGCCTTTTTATCGGGGTCATATCCGGGATAGTGATAATTTCCATCATATTCCGTACAATATTCTTCGATCGGTGGTTTTTGATTATTTTCGTCGATTATTTGTTGAGCAACTTCTTCCGTAAATTTTTCGTGCAAGCGTAGTCTACGCTTTCCTAAAATGAAAATCTTTTAGGTTTTGTATCTGCGTCATAAATCAATTTACTAATCTAACGTGTCTTAAAAAGTTCTATTTTGCTTTAGTTTCTACCAACGTTTTTAGTACATAAATAATAAATTACCGCAAACTCCGGAGCTACCTATATAAAAAGAAAAGTTGAATGCCGGCAATTAAAGATTAATTATAATTTAATAAATTAGTGCGGAAAACTCGAATCTAACATTTTCCAATTTAAAATATTGATTTGGCTTTTTTAAAATATACAGGGTGTTCGGATATTCCTTGGCCAACGGTCTACACATGATTCTACAGGTCAAAATAGCACTAGAAGCTCCTATAACAAAAAGTCGAAATCTCAATAATAAGAAAGTTGTGGGGCCTCAAAGTTGAGTTTTAAAATTTTAATTTTTGTCATATTTATTACTTTAAATGTTACCGAAATTTTTTGATAATGGGCACATTTACTAAGAATTATAAAGCCTCGAATAAGAAGTAGAAAAGTTTAAGAAATCTCTGCAATAAAGAGCACTTAACCTGAAGTCTAAATTTAATTTTAGCCCTAACTTTTTTGTCTGTTCTATTTTCAATTATTTTTCATACGAAATTTAAAAGATTAGACAAAATTATAAAAATAAGGTACTCTTGTTTAAAGTTGATAAAATTAACCGTTTCATCAGAAATCACTTTCAAAAAGTTTAAGTTTGGCCATTTTTTACTAAATTTTAAATAATCAAATTGCCATGATCAACTAAAATCCAAATTCTTTTGGTTTATTCGTTTTTAGTTGATCGTGGCAACCTGATTATTTAAAATTTCGTAAAAAATGGCCAAACTTAATCTTTTTGAAAGCGATTTCTGATGAAACGGTTAATTATATCAACTTAAAAGAAGGGTACCTTATTTTTATAATTTTGTCTAATCTTTCAAATTTCGTATAAAAAATAATTGAAAATAGAACAGACAAAAAAGTTAGAGCTAAAATTAAATTTAGACTTCAGGTTAAGTGCCCTTTATTGCAGAGATTTCTTAAACTTTTCTACTTCTTATTCGAGGCTTTATAATTCTTAGTAAATGTGCCCAATATCAAAAAATTTCGGTAACATTTAAAGTAATTATAACCAAAATGAAAATTTAAAAACTCAATTTTAAGGCCCCACAACTTTCTTATTATTGAGATTTCGACTTTTTGTTATAGGAGCTTTTAGTGCTATTTTGACCTGTAGAATCATGTGTAGACCGTTGGCCAAGGAATATCCGAACACCCTGTATAAGGGAGCGGGGGCCGGTTTCAGAGAAAGAAGTAGGTAGTCGATGCAGTTATCCAGTTACCCGTTCAGAACACTTTGAAAAAATTATTTTTACGGAAAATAGTCTTAGGTTTGAACATCAGATTAATTTGTTGTATCTATTTCTGAACTATTATTGACGGATCGTGGTGTAGAGTGTAGATCCACAATTTCCAGTTGTGATAGTAGGATCTACCGCTATAGGTATCGTATCCCACATATAACTAAAAAATAACTGATAGAGTTGTTTTAATTAAATTTTCGCTATTTTGTAAAGCGAAAAGTATTTTTTGTTTTTATTTAAATACGAGCGTATAAAGGTAGATATGTAAAAGTATTCCTAAATTTCAGTTTTACAATAAATACCGTGAAAATGATCGCCAAAATATTTTAATTAAAAAATTATTCGGAAAACACCTTTATTAATTAGTAATTCGTAAAAAAAGTAAATCGATTCATTTTCAAAACAGAAAGTTTTAATTAATCCAATTATTTGTTTCCTTTGCCTTTATTAATTTATTTGCTCTTGTAAAAATAATCGTTGTCTCGAACAAAAATTGTGAAAACCTCATTTTCAACAAAGTAAACCACTAAAAAGAAGGAAAAACTTTAAAGAATTTGAGTGGTTTCTCCAATAATACAAGTAAATTCTTCAAACAACTCGAAATTACTTTTTTCTTTATTTGTTTTTACAAACATTCAATTTACAAAAAAAAACTTTTTGGAGATCTTTGTTTCTTACGTTCATTAAAAGGAAATTTTCTAAAATTAAAATAATAATTAAACGGCGAAATAGACATGAAAGAGGGATTTAGGGGAAAGACGGGGCAAAAATTATTCTTTACTTGAAATTATGCAAATTTTCTTAGTTGCTTAGTTCTGTTTGTGGGTGCTAAAAGTAATAGTATAACTAAAAAATACGTGATATCATAGAGTGATATATAAATCAATAGTTCTCAATATTTTGGCAGAAAAACTACTTAGGTACCCATACAAAAGTAACAAAAAGAAACAAAAAAAAAGAGCAGGGTGCAGCTCCAAAAGTACAAGTCGTGCGGAATTAATCGTACAGAAGGAATTTACTTGAATTAATGAATTCATTTTAAATTTATTGCATTATTAAATTGAATTTAATCTCAATTCAAGAGTTTAATCCGAATTCAAGAATTGAATATAATTGTACACTATATTAATTTTATAGTAGTTATTAACCCCCCGATTTTGGGTTCAAGCTTTAATGTCAAATAATGACTCGGCGCCGACTTACATCAGAAGAAAATCTAACAGAACTGGGCGGATAGGTATAAGCCATTTTGTGTTTTCTTTTTAGGTTTTTTAAAGCCAAATTGTGAAACCCAGTCAAGCTCCCATAGACGACTTTATCAAAAGTTGGATATTTTTGGACGATATTCCGTTTTAAAATTAAAAAATAAGAAAAATCCAAATCCAATTTTGTTCCATTTTTTTGTATTAATCGTATAATAGGTACCTACTCGTTCTGCGATTGTTATAATTCGACTCTTTACAAGTTCGATAAGAAATGCCTTGCATAGTTTTATATGAAACAGGTCCTTTTTTTCGTATCTACCATTTTATATAAATATCTACAGCGGCATATTTCCCGAATAATACTAAACAAAATAAATAAAACTCCCAAAGTAATTAATTAGGTCGATGGTTTTGAAACGTTCAATTTAGTTTAAGCGCCGTGATTACGCTAACTTATAATTAAACCGACAACAAAGGAGTACAACTAGCGTTCGCACAACACACAACACTTTCCACTAAATGAACGCGTTCTCTCTAAAGTTTACGATAAAATAGATGCACTTACAATGTTATCTTCAAGATTCCAATATAACAATAATTGGAAAAAGTTAGTGAATTTTATTGCTTTTCGTTTATATTGGAAACGCATTTGTTGGCTTTTATAAGTTATAACTCCGATAATATTATAAAGGAAATAAAGGAGAGACACGCTATTTGTTCGCCTATTTTTAATTAAAAATCCAACGAGACTAACAAAAAATATCGTAGACATTTTTAAAAGAAAGTAAAAAACTAAAAACGTCTATTTACCTATTATTGGCCGATCGTCCTGTTCGGGAAGTAAATAGTAATCTTTCATTGCCGAACTAATCATCCCACGATTTTTCTTAGTAGATGCATCTCTAAGTAACCACGGTTTGCTATCGCCTCTATATTTTTCTTTCCAACACCTATCGTATTTGGTACTCGTTTCTTCATTTTCAGTAGAATCGTTAAAACAATCTGGATAAGAACAACTCATGGTTTAAACACCAAAACGTTTCTTGCAAAAAAAAGTTAAACTTAACTTCAAATATAAATGCCAAAATCGATCTAACGGCGAGTTGCTAAGAAACAAATTATCGTATCGGCATCGGCCAAATTCGAATTATAAGTTGTAAGTTATAATAATTTCGAAAGTTACTGAGGCAATTCGAAGTGAACGAAATTGATTTTGGCCAAGCCAATATTTTGAAAAATAATAGTTCTAACCCTTTTTGAAGCTAATGAAGCCCTTTAGTAGGAGCCATTTTATGAAACTGTAGGGTGTGAGGGGCCTCGAGCCTCGAGAGCTAGCTCGAGACCGTTGAAAGTGTTACGAGAGCTTCTCATATTATCTAATAGCCAGTCACTTTCAATTTCCGAATTACTGGGTACGCAGTGCAGTTTCATAGAGGCATACTGTGATTTTGCCAACATCATAGAACTAATTTAGAGGCCCAGAGAAGCCTATTTGTATAAATGTAAGTTCGCTTATGCTGGTCAGTTCGTTTCAGATTTGACCTGGCTCAGGTGGAGATTGCGAAAATCTCTGCCTAAAAAGGTCAAGTATCTAGATCACTGGTCGTATGTTTTCGTAATACAAAACACACCGCTCATCGCCTTTATTTTTTTGCTTTATCAGCTTGCACGTCTCCTTCACTTTGGTTCTGCTTATAGTTTTGAAGCTTTCGAGACCATTTTAGGTTTCGGGTTCGAGTACCCAAAATTTCGGTTTTGTCTGTTAACCATTTCTATTGTAAACAATGAGTGCCAAACTAGGTTGTGCAATAAAATCGATGATAATAATTTTATTGATGTTTTTACCACTTCATTATTCAAGAGATGTTTGCTAATAATGCTTACACTTCATTCAATTGGCGTTTAAATATTAATTCAAAGTAAACGATTTGTTGCTTTTGCTTTAGTTGTAACAAATAAAAATGATAAAGCAGTCCTTATTATGTTAAGTACAGTCATCAAATTTGCTACTAATTAGTCTCTGTACCCAACATTTTTTTCCCTTGACTTGATTAGTAATATGATACTATCAGTATTTTGAGTATTAGAAACGATCCTGAATCCTGATAGCTTAGATTTTCCAATTTTTGAATTATTATGTAGCGGTCCCTAGGGACAGCCACGGTTCAAAAAGAACATTTACAGCCTACGAGCTCGAGTCAATCAAATCGCATATGTAATTATCTAGTTCTAGATTATTTTAGATACTTGTTGAGTTTCAGATTTAAACATTTACCGTTAAGCCTTATGTACCCCTTAGTTGTAGTTTGCATTATATTCAAACTTTATTGGTTTTTCCTAATTCACAGAACACGTCGTTGGTGTCCGCTTTCTTTCTTATTCTTAACACATTGTAAGTTATTATATCTTTAACTCGTAAATAAATTTAGTATTTTCAAAACGTTCGCACGGCACTTTACTTTAGCGTTTGGTGTGCTCTTGAGTCAATACAATTTGGCTGTTTGAAATTATTATTCATTACGATTCGCGTACGGTTACAAACATAAGTTGCCCCCATTATCATAAAGCAACTTTTACGATAATTAATTAAATAGAAAAAAAAAACATTGCAGGAATAGTTTATATTTTGAAACAATTTTAGGACGTTAAAATTAATCCAACATTTGTTTAATAACTTATTTAGATACAATAAAAAAATGAAGGATCGATAAACATTATGCAAGTTCAATTTTATTATATAATATACAGACTAAAACTTTACTAATGGTTTTATAGTAGGTATCATTCACTTAGAATAATCGTTTTTGGCCGCAGGCTCACTCGGTATAGTTGCATTAAAGTAAAATAGTCCTGCAGTTTGTCCAAAAAGCAAAGTTAATGCAAAAAATGAAACACCCAAAACTAACTGCGCATTATATTTTCTTTGTTTAGCGTCATAATGTGTTTGCCAACTTCCCTGAGGTTGTGGTAAATCGTTCATCGTCCCCTTAAGTTCGCCCAGATAAGCTTTATTTCTTCTCGGTACTGAAAAGAAAAATGTCGGTGGTTATGTAATCATTCGGTAAAAATGTTTAAATATAAGTAAACATATTAGGTCAATTACTCAATCTTATTAAGAGCTTAACGATGGCTTAAATATAATACAATCGAAATTATTAGGAGTGGTTTTAGACGAAAATTATAATTTCTAACCTTAAATTTTTACCTACCTTGTGCAATAAAAGCTCTCCTTAATAAGTTGCTAGTACGATTCATGGTTGTTTTATAATTATATCCCAAATTTCACAAAAACTAAGAAGAAATACAACAATTTAAGATTTATTTGAGTGACAGTAGAAAAAATCCACCAAATTTTAATCGATTGTTGCAAACTGCTGACAGCACGAACGCGAAACGAAAAACTCCCTACTCATACGGCGGGGAATTTAAATTATATACCTTGTACCATACATAGTGATTTTATTACTCGATGCTTGTACTCTTGAGTTCATACCCTTATTATTTATTTATTTACTTATTTATTTGTGCAACCAACAGTTACAAAAACCAATGACAGGTTA
The DNA here is from genome assembly GCA_950108345.1 of Malthinus flaveolus. Taxonomy (NCBI): domain Eukaryota; kingdom Metazoa; phylum Arthropoda; class Insecta; order Coleoptera; family Cantharidae; genus Malthinus; species Malthinus flaveolus. The sequence continues at coordinate 35,676,164 of OX467286.1, read as the reverse complement.
TATCAATCAATTTATAAATGAAAACGCAAGACGCCAGCGCCCTTCGATTCCTCAACGACACGAAACTAAACTCCCGAAGAAGAGAGTCGTACGAATTGTAGACGGGGTACACACCGAACCTCCTCAAATATAAAAAACGCAAAAACTTCTTCTGAATCCTCTCCAGTTCGCTCACATGACACGCATAAAAAGGCGACCAAACGATCGACGAAAATTCTAAATGGCATCGTACATACGAGCCATATAAACGAACCAGAGAAGAAACTCGCGTAAAAGAAGAAGAGTTCCGCAGTATGCACCCCAGCATCGAATAAGCCCTCCTCGAGCCCAAAGAAACATGCTCGTTGAAGGACAGGGCACTATCGAATACGACCCCCAAATCCTTTACATTATCTTTCTTTTGCAGAAGTTCACCGTTCATGGAGTAATTACAGTCATACGGCTTAAGCTTCCTGGAGTACGTCATGCAAGAACACTTGCTAATATTAAACTGCAACCGATTTGTCATCGACCATCGATATACTCGGTTCAAGTCCCCCTGCAGAGATGCACAGTCAGAATAAGAACAAATTTCTCTATATATTTTTAAGTCGTCGGCAAAAAGCTCACATCGACAGGATTCGAGTACACCGGGCAAGTCGTTAATCAAAATAACAAAAAGAAGCGGTCCCAAATTCGACCCCTGTGGCACACCGGATACTGCCTCGTACCTTTCAGAAGATGAACCATTGAACACTACGTATTGATATCTATTACTTAAATAAGAAAAAAACAATGACAACATTTTTGTGGATAGACCGAAAGAACTTAGTTTGCTCAATAATATACCATGGTCTACTCGGTCAAATGCTTTCGCAAAGTCTGTATAGACCACGTTCACCTGTGAATTATTATTAACGGACGATGAAACGTACTCGGTAAAATTGATTACCGTTAATGTTTACCGTAATGATTAAAGTTAATTAACATTATTATTATTAAGGGTATTAAAATCAATGCTTGTACTACTTGTTATCAAATTAATAATTAAAAATTTTGTTAGTTTGCTTTATTATTTTTAAAATGTGCTTGTTAAAACTATAAATAAAAATACAGTTATGACATTTCGATGTAATAATTAAAAATGTAAAAATATACGAAAATAACTTTTACAATTATTACAAACGGACTTTTAAATCCTCCATTCTTTGTTTGATTCTCCGCTTCAGTTCGTAAAACCTACAAAATCAAAGTAAATATTTAAGCTCGACAAGTGACTAAAAATTACTTCTCCTGTACTCTATAAATCTCGCGCTCTTCTTGCCCGTGATATTGATTTAAAATAGCCTTTAACTCGGTTAAAGAAAAATTTAAAAATTGGGCCACTTCGTTACTAACTTCTGGGGTGTTGTGACTATCCATTAAAAAAATACGAACGACATCTTCGTGAGGGCCATTCAAGACCCTGGCTAGTAAAGGATAGTCTTCATCTTTTAAACGTTTTTGTTCTAAAATGTAATAGTTATGTAAGAAAATTACAATTAAAAGAAAACACTCGCCTCCATTATCGTGAACAATAAATAACGCAAAATTATTCGGATCACTTTCGACTTTATATTTTTCTAAAATCAAATTAACAACATCTTGAGTATTAACCAGAGAAGTAACCCACACGCTCATTTGACTACCGTGAGGTGGGGTAAAAAAACTCGTCTCTCTATTATAAAAATGGCCGTTGATAGAACACCTTCTTTTAACTTTTGTTCTCGATAATCTTTTACCGGTTCTTCGCTTAATAGCGGTAGAACCCGTTTTTTTAGGCCTTCGCATTACAACATCATCAAAATTGGTAAAGTTCGATATGTCCGTGTTAGTACTATCTACAGAAATTTCATCAAACTCTGGAGATTTTGGATACCTCATACGTTCTAAGCAATCTGGACCCGACATCGAACGGTTTAAATGATTTCCAATTTCCATCCAGTTATCGCCTTTCTGTCGATCGACCATTTTATCAGTTTCGTCCACTACTTCCTTATCGGATAAAATTCCGTTAACGCACTCTCTTACAACTGAAATTATTCCTAAAGACGGTTCGACACTTTGAGAGGGCAAAGCATTTGGCATAGTTTGATATAATTTATTTTTTTCGTCTTCCTTACGTTCAACTTGCAACAAGTCGTCCAATTCGTCCCACTCCATATTTTTCAAATCCAACTTAGGAGGAAGTGTCGAACTCCTCGAAGCAATATCGTGAGACGGCGAAACCGGACTATCCACGACGGTCGCACTTTCCGAAGTGTCTTCTCCGGATTCTATTCCGGTGTCGGACGTAGTATCCAAATTTAGACTACTCATAGAACTATCTAAATCTAAATTCGAGTTGGAACTAATCGATAAATCATTAAAGCTCGTGTCACGCGATATTTCTCCTACTTCCTCGTCCGAATCAAAATCGTTACCGTATAATAATCTACAAGAATTGCGTTTCCGAATAGTTACTACGGTTCTTTGATCGTCGTCTTCTTTTAAATGAATGACACCTTGAACTCCCCAGTGAATTCTCAAGGAACCTTCGAGTATTAATCGACCGTTAACTTCACGACTGCGTATTTCGCCACTTCTTCCATCAAAAAATTGATTGTACAACTAGTAAAGTGATGAATGAGTATCATAAATAACTATCGAGAGGTTTACCTTAAGTTTATTTTCTATGTGTGATCTAGGTATGACCGGTCCGTTTCCAATCTTTGAATAATCTTTTTGTTGCCCAAAACTTTTATGAGATTCTACTCTCGTTCCGTGTCCAAATAATTGCGGACCAAAAAGGGCGCCGTAACATGGCACGTGACAATAGGGTACTCCCTTATGTTCGGCATGTTGGCCGGGATTCAATCGTTTACCACACTCTTCGCATCTTAAACATTCGGGATGCCAATCGTATCCCAAAGACTGTTTACGTTCGGCTACGAAAATAGAATGAGGTATGTGGTACTTTTAACTCTTAAACTTACTTTATGTTACTTTGTTTTTAGTTAATGGGGAAAATTTGTTTTACTTACCAAAATAGACCGGTTTACCACATTTATGACATTTCCACATATTAAAAACTAAAAGAAAATAAGTTTTCCTTATTAATTAAAACGAAAACATTTAAAATTCACAATTTATTGCTAAAAAACATAATTATTTTATTCGATTGACAGACATGTCAGTCGTGAAGCAACATCTAGCCATCTAGCGAGTGTCATCAATACTAAACTAGGTAAAAAGTAAAAAGTAAAAACAACACGAATTACGCCAAGAACGTATGCAATTTATCGTGCACTGCCAAATTGATAGTTCATCAGGATTTTGTGCTTATGTACTAAGTTGAACAAAAACAATAACATACGAAATAACTGTCCCAATAAGACCAAAAATCATAGTGTAATCGATATTAAAAAAGCCAGTCGCAGAAAAAATCGGATATGTATACGTAGCTTGCTGAGCTAATAATAATAGTTCAGCGCGTAAATTGCGATCGGAATAATTATTATCGACGACCGGAATGTTCAATAGCAAATCGTAGCAGATTGTCGACGTAGCTTTGGCTTCCTTCTTGGAAGCGTCGCAAGTAACTACGATAATTAGACTGGTTAACTAAAACAGATTTTACTTAAAATTAAAAGGCCCTCAAAATTTAAATTGAGCTCACCAAAAATGTGAAAGAATAGAGAACCTGTCGCATATTTAAGTTTGCCTCAATTATTCCTCTTCCAATAAGTATCAAAAGAACGAATCCGGTATGGATAGTGTGTAGCAAAATTGGCCATCCAAATAATTTGCTGTACATGTGAACCAGCTTTGTTAATAAGTTATAAGCGACATTGGCTTTTTTTACCGAACGCGTTAGGTCTTCAGCGGCGTGCTTATGCCCATCTAAGAACGAAATTCTGTTCAACGAAAAAATTTGTAGGTCGCTATTTTTTCTATGAGTCGTAACGAAGTTATTTAGGGAAATATTAAGTTTAATAAATCTGTATTTAATCGCCAATCCAAAACTGTAAATTAAATGCGAGTTTATAATGCAAACGTACATTTCGAGTCTTCTTATTAAGTTCTGCAGAAAATAATTTTTCAACCCAAAAACTGGAATGTTGACCACGATATCTACTGTTAATAAAGTAAAAATGTATATGTGCAACACCCACATTTCAACTAGAACGCGACTTATTTTATTTTGCAAATCGTGCTTCTTATTTTGAAAACATTTATCGACTTCTTCGAAGCCTCGAAAGAATGGAACAAAAAGGTGGCAACTCCAAAATGCAGTTATGTAAATCGTCATCGTAACTTGTACGGCGGCCAAAACAAACGTGATGTTTGCTATAGCAGTCACTATTTCTGAAGATTTGGATTCTTCTTTGAAACTCAAATAAATAGAAAACGAAACTGTACAGAGAAATCCAAGTAACGTAAGCGATGCACGAAGTTTATAAGGTTTCATTTCATTTTTCTCAATTGTAGAGGAGGGTGGCACTAAACTTAAGAAACTCGCTATCGAATATATCGGTTTTATACTGCTAATACAGTTGCTACGATTATCTTCAAATAGATTCATTTTGTTAGTTTTGAATTTGAAATTTACACGATAAATTCTAGAAATTCAGTAAAATAGGTAGACGCGTAGAAAGAGTTGTTAACAACAAGCATTTACTTTAATGAATTGATACTTTGATACCTATACTTATACGAAACAGTATAGCTACAATTTATGATTTTATGAATTATTTAGATATTAATATATGTATAGGAATCATTACATTTCTACAACTTTAAGTGTTTTTTTATCGTTTATTACCCTTTTATTTACTGAAAAAGCGTTGAAATAAAATTAACACATCTGCAGATTGATATGCATTTTATTTGTTAATTTGTATGAGTACAATCACATATGAAGTTACAGTTCCCAGTAGTCCTAATAACATAGCATAATCAACGTGGAAAAAGCCGGCCGCCGAAAAAAATGGACTCTGATGGGTCGCTTGTTGTGCTAAGAGGATGAGCTCTTCTCTTAAAATACGATCCTGCACGTCGTTGCTGGCTGCAGGAACGTCGAGTAATAAATTGTAGCAAACTGTTGCAGTTTTTTGAGCTTCCTTCGTAGTCATGTCACAAGTAACCGCCACAACTACCCCCATAATCTGTAACAAATGAAAAATAATAATTAATTATATAAAGTAAAATTAACCATAATTGTTGTCAACAACTAATTGTTCTCCGTCCATCAGAGTACAATTTCATCTTCGACGTGTTTTGAACGGTTACATAGGTAAAATTAGTGTTCTCGAAGGACAGTTAACCCTTAGAATAATAAGGTTTTATTGCATTACAATTTTTTCTAAGTTTGGGTATAGGTACGTAAGTACAATAAATCTGTTGATCAGAAAAGTTACGTTCTGGTTCAAGTTAAAATTTAGATTAAAAGCGAATAATAAACTTACCAACATTTCCAGACACCATAAACAGCTATACAAAGCAACTGAAAATTTCGCAAAAGCTGAGCCTAAAGAGTATCGATCAGGACCGGTAGAAAAAACGACAATTAAATCAATAACTTCGAGAATTTCGACAAAAATCCCCATGGTTAGAAATAAAATTTGCCACCCAAAAATTTTATTTAGGTAATGAATAATTTTACTCAATTTGTTATAAATTAGTCTCAAATGGTTAATATCTGGTGTACTTTTAAGTCGAGTCTGTTGAATTTTTGTGCATTTTACAAAATTAACGGCCCCGAAGTACATTTTAACTTTTTTTTGTAAATGGCCGTTAATTTCTTTAAAACGAAGTTTGACGCAAATGGCGTAATTGTAAATTAATAAACAAGCGATTAACGTGTAATATTCCGATATTTCCCTAATTATAAAGTAAGGGTACACTTTTATTCCAACTATGTTTGCTGTGAGGTAAAAATCGGCTACGAACAATATCGCAATCACTAAATTGGAAACTGATAATTCAACCGTAAATCTGTGACTTTTCTTAACTACTTTTCTACACCTTAATTTAGATAACTTATAATCGACTTCTCTAAAAAGTACATGAAGTTTTTTAAAGTATTTTCGATAGATGAAAGTAGAAATAGTAATGCCACAAATTATTCCAGATAATTGAATGGTGTGCAGTAAAAGATTAATGATAATTTGAACTAACTCTAATCCTATGTAGACGCTACGAAATTTTCCTATTACCGAGTACAAATTTAAAATGAAAACAAATAATATCATACAAAGAGAACGTAATTTATAATAAGAAACTTTGTCACTTTTTTCAGGAGGTACTAACGACAGTATATTTGCAATTTTATATAGTGGTTTGATGTATTTTATACTGATTTCACGATTGTAATGTAACATTGTCATTACTAATAAAAGTTAGAAAGACAACTGACTACGCATCTTCGATTAAAAACTCATTTAACTAATATATAACTCACGCAACTCGATTAATTTTATGAGCTTTTCCAATAGCTAACAAAATAGAACTAATTAAAAATTTTTGATCAACTTAATTAATAAATGGTTATAATAACTCGTAAACCACAATCGTAAAGTATCTAAATTGGATAGAAGTAGGCCTTTGGTAAATTTTTACGAAAATTGAATAGGTAGGTATCTTGCTGATAATAATTTATTATTCTAAGATAGGTACTTGAATTAAAGGGGTTTTCGATAAAGACGATATGATTTTAAAAATGTCTATTCTAGTCAAATATGTAGCACAGTTTAGCGGAGAAAAAATATAGAAGATTTTTTCTCTTACCGTTTTTTATATTTTTTGGAATGCTAGTTTTTCAGTTTTTTACTTCTCACTAGAAAAATGAGCAAAACATAAAATTCTCTACAAATTACGCCTCTTAGGTTTAGGTTTCATTCTTCAGATAAATGGCTAGAGCGCATTAAAGCTTGACAAGAGCTCCATCAAATCCACTCTTTTGTGACCGAACTCAAGGTGATCATTTACAGGATATGCAGAACGTAATCAACATACACTCAAAGATCTGGTGACGAAATGCGTAACTGGCTAATTGCTTTCTGCCCTGCTTTCGAAAGGTGCTTGGTTCCACAACATCAAAGAGACCCGATAAGGAATATGGTGGCGGGGTTTACCTGTGAGCAAACACTCCTCTAACAAAAAGAAGAAACGGCTTCTTATTTCTCATATTTAGATTATTAAAATATGAAGCCGATGAATAGGGCGCGGTTGGAATAATGTACCCCCCCCCCCACATACTTAATAATAATTAGTAAGAACTTGAATTTTTGAATTTATGACTCACCAATAGCATTCCGGACCATAAACCACTAACCATAATACTATACGTTCTATCACCAATAATACCATAGACAGGATGGACATTAATTTCATCCAAAACAGTACTAACGCTTATCAACACTCCAATTCCAACATTTACATTAAGCAATAACAGTGGCCATCCAAACAATTGATTAAAAATAGCGACACTTTTGCACAAGTCAGTATAATATCTTCTCAAATAGTTTAATTTTGCACAACACTCATTAACTCCAACTGCTTTATCTTGGACGTTCAACTTTTTACACGTACATATCAAACAGTCGATGGTAAATAATTTGGCGGAGAAAGGAATTTGAAGTGTTTTAGTTAAATTTTCGACGACGTATTTAAATTTCTTTTTCAAAATAATTACGTAATTGACAATCAGTGTGACTGAAATGATTAAAAAGTAAATACTTCCGATTGAAAAAATGTAAGTTATAAGAACGAATGTATCGGCTGATGGTACGTTTAAGTAACTATAGTAAATTATTATAAGAGCGTAGATAGTGGTTATTGACAAGAATTGAAACCGGGCGCACATGTTTATTTCGATATACGAAATTTCTAATAAAGAGTGGAGAAACTTCTTGTATATTTTTGCTTTGTATATTACACTGTATGAAACTAAAACGATGCAGTAAACTGTGCTAATGGATGTTAAAAGCAAATCTAGAATTAACGTAGGGGTGCTATAATATTTGTGCGTAGTACTAAGTTTAAGATAAAGAGAAATTACTAAACCTGCATTGAGTACGATTAACAAACAAATTGAATTAAAATGAACGAACTTATAGGAATTTTTTCGAGGTGCCAAACCGAAAAACGATACAACTTTAAACAGGGGTTTTATACTGTCGTAACCATTGTTGTTCAAGAACATTTTTAACAGCACTAATGGTATTACTTGTATATCTTGTATATAGAAACATTCAATAATGGTTTCAATTAGTTTTGTTGATTTTACGTTAAATCAACTAACTTGTTTTTATTTAATTAGGCATCTATTAGTCGATTATACGAGTATCATGCAACAAAAACAAAAATGTAATGGCTATTTTGTCGTTCAATTTTTTTAAATATTTGAATTTGGGAGAACTTAAATTGTCGAGAAATTAAAAATCTTTTTTTTTTGATCATATTACTCATTCAAAGCAGACCAAGTCAACGAAGAAGTAAAACAAGATTTTTAGTTGTTTGTCCTTCCATTATTAGTACTGACGTTGGGTAAAAATTACATTTTTATATCTCTATAACAATTCGCATTCGCATAAAAATGGTAAGAAGTAAGAATTAACCAAGAGATAAAATAAGAGTGAGACCAATCAGAGAACCTTAAGAAACACCAACAACTGCTGAAATGTTTCTTAGAATAATTTTAAGTACAAGTAACAAAGTCGCAATAATACAGGATATATAAGTATATTTATCCAAAACATATCAATTGATTATAATCAATATTGTAAAATAGTTAGCCGATAAGTAGAATATTATTTTAAGCTAAAGGTACCTTCACTAAATATGCTATAAAATCGACGTTGGGGTCAATTTCAGCTCTATACAAACGAGTTTTTATTTCTCGAGATATTTATAAAATTTTCGAGAAACCTTATCGCTCGCGGCTTCTCCTTTTTGAATAAATTTTCTTCGTGTATAAATATAGCATTGAAACGTCCAGAACGTGAGGTTTGTCGTCTCATTTTCTATAAGAAATTTTGTAGATCTTCGGAGCGCGTTAGTAGCAAATTTATGTAATGTTCTTCATCTTCTCCAATTTTTTCAACAAGTTCTTGCGCATTACTGCTCTTTTCCCTCATTTAATTAAATCGGGTAACCAACATTTAGCGAATGTCGATTATTGAACGAGAAGCGCGTAAATAGCTAAATCTAAATCCTATTAAATTGTATAATTACTGGCGAAAAAGAAGTAATTGTAATGAAGGTATTAAATAAAAATTCGTAATCGAGGTTAAAAAATATCCCATTCACCCCAATTCTTCTGTGGACGAATTGTTGATTTAATACCATTAGTTCTTCGTAGGCTTCGTCTCTCAATAGTTCTTCGGCAGGCATTTCTAAAAGCGTTTTATTCGTATTTATCGCGATTATTCGCGTTTCGAATTGTAAACAAACATTACAATTAACAGTTAAAATACTCAAGACCTAAAAATTTTAAGTTAAGTCTCGTTTTTTTAAAATTTGAGTAACTTACCAAGAAGAAAATCGCCCAAGAAACGTTCAAAATGACGAAGTAAACGTTGGAAAAACTCTCGTTAGCTATGGCTTTCGACGAACACGCAATTAAGTAATTGTAACTTTTCATAATTTGCATGAAAGTGGCAAGAAAGAAAAATAACAATTTCCACTCTAGACTGCTCTTAATTACAGAAAACGAATCGAAGAGTTGAGCAAAAATTCTCGATAACAATTTTAACTGCATTATGTCTTCTCTTCTAGGTTGGATTTTTTGACTAACCCTAACCCACTTTTCCTGGTCGTCATTTTCTTCGGGAGTTTTATGCATTTCTTTAACCAAATTAAGCAAAATTGCTGTATTCGATTTGAATCTACTTAAAATCAGTTTAATTATTTCTTTTATGTAAAAAACGAAATAAATTGGTAAAATACACAAGAAATAGTGGAAAAAGAAATATTCCAACGAGTCTGGTCGAAAAACATTTACCCAAATGTAACCGTCAAAAATTGATACGGCCGTCAAAGTTGCGATTAGCACGAACAAAATGATTCGAGTTCTTTTAACTTCATTTTCGTAATTTTCTTCTTTTTTTGGATGTAAATACATGTCGTTTCGTATTAACGAGGTAAAAATTTCTTCCGTTGTTTTAAAGTCGAGAATTGAAGAAAAGATAATGAACAAATTGAAAACGACTAGTGTCGTAAACGAAAGCACGTCTAAAGTTGCCGTTGTTAGTGACAGGTGCGAGTAAACTGAATAAAATCTTCCGATTAGAGAAAATACGTACCCCAAAAGTACAATTATTGAAACTATATAAACGTAAAGACGATAAGATTTAAAGTTTTCGATTTTTTGTTCGTTGAAATCGTACGGACAAGCAGAAGCCAAAGCAACTCCTGTCCAATTTACGAATTTTATGATCTTCCAATCTTCTCTTAATTTAATTTTTACTGGTTTTGGTTGGTCATCCATCGTAACTTCGATAAATATGTATAATATTTAGTTTTTTTGTAAAAATGGAAAAGTTTAGTTTTAATTAATTTAAATAAATTGCTTTGATTCAATCTATCGTAATCACGTAATTAGATACCACTCGTGGAAATTAATTTTATCGATTTTAGAGGTAAAAGATTAATTAGAAGTGACGAAATAAACATCTTTAATGATTGGTAAGTTCAAATTTTTGTACATATTGGGTCACCATCGAATGTAGTGTTTGATATAGTATATACTAAACTTCAACTCGCTCTAACGTCTAACCTAAACTGTTCGTCTGACGTAAAAAGCCTGGGAGACATAATTTATAGAAAATTTAATGTATTTTATTTTTGTTAAGAAACAGTTTTTTCTAAATGTGCTTAGTTTTTGAGTTATAGCCGAAGAACTAAAACAAAAGTTTTTTGGTCGATTTTGGGATTTTTGTCAAACTTTAACGCGCTCTAGCGCCTAAACCTCTTGCCCGAAGAAAAACTTACTAAACAAAATTTATAGAAAATTTTATATATTAGTTTATTATTTGTACATACTTAATCTCTATTGTTTACATTATGTTGTATGTTGTATTTTATTTCGAAAATATTGATGACACTCTAAAACTTATTCAATACAAAATTTGAAGTAAGTTAAAAATCCAAGTGTTGATTTGTCTTTTTTTAGTTTAATGTAAGGACTAATACTGTATAAGAAACTACAGAACTAAGTATGGCTAATAGTGTAGCAAAATCCAACGTGAAAAATCCAGCAGCAGAAAATTCCATACATCTAATTTGTACGTGTCTTATTAGCATCCATATTTTTTCTTGATTTTTTTGCTGCTCATAATTATTTATACGTATTGGAAGTTTTAGTAAAAATTTAAATGCCAACCGTCCCGTACGCCGGGCTTCATTACTCACATATTCGCACGAAACTACTAACATCATTCCAAAAATCTTAAAAATATATTTCAGTTACTAACGAATAATATTGAAAACGAAGAATAATAATTATAAAAAAAAAATGTGCATGCTAACACTAACAGAGAACTAACAGGCGTTCTCGCCAATTAAAAAAAACTAATGAAAAAGAAAAAAAACTAATGAAATGTTAAAATCTTGTCTACTTCTTGAACATAAACTCAATTGAAAGGTAATTGCTTTTTTGAAGCTGTTAGGGAGATCCTAAGTAACTGATCAGTACAAACTTCATTTAGTTGTTGACGTATATTCTATTATTAAAATAGGTTTAAATAAGCTAAATATTCTGACATAATATGACAATGTTATAAGCTTACCACAATGACACACGTCCAGGCGATAGCACATCCAATAGCCCAAGGTATATCGTTTATAATATAACATAAATTAATGATAGATACAATTCGAATAGACATAAATACAATTAAAGCCAAAACAGAATAGCCATAAATTAAATTGGCTTGTTCCACCAAATTAGACAAAATTTCATAATCCTCGATAATTTGAGTTAAATCGAATTCACAATTTCGCAATTTTAAACTTAAAATATTGTTAATAGTTACGAAGTAATTTTTTAAATGAAAATTTAAATAATACAATTGATAGGTGCCAATAATACCGATATAAACGACGAGTTCTTTCACGATCATGTTTTTCTCTTTACTAAAATCGAGCAAAGTAGTCCACGCGATAATAAACGATGTGCAAAGAAGAAGTAAAATAAAATATTGCAAAAACATTTCAATTTCACCGAATTTGAGTCGTTTCTTTAAATGTTTGCTCTTTTGTACTCTTTTTTGAATTCTCTCCATGGAAATCGATAAGTCAACCCTTGTTTTTTCGTTTAAAATAACAGTATTTAAGGGGCAACTACAATACAAAAATATCAGTGCTAACGATTCGATCATGTCCGCTAGTAGAACCGTTACTGGAATTGTTAAATAATTGAAAATAATTCTATTGTACCAACTAAATAAGTAAAGACAAGTAATTGTCGATGAAATGAAAACGCAGTAGAATTTGTAGTAATGGTTGGTATGTAGGCCACTTTTGAGATTTTCGAACGGTATCAATATGCCCAATAATTTTAAAGCCGTAAAAATATATTTTGTGCTTCTAATACTCTTGTACATTTTGAAGTATTTCAATTTGTAAGAACCAAATTAAATTTGTAATTAGAATTATTCGTTTTAGAGGTATTAGGAAAGTTCATTAATAATTTATCAAACGCAAACTAAGAGACCGCCGCTAATACAAACTATAGATGGGGCTCATTAGTAAATGGATTCTAAAACAGCGCTACTAAAACAATTTCGAAGAAAAGAAAATGTAATTAATTAACAATTTATTATTATTATTGTAAATAGTTATAATAACAATACTATAAGAAGTGACGGAACTAACCATGGCTAAAAGTATGGTGAAGTCGAATGGTAAAAATCCAGCAGCCGAATAAGACGGTTTTCTGAAATAAACATGTTGAATCAAGCCGACTATTTCTTTTCTTAATTCGATCTGATTCTCGTTAACGGGACGAATTGGTAGCTCGAATAAGAGCTTATATCCGACGTTAGTCGTACGTTCGGCTTCTTGAGTAACCGAATTACAAGAGCTAACCAACAGAACTTTTACAATCTGAAACGAGTATATTAGCGAGTCGTATCTGTAATAGTCGAATTTGGCTCTAACTCACCGAAAATCCAATGGCGCAAGCGACTGCCACTCCGCCTGGTATAGGCCGATTAGCCGATGTGTATAAAATAGCGTTGAGCGTACCAAGAATCCTGACGGTTATAAAAATTCCGAAATAGAGCAAAATGTAACCGTAGATATCGTTTAGCATTTCGGTGACGTCACAAATTTGATCGTAAAGCTTTATGAATTTATTGACACGAAAAGAGCGCTTTTGTTTCTTTGGAAATAATTCGGAATCGTCTTCGAATATTATCGCTAAATGTACTTTGGCGATGCAGTTAGGGAGATGCTCGTTAATGGCCCGTAGAAAAACGTGTAGGTGCAAATTTAAATAATAGAGCAAAATGATGTTGATGCTAATAACACACATGTGCACATCTTTAGGAATGAAATAAATATATTGCGCAAATCCGTGAAGCAACGACCAGTTGAGAAATTGTAACGTTGCAAAAACCACCGCCAATAAATACGCCAAAACGGTTTTTCTTTTAATAACGACGACGGATTTATGGAACTTTTCGCAATAGTGAAGTTGGTTTTCGATTTCAATAATTGTATCCGCTAGATTCGCTCTCAACTTTTTATTTTTAAATAACGTGTTTACAGTTATAAGTATATTTAAGAGCAACAGTAGCCCAGTTTCCACACTATCTAACACGTTAACGGTCAAAAGATTGGCTGTATAAATTTGCTGGGTTCTAAAAATCCAACACGTAACGGAAAAACTATCAAACGCCAAATTAAAGAAAACGCAATAAAATTTAAAAAAGTAGTGCGTATTTTTCTCGTACGGTATTAAACATCCAAATAATTTGGAGAATAGAAATATTGATTTAGAACTATTTATGGTGCAATCGCACATTTTTAAATTATTTCCGATCATCCCTTAACTGGGTTAAAAGTAAAGTTTCGTACTAAATATATATTGTTATTAAATCCATTTACTAATGAATATTAGGTACGTTAAAGCGGTTCAAGTCGAAAATAATTTATTATCGTCAAATATTTAAAGTAAACTACTCATGATGAAACGACGACGAATTGATTAATTGTAACGTTTACCTGGAACCACCGTTTATATCGGCAATGTCGATTTAAATTCAGCCATTTGTTGAAAAGAGATTGATTGGGCTCACTTTACCAACTGAAACGAAATGCACTTGCAAAAGAAAGAGGTTTTTTATGTCAACTTCATTTTGCTTGTAGCAAACAAAGGAAACGCCATGTTTGACCTAATATTTCACGATGATCCTCATTGTCTGAGTAAAGCTCCACAATTAAAACTTTCCTCTGGGAGCTCTGCCCAATTCACTTTGCGGAACTGAACCGTCAAATAGAACCAATTAAAACTTAATTTTTCAAAGGGGACCCCATCGCAAAGTCGTGCATACTATAGATTTCCAGAAGGACCCTAAAAGTAGAAACTGCTGTGAAGGGGGGGGGGATCTCCCCAACACATATAAGTATATATCGTGGGTTTTGCTTCTCCAGATCCAGATAATTTACCAACAATCTATCCTCTTCGAGGAGATAGGGTTGGGGATCTATAACACTGCTGACTTGTAAAATTGACAAAGCGTCAATTCACGATTGTATGGACGCATGGGTTGTAAATTGCTCTTCAATTTTGGTGATGGCTACGTCCACTCCAACAACAACAACTCTCGCCTGGGTGATGTTGTTCGATATGATAATGAATAGACAACCGGCATTTTGTAAATAAAAATTTAATTTAATTTAATGTACAATTGAAAAGTACGTGTATTGTAATGTATATCTTTAGGATAAACATGTTTAATAATTACCCATCAAATTGCATTAAAATAACCACATGAGCTACAATACACATAAAAGTTCTAAAAATTAACGACTTGTCGATTACAAAGCAAGCGGCGGCCGAGTAGGAAGGTTTTCGAAAATCGACTTGTTCGATCAAACGAAATAAATTTCCTCTTAGTTCATTTTCGTACAAAGAACTAGAACGAATAGGAATGTCCATTAGAAGTTTGTAACAAATTCCCTCGACATTTTTCACTTGAATTTGCACGTAGTCCGTCGATAAAGAAAGACGTACACCACAAGACTGAAAAAGTTGATCAGTTTCATTAATTTTAGTTAGGTGTATACTTACAAGTAAAATTATCGTTGCTATTGAGTTTAAAACAATATTTTGCAAGTTATAAATTTCGCTCTTATTCAATAAATATTCTAAAATGAAGTTAATTGTTTGTAAACTTTGAACAGTCATTAGAAAGAAGTACATTAGTAGCGGAAAACCAATGGAAGTGCTATAAAGTTCGTGTAATTCGCACAAATTTTCGTAAGTTTTTAAAAAGCACACGCTGCTTATTGGCTTTTTTTTCCCCATCGTACATTTTTTGAGGTAGGCCACTCCATTTCCCAATTTCAAATTGAAGGAATTGTAAAGATTTTTCAAATTAAAAACGAAAGATTCAAACTGCAAAGAGTTCAAAATCATCATGTGCAAATTAAAAATGACGATGATTTGATGAAAAGAATTAAATTTGGAATTTTGGAAGAAAAACAAAACTACAAAGAGAACATAAATAAACAAAAGTGTGTATAAAGACGCAGTAAGTTTCAAGAAGTGCCTATTTACGACCTCCGATTTTATTGGAGTTTGGAGTAAATCCTCTTCTTCCTTAGTACTCCTGATGGCATTAACAAGCGTTTTTCTCTTTAAAAAGATCGCGCACAAAATGTAAGTTTCCGTGCAGATTGTATAAAAAGCTAAAACGATCACATCGATAACATTGGTTTTGTTAATTTTGTGGTAATCGTTGGATGCCTTGTAATATACGGACCACACAAATAAAGCCACGATTGCCATGAAAACACTTACTGAATATAACACGTACCACACAGAAAGGCCATTATAATTGTGCAAGTTTGGTACCGATAAACAAAAAATTTTCAAAAAAGCACTTAAAGTTGTTACTTCGTTGCTTTTCTTTTCTTCGTACATTGTATCAGTTTTTGAAACTGACCCAAATTAACTTATGTATTTGAATGAGACTTCATGTGATCCATAGGGAGCCTACCTCGTTTAAATAATTCAAACTAATTAGCACTAATGGGATTATTTATTGATTAATTTCTTTACAATTTATTAAATTGAGTTACTACGATAATATAAGAAGTTGCAGAACCAAATATTGCCAGCAGTGTCGAATAGTTGATACGAAAAAATCCCGCGGCTGTAAATTGTGGACACTTTTGCGTCGATAATTGTGCCAATAAACTCAACTGTTTAGTCAATATTTTGTCTTCCAATTTTTCTGCTGGTATCGGTAAATTTATTAATAATTTGTAGCACGTCTCGCTTGTGAGCTCTGCCTCTCTCGTGACGCCATTGCAAGATGCAGCGATTACTGCACCAAGTACCTAAAAAATAGTTTCTAGATCAATCAAAACCGATAGCAATAAATTTTGACCTCAAAAAACGTGAAGCAGTTTGGGTGCTTAACTTTGCCGACACAGTTGGAAAAGTCTTGTATCAAAAACAAACTAACATCAGTCAAACAGGAAGAGGAATACTAAAGTAGTCCAGGTCCAGGTGAAAAAAGTGAAGTTCCAAAAAAATACATCGAAGTGTTTTGTCTATCACTACCTATATTTTTTGGAGTGTTGAATGCGAATTTCAACTTTCCCACCTCGTGTAAAAGTGATACGCTCGGAGAAAAAGGTGAAAGATAGCAATTTTTTGCCTATAACTTTTGTAAACTTCGTACTTTTTGAGAAAGGTGTTTCTATACAAAAATAAACTATATTAAGTTTATATTTTGTAGGAATTTAAAAGTTTCTGTTTTAGATGAACGGTTTATGAGCTATTGTCTATACCGTTTTTGGCCGATTTAGGAATTTTCGTCAAACTTTAACGCGCTGTAGTACCTACTAAACCATTCGTGTAACGAAAACATGCAATTTGTTGTAAACTTGATTTCGTTAAATTTTGTATAGAAGCGCTGTTCTCACAAAGTGCATAGATTTTACATTACAAAGCAAATAACTAAAAAAAAGCATTTTTTGCAGTCTTGCAGTTTTCTCAGAAAGCGTCTCTCTTACGAGGTTGACTGCACTAAAGGAGGTAGTAAAAGAGAAGATATTAGCTGGAAGATGTATCAGTTGTCGGTAAACTTGGTAAGATACAGCAATTGCCAGGTAAGTCATTTAAAACAGAAGTTAAACAAACAAATGGGAAAGGGGAGGTTAGGTAGCAAACGAGAAAAGAGGACGATGAACAGTGAAATATACAACAGAGCAGGCAGGGATAGCTAGCACGGATGAAACACAAACCTAAATACACACTTATACATAGACAATGATAAGGCTGATAAGTAGAGAAAGAAGTGAGTATAGGTTGAGTATCTCACTAAACTTACTAAAGCCAACAACGACCAAATAAAATTTACGGTAACACCGTCAGTAACATGATCTTTATCGCTCTTATCGTAAAACCCCGCTTCCAGCATTAACCCATTTGTAGAATCAACCATTTGCATAAATATGGTGCCCATTAAAAGTAACAATTGCCATCCAAAAATAGCGTTAAAGAGAGAAACTTGTTCCATGAGTATTTCGTAAGCTTTTAAAATTCGTTTAGCAATAATTGTAGTTTTGTTACTAGAGAAGTTTGGTACCATCAGTACGTTAACTCGCATAGCTCCGTTCTTTGTAATTACAATTTTGGTGAGAATAATCAACAGTTCGTTAATTACTTGGAAATGGTAGTTTAATAAATTTATAAAATTATAAATCATTTCTGCCATAACGTACAAATAGTAGTATTGCACTAAACGCGGTACGTAATATTGATATTTATTTATACCGATACTTGCACTCCAAGTGGTAATATCGTACGACGAAATTCCAATTAAAATCAAATGCGAAGTGATTAATTCTAAGTAAAATTTTCGAGTGCGAGTTTTTAACGTTTTGTTGAAATTGATAGCCGAAACGTGAGAAATTCTATACGATAGATGTAAATATTTTTGAAAATTGCCGAACTCGACAAAGCTTGGAATTACAATGGAGCATATATTTGTTGCACTTAAAATTGTATTTAGAGCCACATCCGTAATCGCTTTGCTCATTTTTGTGTTATTGGAATGAACGTATATTATTCGCCCATACGTTGTATAAGAAAAAATCATCAATATTCCCACAATTATTGAAGTTGCACGAAGCTTGTACGTATTACATCTTATTAATTTTCCAGTGCCAAAATCTAAAGGTGGAACAATTCCTAAAATCCAACTTAGTTTGTATATTAAGCGGATGTAACGAAAGTCGTCTCTCAAATTCTGATTCATGGTTTGTAATAGAAACAACGAACTAACACTAACTATTTCCGTCAAGAGTTAATAAATATAGGTTGTTTTGTTACGTTTTACGTTGTGCTGATGAAATAACTTCATAAACATACTTAGTATAATCAGGTAATAGGTAGTTAATAATTTAAAAATATTGTCGTTAAAGAATTGATCTGGGTAGAAATAGGTGATAGGTGATAGATATTTCATTACGACTATTAGGTATTTTGTAGTACTTTGCGCAATAATAATAATCAAATAAATGTATATTTTTGTTTTTTATATACAAGGTGATTCTAAAATGTGTACCCAACGGTTTAGTGGATATAGAGCAAGTCAATTTATGACGAAAAGCTTAATAAAGTTTTTCTCTAAGATGTCTACTAAGGGAGATACAGCTCTTAGAGGTGGTTCCCTGAAGAGAGTTTTTATTTAATATCTTCTAAACCGTTGGAGATATTAATGTTGAAATTTTGCGTAGCTATACCAACTTTTTAATATTTAACAAGACCACCTTAATAAAATTTTGAGATGTCACCTAAGGGTTCGTTATATCTGAAGAGGAGGTGCAAATAATCTCCCTAACTTATTTTTGCATAGGTTTCTTTTGTTTTTGACACGAAATTATTAAATTTCATTGTTATTTGTAGGAAAAAGGTACTCTTGTCGAAAATCTTTACGGCCCACCGTTTTACTAGTAAATTGCTTAAAAAAATTTTTTTAAGTTGATTTTATACAGTACAAAAGTTTACGTTTATGCATAAAAATCAACTTACCAAAAATTCTTAAAGCAATTTTACTCGAAATCGGTAGATCGTATCGATGTTTGACAGGGGTATCTCTTCTTCGAAAATAACTATGAAATTTAATAATTTCATGTCAAAAACAAAAGAAACGTACGAACAAATAAGTTATGGCGACTATTTTCACCTCCCATCCAGATTTACCCTACTCTGAGTTGACATCTCAAAATCTTAATAAGGTGGTCCTGTTAAGCATGAAAAATTGGTAGTTATGCCAAATTTCAACATTAATAATATATCCCACGGTTTGGGAGATATTAAATAAAAACTCTCTTCAGGGACCACCTTTCAAGGGCTGTATCTCCCTTAGGAGACACCTTGGAGAAAAACTTTATTAAGCTTTTCGTCATAAATTGACTTGCTCTATACCCACTAAAACGTTAAGTACGTATTTTAGAATCACTTTGTATAGTCGATTAAATGCATACATACAACATACAACATCCTGGTCGACAAAGCAGAGCAGGCATCAGGGATAGCTTAGCGCAGGTGAAACACAGATCTTACAGACACACATGTACAAACACAGTGATAAGTAGGGAAAGAAGTGAGCATGGCTTGGATATATCACTATACTTACTAAAGCCAACAACGACCAAATAAAATTTACGGTAACACCGTCAGTAACATGATCGTTACCGCTCTGATCGTAAAACCCTGCTTCTAGCATTAAACCATTTATAGAATCAACTATTTGCATAAATATGGTGCCCATTAGAAGTAACAATTGCCATCCAAAAATAGCGTTAAAGAGAGAAACTTGTTCCATGAGTATTTCGTAAGCTTTTAAAATTCGTTTAGCAATAATTGTAGTTTTGTTACTAGAGAAGTTTGGTACCATCAGTACGTTAACTTGAATAGATCCATTCTTTGTAATTACAATATTGTTGAGATGAATCAACAGTTCGTTGATTACTTGGAAATGGTAGTTTAATAAATTTATAAAATTATAAATCATTTCTGCCATAACGTACAAATAGTAGTATTGCACTAAACGTGGTACGTAATACTGGTATTTATTTATACCGATACTTGCACTCCAAGTAGTAATATCGTACGACGAAATTCCAATTAAAATTAAATGCGAAGTGATTAATTCCAAGTAAAATTTACGAGTGCGAGTTTTTAACGTTTTGTTGAAATTGATAGCCGAAACGTGAGAAATTCTATACGATAGATGTAAATATTTTTGAAAATTGCCGAACTGAACGAAACTTGGAACAATAATGGAACATAGATTTGTTGCACTTAAAATTGTGTTTAGAGTCACATCTGTAATGGATTTGCTCATTTTTGGGTAATTGGGATGAACGTAGATTGTTAGCCCATACATCGTATAAGAAAAAGTAATCAATATTCCCACAATTATTAAAGTTGCACGAAGCTTGTACGTATTACATTTTATTATTTTTCCAGTCTCAAAATCGAAAGGTGGTGCAAGTCCTAAAATCCAACCTAGTTTGTACATTAAGCGGATGTAACGAAAATCGTCTCTCAATTTCTGATTCATGGTTTGTAATAGAAAGAACGAACTAATACTAACTATTTCCGTCAAGAGTTAATAAATATAGGTTGTTTTGTTACGTTTTACGATGTGCTGATGAAATAACTTCATAAACATACTTAGTATAATCAGGTAAGTTAATAATTTAAAAATATTGTCGTTAAAGAATTGATCTGGGTGGAAACAGGGGAAGGTGATAGATATTTCATTATGGACTATTCACCGTTAACTCGAGATCGCGGTATGTGAGACTGCCATGAAAAATTTAAACTTTCGTAACAATTTTATGAACTTTTATGAATGTTAACTGATTTTGTTAAAGTTATTTAATAAAATAGGACCTAATGTGTGACATTGGGAATTTGATAAAAACAATTAAAATAATTTGCGTTAAAAAGCTTTTAGTGTTTACTATTTTTATAAGCGATTAAATTGAGTCACTATGATAATATAAGAAGTTGCTGCACCAAAAATTGCCAGCAGTGTCGAATAGTTGATAAGAAAAAATCCCGCAGCTGTAAATTGTGGGCACTTTTGTGTCGATAATTGTGCCAATAAGCGTAGCTGTTTAGCCAATACTTTGTCTTCGAGGCTTTCTGCGGGTATCGGTAAATTTATTAATAATTTGTAGCACGTCTCACTTGTGAGTTCTGCTTCTTTCGTGACGCCATTACAAGATGCAGCTATTACTATACCGAATACCTAAAACATAGTCGAGAGTTCCCTTGCTTTCATTATATCAATAATAGTTATCAGATTAATTCAAACTAAGCACAAAAAGTAGTACATTTTTAGTTTATCCGAGTTAAAGAAGTCGTCTTATTGAACGAGCAATTATGGAAATACGAGACTATCCAACAAGTCGAATGAATTAAAAGTTTGCACAAACTCTATTTGCAAATTCGAATTAGTTATGCACCTTAAAAACTTACCAAAGCTAGTAGCGACCAAATAAAATAAAGAGTGACACCGTGAGTACCAAGATAAGTATAACGCCGATCGTAAAATTCTGCATAAATCATCGATCCATTTATAGAATCGATTATTTGCACGAAAATGGTGCCCATTAAAAATAGCATTTGCCATCCAAAAATTACATTGAACAAAGACACTTGTTCCATTAGTATTTCGTAAGCTTTAAGGATTCTATTAGCTATTGCAATTTTGTTGTTACCAGAAATATTTGTTCGCACTACTTCAATTTGGAGGGCTCCAATTATTTCAATTCCTATTTCGTTAAGATTAATCAATAGTTTGTTGATTACTCGAAAATGGTGTTTCAGTATAGTTACAAAACGGTAAATAATATTTGTGGCAATATACAAATAATAATATTGTATTAAACGAGGTACGTACAATAGGGTGTTATAAATACCAACACTTACGTACCACGTATGAATATCGTACGCCGAAATGCCAATTAAAATCAAATGCGAAATGGCTAATTCCAAAAAAGATATTTGAGTGCGATTATTAAAAGTTTTGTCAAAATTAATAGCAGAAACGTAGGAAATTCTACACGATAGGTGTAAATATTTTTGAAAATTACTCAACTGGACGAAACTTGGAATTACAGTAAGACATATATTTGTTGCACTTAAAATTGTATTTAGAGCCGCATCTGTAACGACTTTGCTCGTTTTTTTGAAAGTAGGGTAAACGTAGAATATTCGCCCATACATTGTATAAAGAAAAGCTATTAATATTCCCACAATTATAAAAGTTGCACGAATCTTGTAACGACTACAGTTTACTATCTTTCCAGTCTCAAAATTGAAAGGTGGAACAATTCCTAAAATACTAGCAAATTTGTGCACTAAATGGATGTACCGAAAACTGTTCCTCAATTTCAGATTCATAGTTTTTAATAGATAGGAACAAGACTGTTAACTAGTTCAATTAAATGGGCCGTTAATCGATATAATCTTGTTATACATAGTATGAATCGACAACAATTCCTTAAACTCACTTATCATAATCAGGTAGTTTTAATAATTCAAAAATTTGATAAATTATTTGGCTGATAGGTATAGATGACAAATGTTACCTGACATTTATTATAAATTGACATAATATTCTCAACGAAGTTTACTACACGAAAATGCTACGGCTAGTTCAGTTATTATAAGACTTTACTTTGACAAGTAGATAATCGCATTTCTAGATTTCGAGATTTTTAGATTTTTAAGGAGGATTTGAACTTTAGAAACTTCTAATTCTGAACTTGGAGGTACGATAAAGATAATATAATGTTACATTGTCGCCTCAGAGTATTGAGATATCAAAAAAAGCGAGATTGGGAAAATGCGGCGATAATGCATGATCTAATGGACCACTAGAGCTTGTGCAAGCTAGAAATGGGATTGAGACAAATGCTCCCGCCAACTACTTACTTTGCAAGCGTCCAACCAGTACTGATTGACAGTTCACAAAAGCAACTTTATGGTTACTAGCTGTCACAATAATAGTGAACCAAGCAATTTTTTTCAAAGAATTGTATCATTTTTATAAACATTACTCAACTGGTCCAGCGGCAGGCCTACCTCTAGAAATTACAAACCACCCAAAATCGAAGCGGCACAAAATTATTCTGTACTTTCATAGTCGAGCAGGTCGTAAAATAGAACGCGGCTTGCATCGATAACCATTCGAACTAAAATACGTCACAATCCCATTTCTAGCTTGTACAAGCTCTAGGATATATTTTATGACATCACAATTAGTTTATACAAACCATAACCTTGTATTGTAGAAGTGCCAGAATTCAGAATGCATCTTTATTCAGTGAAATACTAACCTAGGTGAAGTTATTGTTTCACTGAAGTTCTTATACACCAAAATTTTAAATATTCTACTGTTCCTATCAAATACTGCCTCTTTCCCCGTATCTGTCTGAACTCTGAACCTCATCACTCTGTAATACGCAATGTTTTTGATTATTAACTATACTATGGGAGACAAGTGATACGAAAAACTCTTGTCGAGAGGCAGGTATTTAGTACAATCGCAATTTACTAGGTAGTAAACTGTATTATTAAAAAAAAGAGTTGATTTCATCGAATTAAAAATCTCGAACTAAACTAACTGAAACTGAAAAACTGTTAATTAATAATACAGTTTTAAGGAAAGTACTAAACTTTTAAAAGTGATAAAATTAGCAAATTGTAACACGACAACTTTGAAAAATTGTGCTGTAATTGCCCAATTGCCCACTATCAATAAAACGACATTTTATTTATTTTAATTGAATTAATACAATGACGTAAGATGTAACAGAGCCACATATTCCAAGCAACAAAGCATTATTTATAGAAAAAAATCCTGCTGCAGAAAAACTTGGACACTTTTGAGTAGCCAATTGAGTGAGTAGATTTAACTCGTAACGTAGGTTAGTAGTATACACGTCTTTAGTGCAAATTGGTAGGTGTATGAGAAGGTTTAAACACACACTAGCAGTTTCTTGACTTTCTTGCTCTGCTGCGCTACAAGAAACTACGGCTAACGAACCCAAAATCTAAAAAAAATAATAATATAAAACAAAACTATTATTTGCAAAGGTTACTCACCAATTGCCAAAAAGACCAAAATACGTTAACTACAATTAAGTGAAATTTTAACTCATTTTGTAAATTGAGATTCTGGGCAACTATGGATAAGTTAATGGAGTGTATTAAACTCGTACTGAATGAGAAGACCAAAAATAAAAGTTGCAAACCAAATATTTTATTAAAAAGGCGCATTTGGATTGTCTGCTTTTCGTATAGTCTTGTGAGCTTCTGAACCGAACAAGAAATAACGTCGTAATCAATTTTTTCCCTTACACTCGAACTTTCTTCATTTCGCGAAATTCTCTTAGTTTCGTTTCTTAAATTTTGGTTTATGGAGTAAAATTGATTTTTTAAAGAAGCGACGAAGAAGTTTATAATTAAGACGGTTATAAAGATGTGGTAATTTTGTAAGTGTCGAAATATATAATAAGAGTACGCCTGCCACCCCCATCCGGCTATCCAAACGTACGCTTCGTAAACGTAAAGAAGAAGCAACGCCGCATGACCCATTGCGAGATGAAGTAGAAATCTTCTTGCTTTCGTCGTTTGAGTCATTTGTTGTTGTAAAGAGAGCGTCTTTTCTAAATGTTTCAAAAATTGTCGATAGCTGGAAAAGTGGCAAAAATTAGGTGCTACGATTGTAGCTACGTTCGCTATAGTTCCAGTGGCATCCAAAAAAGCGTCGGTTATTGCTAAAGTTGCCGACGTAAAAGTATCGTAAACCATTTGCCATCGATAAATTATTGTAATTACCGTTAATAAAATTGTAATCAAAACTAAGAAAGCCGCATAAAATCTATAGAGCTTTTTGATCTTTTTTTGGTTTGGCCCAAACGCCGCGGAACATGGTGGTATAATGCCCAAAATGTTACTTAATTTAAAAAAGTAATTCGAAGCTTTGTGCGGCAGTTCTTCTTCGATTGTTCTATTCATTTTAGTACGACTATTTCTAAACGACTGAAATTATTTGTTTTTCATTTTGAACAAATGAAAACGTTTATTATTAATTAACACAAATTCTCATTACTAGTTAATAATTTACAAGTAGGTAGTACTAATTTTAGTAATTTTCATTGTACACGAAATATGCTGCCTTGAACGTTGTTTGATTAAAACATTGCAATGGCGATATGTAAATAACAGTTTTACTTTTATCGATTTAGTCCCTTGCTCTGTAAAATGTATGTAACGACATTTTAATTACTTTTTCGTTAGGAATGCAGACAATTTTCAAGAAACTACAAAGAGGAATACCTTTCAGAGTATAGATTCGTTTCAGAAGGTGACATAATATCAAAAGATTTGCTAGTTTCAAACGTAATGCATAAGAACAATGGTCCGCCAGTTACTGACATTGCCAACTTACGGCTAGGAATGTTGTAAAATTAAACCATTTATTCTCTAAATACAAATTAGTAGTATTTATGCTGTCAAAACTTCTTTTCTCGGGAAAGTATGCCACACTTGAAGTCTTTTAATACTTTAAACCAACGTAAATGATTAAATACACGACTTTACGACTATATTACATTTTCAAAAGCTTTTGCATAGCCTTTGAACAAATATTTGCTTTGCCAACACGACACACATCGAGATTGTACATTTCGATAAAATTTAGAGTGGTGACCTAGGCAAGTAAAAATTTCTACCCCTGATAATAGTGTATTTTATCTGGCATTCTGTGATAACAACATATATTTTGGCATATGTAACCATATACCCTTCATTATCATTATAAAAAAAGCTCCAACATTAATTGCCTTTCACTTTAAACCCTAGAAGTAAAGCCGTCCTGTAATGAGTAAAATATATATCCCCTCCCAAAAAATTTTCATTCTACCAGGAAATGAGATGCAGGGCTTATTGGCTGTGACTACTATCTATGCTACTATCAACCTATTTGCGTCTTTCCGGGATTGTTTGTCCAGAATTTCGGCCTAGTTAAATTTTGAAATCGGCATGAAAATCGGTCGACTTTTGTTCATTGAATCTTACTAAGGAGATTCTCCTGAGATAACGTGGGCACCGTGGTGCCCCTGAACATTACTTTGATGGAATTTTTTTGCTTGACTTCTTCGAGCGCCCCACGCTTATATAGTAGTACTTTTGTTAAAAGGATGATGAATCAGGATGTCAATCAAAAACTACGATCGCAGTTGACTTGTACTTACAACAAACATAATCAACATAAGTGTCTCAATATCTGCAAATGGCTGCTTAATTGATCTCACTACAAGTGCAATTAAAAGCCTTCATGGAGGGACCACAAATGTACCGTGGTCTAAATCTTTGATTCCTTGCACTTCTAAGAATTTGGAAGTTTTGTCCAAACTTGATTTTGTGCCTTTTCTCATGCCACTCTCATCTACCACAGACGACTGAAGTCCAAAATTAAGTAAATCAATTTAAACATTTAATACAATGTACAGGCAATTAATAAATCACATATATCTGTAGGTAATTAATTTAATTAATATTCTCATCGAATAGTTTTAATTAAAGATATTGTGAAAATAGAGCTCACCCTGAGAAACGAGGGAATTGTTTTGGCTTAGCCGCTACCTACATACGTCCGATATACACTAATAGCTCCTAATGTAAACACCGTTGATGTAAGAAACCTGGGAGACATATTTTATAGGAAATTTATTAATGTAAAGTACCTACTTCTTTTTCTATAGTAACACTTTTTTCTAAAAGTGGAAAGATTTTGGGGTTAGGTAGGTATAAGTTATAAGCAAAAAACAAAAAAAAATAGTTTTTTGATTCACTTTGGAATTTTTGTCAAACTTGATCGCGCTCTATCGCCTAAAACTTGAAGAAGCACTTTTTTTTTAAGTGCGTAGTTTTCAAGTTATAATCGAAAAACTGAAAAAATTACTTACTGAACTAGTTGGAGAACTATTATACAAAGTATGGACAGTAAAAATGTAAAAAATATTATTTTAAATTTTATCTGCTCTGTTGCAAACAGCAAAGAGCACTGTAACTTATAATAAAAATTATATTAATTTAATTAAAGTCATTTACTATTCAAAAAATTTAGTTCTCTCGGTGAAGAAAAAGTTTTGAAAATACAGAGAGTAAATAAATAAAAAAAGTAATTCCGAAATAAAAATCATAGATCTAATTAATACAGTTAATACGACGAATTGTAAAATTTACTAATTTGAGTAAGTTGAGAACATTTTGTGCAGAATTCAATTTGTTGCGGCATAGGTGATGTAATACTACATAATTTGGTATCTTAAGGTATTGAGAGCAATATTATAAATTATAACGATAAACCTTGGAGAAAAATTTCTTTATTATTATACATCTTTTATTATTTTTTAACAGCAGTTCGCTTATTGCAATTTCTATTAATATTTATAAAATTGTATTATAATAATCAAATTTGTTGTAACATTTCCTAAAATACCTAGAAACATTGCATAATTATAGTCACAATAGCCAGCCGCTGAAAACTTTGGACATTTTTGATTTGATAATCGTCTCAATAAGTTAATTTCTTTTCGTAAATTGTCTAATTCATCATTTTTTGCAGAAATTGGCATATTGAGCAAAAGGTCGAAACAAATATTTGTAGTCTCTTTGCATTTGCTTTCAGTTTTGTTACACAAAGATACGATAAGTAGGCACACTGTCTGAAAAGGAAATATTACTATAAGTGGGCAGTTTTTAAATTATTCTTCTATTTGAAAACAGTCGACCAACAGATAGTTGTATGAAAGTTACGTTGCACTTTAGTTTTTTAAATTGTTTTAAAAATAAACTCCAAATTATAACGCACGTAATTGTTGGCTTATATTACGCTAACCGATTAATTGTCCAGTCGAGTGTATATCTGTATATGTGTATACTATAGCATTGCTACTTATTAATAGATATATACAGGGTGAGTCCAAAATGGCGGATAAGCTCTCCAGTACGTTGTAGGGGATAATAATTGAAGTAAAAAATAGCTAAAAAAATTCCTAGCCGCTAATTTGTTGAGAAATGAAGAAGTTAAGTTGAGAACTCAACTCCGAATTCTGCCAAATTTTGAAACTTTTCATCATTTCCTCTAGTAATTCACGTGTTTTTTAATTATTAGGCAAAAACAAACGCTCCTATAACATCTTATTGTCCTCTAAAATTAATTTTGAATATCGAAATTTTTGTATCAAGTTGTTAAAAAAAATATGTGGCAACGCTGTTTTGAAACTACCCTTATAACGACTATTGTCACTTATGTTTTTATCTGTCATCGATTATTAACATCCGTACCACATGTTGCCAAATCTCAATTTACTTCTTCTTTAATAACTACAAAAATATATAGCAGATAGATTTTTTTAATTATTTTTCTTTAGTTCAAATAACCGTCTCCTATAACGTACTGAAGAGCTTATCGGCCATTTTGGACTCACCCTGTATATTTAAAAGGTTTCTCACCAGCTGCCAAGCGCCCCACGTCGAACACACATAAACCAGATGATCCTTCATTGTGTTTTCAAAACTGCCCAATATATTAGCCAAAACCCAATTTAACGAATTAATTAATCCGCTCAAAAAATATAATATTAGAAAGAGTAACTGCCCACCAAAAATTTTATTAAACAGTTCGATTTGATCCATTTGCCGAGAATATAAATTTGCGAGCTTTCTTATTTTTTGCGCAATTAATTCGTAATTTACGTTGAAATTTTCTTCTACTGTGTTGAAAATAACTTTAGTGGCACTTAATAAATTCTTGTTAATGTTCTCTATTTGTAATTTTAAACAAATTATGATAAAGTAAATTACCATAATCCCAACGAATATATGATAACTTTGAAATGTTTTTATTGCGAAATATGCGTAGTAGTTCAAACCGATTCCGAGAATTAGTGCATATGCATAATAAATGTAACTACTTAACACAATAACGTGTCCCAAAACAAAAGTGATGTGAAAAGTTTTGCTGGTCATAAGTTCTAATATGATAAAATCGACATCTAAAAGTTCCATATTTTTCAAAAATATTTTAAAACTTTTAAAATACCAAAACGCGGATGGTAGGATAGTAAATAGTATTACTAATGTTGCACTAACGTCTACAACCGTTCCCGTTAATATTAAAGAATTAAGTCCATGTAAGGAAATAACGAGACCGTATATAGTGAAGACGGTTGATACTACAGTAATAACTGAAAGTAACGCGGAATAAAATTGGTATATTAATATATACTTTCTTCTAGAATTTTCAATTAAGACCAGATCTGGTGGTAGTATGGCTAAGATGTAGCTCAACATGTAAAAATAATTCTTTTTAACGTAATGAGAAGTTTCAGAAATTTCCGGCTTTTTCATCATACTTCTTCAATAGATTTATATTGGTTTTATTTTTACGTCTGATCGTAGACTAACCAATAAAGTCTTAATTGTAAGTGGACTGACGGCTTTACGTGCCTTCTCAAGCACGACCTAGGCGACTATAATTACCTAAATAAACATCCGTTGAAATAATCCATTAGATACTTCAAATACTTTTCAATTTTCTGCAATTACTCTAATAATTCAATTATCGTCTTTATTATTTTAACACCTAAGTAATTTATGAAAATTTGAGTAGTGGATAAAAGCCAATTTGGCATAGAAAATTCATTAATCATATTAATATTATGGTGTACAACCTATTAAAGTGTTTAAAAAACAAATTAAATTGAGATTGGTTTCTTATTGCGTCTTTTTCTGTTTCTTTGACTTTGTCTACTTCTGGATTTTCCGTATTAGGGAGAAGGAGTTAGCTCTTAGGCCACTTAGTCGGGCTCATTGTTTATTGTACTACCTCGACGGAGCTTTCCTGTATACCCACCAGATCTTGAGTCATCCTAACTTGTAAGATAAACTCCAGAATTCTGGAGGGAGGGGTGGTGCTTATTCTGGTGATGCTAACCGAGAAGTCCCCCCAAGACGGGTCTTCTTGTGGACGTTAGAGACGGACAGTGACAAACCACTTAAAAGGATACATGATTACTAGATTTTGAAACAATTTAATCGTTTATTGTGAAAACTAAAAGAATTATTATCTCGCTTAGGAGGAAAATTTTTTATAACGTGTTTTCAGGTTTATCGACTTCTTTTGACCTGTACTATCACCCCTTAAAATATTACAGAGAGGACCGTAAACACCCTGTACTATTATAAGTGACATTGAAGTGGTGAAAACCCCACGAAATTGTTTCATAATAATGAGAGTAAATAAGTAATTTGAGTAAAATCTTTATTTTACTTCGAAGTAATTAATTCCTTCTATGAAACCGTTTCCTTCTAATTTCTTCCACCCTGTTCAGTATAGTATGGTAATAATTCTACTTCTCGATCAAACTCATAATGCTTCCTGAAAACTTTTCTTCATAAAGAAGTCACCAATAGTTAAATCCCGCCAATAAAAGGTTGATGGGACAGCACTTCAACTTTTAAATTTTGAATAATTTACTAAATTATGTAAGCTGTAGGCGCTTTGAGTAAAGGCAAAATTGAGTTTTTGTTACATAATACATATTCCGGTATCTCGAGAGCAATATTAATTACCATCTATCGAATTGCAATTTCTATTAAAACAAAATAAATTAATATTTATAAAATTGTATTATAATAATCAAATTTGCTGTAACATTTCCTAAAATACCTAAAAACATTGCATAATTATAGTCACAATAGCCAGCCGCTGAAAACTTTGGACATTTTTGATTTGATAATCGACGCAATAAGTTAATTTCTTTTCGTAAAATGTCTAACTCTTCATTTTTTGCAGAAATTGGCATATTGAGTAATAGGTTGAAACAAATATTTGCAGTTTCTTGACATTTGCTTTCAGTTTTGTTACACAAAGATACGATAAGTATGCACGCTGTCTGAAAAGAAATTACTATAAGTGGGCACTATATAAATTATTCTTCTGTTTGAAAACAGTCGACCAACAGAACTAACCGGTTACGTAGAACTTACGCCACACTTTAATTTTTTAAAGTTCTTTTAAAAATAATCTCCATACAAAGACTTGCGTAATTGTTGGCTTTTACGGCGACCGGTTAATTGCACAGTCGAGTGTATATTATGGGTATACTATCGAATTGCTACTTATTAATAGATATAATTTAGGAGGTTTCTCACCAGCTGGCAAATGCCCCACATCAAACACACGTAAAGCAGGTAACTTTTCATTGCGTTTTCAAAATTGCCCAATATACTCGCCAAAACCCAATTTAGCGAATTAATTAATCCGCTCAAAAAATATAGTATTAGAAAGAGTAACTGCCCACCAAAAATTTTATTAAACAGTTCGATTTGATCCATTTGTCGAGAATATAAATTTGCGAGTTTTCTTATTTTTTGCGAAATTACATCGTAATTTACGTTGAAATTTTCTTCTACTGTGTTAAAAATAACTTTAGTGGCACTTAATAAGTTCTTATTAATGTTCTCTATTTGTAATTTTAAACAAATTATGATAAAGTAAATTACCATAATCCCAACGAATATATGATAACTTTGAAATACGTTTATTAAGTAATACATATAGTAGTTCAAATCAATTTCTATAATTAGTGCCAATGCGTAATAAAGGTAACAACTAAATAGAGTAACGTGCCCAAAAATAAGAGTGACGTGAAAAGTTTTGTTGGCAGTAAGTTTTAATATGGTAAAATCGACATCTAAAAGTTCCATATTTTTCAAATATACTTTAAAACTTTCGAAATACCAAAACGCGGGTGGTAGGATCGTAAATAGTATTACTAATGTTACACTAACGTTTACTACAGTTCCCGTTAATATCAAGGAATTAAGTCCATGTAAGGAAATAACGAGACCGTATATAGTGAAGGCGGTTAATACTACAGTAATAACTGAAAGTAACACAGCATAAAACTGGTATATTAATCTATACTTTCTTTTAGAACTTTCAATTAAGACCAGATCTGGTGGTAGTATGGCTAAGATGTAGCTCAACATGTAAAAATAATTCTTTTTAACGTAACGAGAAGTTTCAGAAATTTCCGGCTTTTTCATCATACTTCTTCAATATATTGATATTGGTTTTATTTTTACTTCTGATCGTAGACTAACCAATAAAGTCTTAATTGTAAGTGGACTGAGGCTGAAGGCTTTACGTGCCTTCTTAAGCACGACCTAGACGACGATAATTACATGAATAAATATCCTTTGAAATAATCCATTAGATACTTCAAATACTTTTCAATTTTCTGCAATTACTCTAATTCAATTATCACCTTTATTATTTCAACACCTAAGTAATTGATAAAAGTTTGAGTAGTGGATAAAAGCCAATTTGGCGTACAAAATTCATTAATCATATTAATATTATGATGTACGACCTATTGAAGTGTTTAAAAAATAAATTAAATTGATATTAATTTCTTATTGCGTCTTTTTCTGTTTCTTTGACTTTGTCTACTTCTGGATTTTCCATTTAGGAAAAAGAAATTAGCTCTAATAAGGCCACTTAGTCGAGCTCATTGTACTACCCCGAAGCAGTCTCCCTGTATGCTCATCAGATCTCGAGTCATCTTACTTGTAGGATAAACTCCAGAATTCTGGAGGGAAGGGTGTGGTGCTTATTCTGGCCGTGCTAACCCAGAAGTCTCCCAGTCCGGGTCTTTTTGTCGAAGTTTGAGTTGAACAGTGGCAAAGCTCATGTTCAGATGTTTCGTCTGCTAGTTCACATTCACGGCATATAAAATTATATGATAAACCCAGTGCACGCAGGTGCTTCTTGCAGTTGACAGTGTCTTATCAGTATTCCTGGAATTGTTGGTAGATTAGTTCGAGACCGGGACAGCTCTAGGCATTATTTTTAGAGAGAGTCGGAATGGCTCTTTTGCTCTGACGGCAGCTTGCGTTCTTTGTTCATCTTTCAGTCTGTACTATATTATGACGTTACTCTTAGAATGATGTTAATAATGTTTACGGCTGGTTCATGATTGGTACACTTCCGGTATCTCTTTTCATATTTTGAGAACTTGTAGAATTAGCTTCAACGCATACGGAAAAGTTTTATTAAAAAATATAATTATTCTTATTTTATAGTGTCACCAAAGTGATGAAAAACCTATAAAAATAGTTTCAAATACTGAGAGAAAATAAAACTAAAGAAGTAATTTGAGTAAACTATTTATTCTACTCCGAAGTATAATTCATTCCTTCTGAGAAACCGCTTCTGATTTCTGCCACCCTGTTAAGTTTAGCCTTTACATGGTGTTGTACTTCTCGAGCAAGACTCATAATGCTCTATCCCCGAAGACCTTTCTTCATAAAAAAAGTCACATAGAGCTAAATCCCGCGAATAGAAGGTGGTTAGGACAGTATTTTAATTTCTAAGCTGGAGGAAGTTTTCAATTTTTTGACCCATAACACATTATTCGGTATCTAGTATAGAGAGCAATATTAGCATCTATCTTTGAGGAAAATTGCTCTATTCTACACCACTTGTTATTTAAAAAATCGTGGCAACTTTGAACCAATCACAGCAGGACAGCAGTTTTCGTATAGCATTTTCTATTAAAACAATAAAAATTAATATTTATAAAACTGTATTATAATAATCAAATTTGTTGTAACATTTCCTAAAATACCTAAAAACATTGCATAGTTATAGTCACAATAGCCAGCCGCTGAAAACTTTGGACATTTTTGATTTGATAATCGACTCAATAATTTAATTTCTTTTCGCAAATTGTCTAACTCTTCATCTTTTGACGAAATCGGCAAATTGAGCAATAGGTCGAAACAAATATTTGCAGTTTCTTTACATTTGTTTTCAGTTTTATTACACAAAGATACGGTGAGTAGGCACAGTATCTACAAAGTAATTGTAATTACTATAAGTAGTAGACAATTTTTACCTTAAGATGGCCGACTTTTAAGGCGACCGGTTGATTATTGAATTATCGTACATTTTAGTGTAAAATGGAATTGCTAAAATAGATATAACTTTCAAGGTTTTTCATCACTCACCAGGTGCCAAACGGACCATATCAAGTTCACATAAACCATGTGATTCTTCATTACATTTTCAAATTCGCCCAATAGATTCGTCAAAGCCCAATTTAACGAATTAATTAATCCGCTCAAAAAATATAATATTAGAAAGAGTAACTGCCCACCAAAAATTTTATTAAACAGTTCGATTTGATCCATTTGTCGAGAATATAAATTTGCGAGTTTCCTTATTTTTAGCGAAATTACTTGGTAGTTTACATTGAAATTTTCTTCTCGTTTATTGAAAATAACTTTAGTGGCGCTTAATATATTGTTATTAATGTTTTCTATTTGCAATTTTAAACAAATTATTACAAAGTGAATTACTAAAATTCCAACAAATATATGATAACTTTCAATTTTTCTTACTACGTAATATACGTAATTTTCCAAACCAAGTCCTATGATTATTGCAAATGCGTAGTAAATGTAACAACCAAACACAATAATGTGCCCAAATATAAATGTGATGTGAAAGGTTTTGTTAGCCGTAAGTTCAATTATGGTAAAATCGACATCTAAAAGTTCCAAATTTTTCAAAAATATTTTATAACTTTCAAAATACCAAAACGCGGGTGGTAGGACTGTAAATAGTATTACTAGTGTTGCGCTAACATCCAATACAGTTCCAGTTAAAAACAAAGAATTATGCCCATCTAAGGAAATAACGAGACCGTATATAGCGAAGATGCATGATATTACAGCGATAGCTGAAAATAATACGGCGTGAAGCTGGTATATTAATCTATAGTTTTTTCTAGAGCTATCGATTAAGACAAAATCGGGTGGTAGTATGGCTAAGGTGTTGCCCCAGATGAATAAATAATTCTTTTTCATGTAACGAGAATTTTCAGAAATATTTGGTTTTATCATCATAATATAAACAAAATTAATTTTTTCTTTCGATCGTAAGACCGTAGACTAATCAATAGATTTTTATTTGTCAGTGAAGAAGACGGCTTTACGTGCTTTCCTAAGCACGACCTACGCGACGATAATTACTCGAATAAACAGCTGTAAAAATAATTCATTAGGTAGCTACTTCGAAAACTTTTTCAATTTTCTACAATTAGCCCAATTGAATCATCACATTTACTACTTTACTAATGAAGTAACTTAAATAAATTTTAATTATAGATATGAATCGGCTTGTCATATAAAAGCTCATTACTTCACTTGAGTACTTTTTGATAGCTTCTTTAACTTCTCTTTCCCTTCGTCTATTTTGATAAACTATATGATAAAAGAAATTGTATTTTAATTTAATTTTTGTTTCCCTGAATTCAAAAATGTAAAAATAAACCTTTTAATGAAATCGATACAGGTTGATTCAAAATATGGGAGTTGCAAGCTTTAGGCCACACAAAAGGACTTTTTGAAAAGACCTTGTACGCTATAAATTTTAATAAAACATTTTAAAATTATCTGCATATTGATACCAAGAATTTCGTATTTTTACTTTAGGTTCTAATACAGGAAATAATATTAGCTTTCCTGTTTCAAAGAGAACAACCCGTATAGTTTTAGATTTTGGTAACGAGGAAACGAGGGAGAAATTCTGTGTATTAAAACCATCTTGTGTAAGATAAAGCTTCTATATTTTATCTTCATCATCTGATACATGTTCTTAGTAGCGCCGCGAGCTAATGGATTTCTTTAAACAAAGTAAATACAAAAACAACAATTAATTATTTAGTATTTAATTAAGTGGTCATTATGCGTAATTGAAAGTTTCTTGATGGGTTTATCTTATTAGTTTATAGTATAAATTATTACAACAACAAACACACACAACTCTATTAATATCGAGCTAGCTAAATTACTACCTGGCCTATTACCTATAGGTCTAGTTATTATGAGTCCATTAAACGATTAGGGGCGCCTTTAAACGTTTTAACCGATCGAAAACACTACCAAAGAGCTTTACGATGATAATTAAAGAAAGCGATGTGTGTTATATAAAAAATTTATATACATACGCAAATTTGCTTGGTTTAACGCCAATTTTTAATTTTGATAATGGTAAAGAAGTAAAATCGAAGAAATACAATATTTATGTTATAATTGAAATTTTATTGACAATTCTTCTCGCTTCTTTCTCCTTATGGAGTAGAATCAACGATACGTATATAATATTTCCACGTTATTCACTCATTTTCACCGATTCTCTTGTACTCGTAATTTTTTCTATTACGATCATCGCTACAATATTCCTACCAATTTTTATTTTTCCAGAAGACTTTGTACATTTTTTAAAATTATCGTACGAATTTTACGAATTAAAGAAATGCCTATGTGTAGAAAGACTTCCTAGGAATATGAAATATTTTTATTTGGAATTAATTTTTGGCCACATACTACTTGCTGTTTTATTTACGAACGATTCAATAACGTGGGTCGAATTACTTACCATGAAAAGCTACAAAGGTTACCTTTTTCGTCTCTTCCAACTATACCTACTATACGTAACAGTTAATTTAATTTACAATTTTATTTTGGTCTTGTATTGTGGTTTTCAAATAGTTAACGATTGCCTTAAAACCATTTATAGTTATTTAATTCAAAATAATAAGAATTCGATTGTATTCAAGAGGGACGCCATAGAAGCAGCTTACTTACTTCAAGTAGAGAAGATGAAAATTATTATTCGCCTCTACGACATCCTGATGGATCAAATGTCTTTATTTAACGTAATTTACGGATGGCAAATTTTAATGTTGTTCGTAACCATCGTGTTTAGTTTAATCGATAGCATCAACAATGCGATTGTTATTGGAGTTTTAAGCGGCTGGAATCGGGAAGGATTGTCGGAGTTCCAAATAAGTTCCAAAGTTATTATTGCTGGGTTTTTGTGGACGTTCGTGTTATTGGTACGTAAAAAATTTAATTTGATATAAAAATCAAAAGCACTAACAAGTTGGTGATCGCTTGAAAATTTGTACATTTATCATTTAGAATCCTGCATTATGTCTGGAGTTTATTGGAGACTATCGAGTATCTTAACTCTAGACTATTCAAAATGTCTATAACAATCGCGATATTTTTTTACAGATGTTTGGCGTGGTTGTCGTGATAGTGAGCAATAAAACTAAACGTGAGATTCAACGAACAAGTGAAATTGTTAACAAAATACTGATAAACTTACGAGCAGATCAAAAGTCGCAATGTTTTAAAGAATACCTACATTTGCTATTGCAGTTTTCCAGTCAAAATTGCTTGTGTTTTACTGCGGCAGGATTTTTCCAAGTCGATCATACTTTGCTCCTATCGATAGCTGGGTCAGTGACGTCTTACGTTATTGTTATAATTCAGTTTAATAAATAAAATATGTATTTTTTTTGTTAAGTTAGCTACATTAGCTTTAGAAATTTATAATTTTATTGAATAACTCACTCATGTAAAACTTATTGTACCTACCATCAAATAAAAACTCGACTTCGACGAATTTAAAAAAAAGATCGGACTAGGTAAAGAGAGGATAAATTATAAGTGCTTATTATTAAAACTTTATTTCCAACGCATTGTGATAATTATTTAATTTGAATAGGTACTTATGATTATAACAAACATTGTAACAGTGAATAATACGTGGCGAAAAAATCGATATAAGAACATTATGTTATTGATACAGGGTGTGGCTGTAAAGAACGGCTAATAGCCTTGTGCTATTGAGGCTATGATACGTTTAACACAGTTTTGCAGTATTGCTCGACACCTAACAAAATGAGTTAAACTTTTCGGAATCGTATTTCAACATTTTGCACAGAACTTTTTTACCATTGGCGATACTTATAAGGTTATAAGCTTCAAGTTAAATCAGTATTAGAGTATAAAAGTGGGCTACCGATTTCTTACTCAATAAGAACTCAATGTCAGAGCTTAGAAGATTTCTTCGGTAATAATTTTTTTTAACGATTTGAAGTTTATAATAACCAAATCCAAGTGCATCAGGAGTAAGCTTGCAAAAGTAGGTTTTTACGTATTGATTTGTACCAACAGGATAACGTAAGAAGTGACGCTTCCAAGAAGGCTCAATAGCATAGTATAATCGATGTTAAAAAATCCTGCTGCAGAAAAATGGGGACATTGATGAATTGCTTGCTGCGCCAATAAAATTAATTCTTCCTTCAAAACGCGATCCTGTACGTTGGTGCTATCGACTGGTACGGCTAATAACAATTTGTAACAAATCGTTACAGTTTTTCGAGCTTCTTTTGTTGTCATGTCACATGTTACTGCCACTACAACCCCTAATACCTAAAACAAAAAGACTATTATCTCATATTTAGTTCAAAAAATGACTTACCATTAAAAACGACAACAGGCAAGCAAAAACTAAAGTCATATCTTTCGATTCGAACGTTTCATAAACTACAGAATTCCCTGTATATTGTACGGTTAAATTAACCGCTTGAAGAATTGCTATAAAGATATTTTGAAACAAAAAAAATGTTTGCCATCCATATAATAAATTAAATAATCGAACCAGTTCCACTAATCTGCCGAAAATGTAACGCAATTGTTTCAATTCTGCCCTCATGTACACTTCGTTTCGCTTTTTAAATGCTAGATTCTGAAAAATGTCGTTTGGCTTTGCAGTTAGGCTTCCCAATTTGTTTTTGAAATAGCAATTAAAGTTTTTAAATAAAATTAATAGCGACGCTCCATAGTTGCCAACTATTAAAGTTGCAAGAAAGTTGCAGTAGAGTAAACATTGTCTCGAGAAACTTAAGAGGACAGCTCGAAATCCAAACATAGGATAAAGACAGTAGACGTCATGCACAAAATTCGTAAAAACCACAAAATTAACGGCGACAAGTTTCGCGTAAAGAAATCTTTTAATATTTCTATTCAACGTTCCTTTTAAAATTGCATCAATTTTTACAAATTTGTCGGTGAATTTTTTCAAATTTTCCAATGGGAATAAAGAAGAACGCGAAATAAACAAAATGCTCCCAATCGTCGACGAAGAGTTGAGTAAAATGTCGATTGTTGAGAACATTTTATTTGTGTCGTGAAAAAAATAAAAGAACTTGACCACAGTCGAACAAACGTATCCTCCAATAGTGACAAGGATTAGAAGAACCGAGTAACTTTTATAAAGAAGTAACTTGTAAACATTTCCAATTTCGAGGGGTGGAGATAGGGCTAGAAAGCTTGCAATTTTACGCAACGGTTTTATGTCGTAACGTTCCATATCGAACACCATGTAAATCAACTGAAAAATGCGTAATATTCTATAATTTAGACAAGGGGGTTTTTACTTAGTTTTGGGTGACAAATTGAATTTTAATAACCAGTCTAGATAATATACAGAAATGGGTCGACTCGCAATAAAAATAGTAATTATACATCATCAAGGTGGGGAAAAGCCTTTTAAAACATAGGTAATAAGTATTACTAAAATTTTATTGCCGTGATTTTTCTATTACTATTGGTCTCATTATTAAAAGTGACAGTGTAACCGCCTATAAGTCGTAAAAATTAAGACTTAAAATAACGTATGCTCCAGAAAGTCCAAAAAGTGCTAACATCGAAGAACGACTGATATTAAAAAACCCTGCAGCGGTAAACCACGGAAAATAATGCAGCGATTGGTGAGAAAACAGCAGCACTTCTTCAGTTAAGTTAGATATCAATGTACTGTTATAGTACACGGGTAATTGCAATAAAAATTCGTAACAAATTCTCGACGTATTCAAAGCTTCGCTAGTCGCATCTTCACAACTCGACGATAGTTTTAAACCCAATACCTAAAATATCACAATGAGTTTGCTTTAATTGCAACTTCTTTAACTTACAACGTGAAGCATTAAATCTCCTAATAGAATAGGTATCATAAAGGTCGAATTTTGTTTAATATACCTCAGGATTAAAGCGACGTTGGATATGAACCTTAATCCAATAATCGCATACATCAATAAAATTTGCCACTGAAATAATTTATTGAATATTGTAACCAAATCGCTAATTCGACTATATCGATATCTCTTCGTTTTTAAATCTTTGAGCAAAATTGTGTTCTCGAATTTTGCTATTCTTGTTTTGACGATGGTCGTGTAGTCGTCGCGAAACAACCAAGCCGGTTTCCGAGTTAAATAAGTGGCGAAACTTTTTTCCAATTTTTTATTTAAATTTCTGTATTGATATTGTAGAGCGTAGCAGTAATTTGAAATTACTAAAACTTGCAGTACTAACATGTAAAGTAGAAACAATAATATGAACACAGCTAGCAAGTTCTTCGAGTCTAAACTGCGCTTTATCATAGATGAAAAGAATATTGCTAATAGAAGAGAGATGCCGTAAAATATCATTTTTGTTTCTTTCGACGATTTTGACAAAACTGCAAATTTATTTAGATAAACAATTAGCGAGTTTTTACGAAAATTAAAGGAATAAATTGAGTAAAAAGTTAACCCGGTAAGAGCCGCTTCTGTAAGTAATAACATCACTAAAGTCACTTTAACTAGTTGTGATGCAAAACGTATAACGAAAATAATAACCTGCGATAAATAAATTAAAGACAAAAGTATTACGTAACAATTGTAAAGTGAAAGCCATTTTCGATTCACATCTACTGGCGGAAAAAGAACAAAAATGTTTGAAAGGCGGTATATGATATCGATACTTTTGGTGCTCATCGCTCTTTACTAAAACGGCCGATACTAAGCAATATATTATTAAAAAATGTTTTCGACGCAATGTGGCAATACTCAATAAAACGTGTGCTTTTAAGGACTTAAAAGCTTACGGTTAACTAAAGTGGAAACATCATCTTAGTGGAAATTGAAACAATTGACGGGAACTAAACTTACTTCTGAAGCAATACTTGATCACTATACACCATTACTGGGCAAAAGTCGAAACTACTTTCGTTCAAAAAGTTTAACTTCATACGATTATTTAAAAAAAATAGAAAAGGGTAAAGTGGATTTTTTAGCATAGATTATTTGGTAATATTTGTGAAGATTTTATGTAGTAATAGCATTACAACTTTGACGGCGAATAACGTGAATGCTGGTCGCACAAAGTACCTA
The DNA here is from genome assembly GCA_950108345.1 of Malthinus flaveolus. Lineage (NCBI taxonomy): Eukaryota > Metazoa > Arthropoda > Insecta > Coleoptera > Cantharidae > Malthinus > Malthinus flaveolus. The sequence goes on along the minus strand of OX467286.1, from coordinate 35,634,746 downwards.
CGTCTAAATTCACGAAAAGTGTTAGCGACCCTTTAGCTTCTATCCCTTACAATCAAAAATTTTTCAGTTCATTAGGTTTCGTTTTACCCGCCGTTTACGGAACCCCGAAAAATCGCGGTTTTTACTAGTAAATAAGTAGCTATAGGACTACTTAGGACGATGATTGTAATAGGTCGCTCCACGTAAAGATTATAATTTATTTATTTATTTGAATAATTACAACAACATACGAAGTAATAGCACTAAAAAGGCCGATAAGTGCAGTATAATCGACTTTAAAAAAGCCAGCGGCCGTAAAATGAGGACAATTATACGTTGCTTGTTGGGCTAGTAAAATTAATTCGCTTCTTAAGATTTGGACTTGCACCTCGTTATTGTGTTCTACCGGAATGTGAATTAAAAGTGTGTAACAAGCGGTGGCAGCTTTTTTAGCTTCTTTTATGGTTCCATCACAAGTTACGGCTATAACAACACCCATCATCTACAACAAAAATTAGGTTTGTACCTGTATATTATTTAAAAATATATAATTTTTCCACGTACTAAATTTGTCGCGGCGATAAGAATGTACTTTATTCGTGCACCTGCGGTCGTCGCAGTAAGAATTTCCTTGCAAATTAATTCTAAAGACGATACTCCAGTGTGAACAATGATAAAAAACATGGGCCACCCAAATATTTTACTATACGTACACACCAACTTGCCTAAAGAATTGTATATAAATCTGGATTTTTTCACTTGAATTAGAACACGATCTATTTTCGAAGGAAATCGTGCAAAGAGAGAATATTCTTCAGAGCTCGCTTGTAATCTTTTTAAACGTTTTCTGTACAGTTGGAAAGAATTTTTTAGTAACTCGTCGAGTCTTCTAAATCGATGCTTGATAGCCAAGTTAAAACGGTACATTAAATGGGCGTAAAAGACGTTAAAATAGATTTCGATTCTCCTCAAAAGGAGCAGTTGGAAATATCCCTTAAGAGTGTAAGAAGGAACGCTGATGAATAGATCCGTCGTAAATAAAATTAATAAAAATATGTGCAAAACCCATAGTTCAAATTTAATTTTATCCCATTTACTTTTTTGTACGTTAAGGCGATTAATAAAATATGTATCCACCTTGTCGAATTCCGCGAAGAAAGAAAAAAATAAAGTGGAATTTTTGAAAGCCGTTATTAAAATCGACAAAGTTAATTGTATAATTCCTATCGTTACCGTCAAATCGATTAAAATAGTGAGTGTTGTCGAAAACTTGACTAATAAACCTCTCGTGGCGCAAAATAAAGAATAAAAATAATATACGAGAAGTAAAACGGCGACGATCACTGCACGTAATTTAAACCAAACCAATTTATACTTTTCGTTGCTTTTGTAAGGGGGTACCAACGCGAGAAAGTTACAAATATCGTATATAGGTTTAATTGTTTCTATTTTATTTTTACGATTATCTTCAAATATTAGGTCCATTGTATCGAATTAAAATAGGTAAGAAGTTTTACTTCGGCGTTACTTCTAAAGAGCACTAGTATTAATTTGGAACAAAATAAAGTGATTGTGGAACAAATTACTAAGATTGTATCATGTTTTATTAATCTTTTAAACAACCCAGTTAAAGTGCTTTTATAATACATTTTTATCTCTTTGTATCTTGAGAAACGAGGAGGAAGATTGTAATTATACTAAAACTATTAAAACCCTTTATATTTTCGTAGTTAATACGATACGTTTTTATTACGCGATTGCCCTTGTTTCGTTTCGTGGACCTCCATCTCCATTTACAAAACGGCCGATGTGGCTATAACCAAGACTTTTTCGTACGTGTTGAAGTTAATTCTACAAGCTCTCCAAATATGAAGAAAACATATTCTATTCTATTATATTAGTTCTATTATAAGTTCAAATCGCTCAGTGAGTGTGTTAGATATTCTGCAGGCAATCCAAATATTTGTGTAACTCAATTCGAAACAATTGCGTTTTTCAACTCGCTGTGATACTTTGAAAGAACTAATGTAAATGTTACAAATAGAAGAAGTACCTGAAATATATAATTTTTTTAACAACATAAATATTATAAATAGTTTCAAAAATAATTTAAAAAGGAGACCCAAAGCAACTACTGTAATGTGAAACGCATTCATGTACTAGCATCCTTGCGTCACAAATCGAATAACGACATTACAATAATTATTATTGTGCGCTGTGGTGTAACGTACGTAATACTAATTGATAATAGAAAATAGGCAGTCTTCAAACAAGAGGTAACTATGCGTAACTACCCTTTAGGCAGGATAACTATCAGCTAGAGGTGACTAGGGATGCATTGGTTTTTATGGAGCTGATGTTAAGGCCTGAACACCGTGCTCAGCTAGTGCGGAGCCAATGTATTAAATTATTATTACACTATTCCTTGCAGTAAAACTTCGTCTTCCCATACTAGAAAACTTCTGCGAGAAGTTGCACAGCGAGAAGCTGCGAGAAGTGTCTGACAGACTGACCGATAGAAACTAGCTTTGTAAGAAAGGAGCTACGATATAGGTTGATATTATAACGTTTCCCACATCCCACTAATAGATAAAAACACACAGATTACTTATATGCCATAATTATTGGACATTGCGTTAATCCGTCAACTCACGTGAAATATGTATATGATCTTGATTTCTGCGTGTTTACTCGATGGCGCAAGGATGAAAATACATGTTATTATTAATTATTAATACTAACCCTATACAATAAATTCCAATCGAAATCTATTACACCAATCAATGAAAATCTTGCGACTCGAGTAATCATTCTCAAAGAAGTGTTCATGTACTAAATTAATAAAATAATTAATTGAATTTCCGCGATCTAAATAATGTAATATTTTACGTATTTTTTAGTCTTGGTGCTCGTAGCTCCTACACATACAATATTCATTATTTTATGTACAACTACACCTGAACTGTTTGCCTAAAAATAAAATTCAACTTGTATATTTTCACTAACAATAGTATAATAAATGGCGAATAAATCCCTCCGTTGAGACGATTCTAGCCTTATCGCTGAGAGGTAGGCAAAACCCTTTGCACTAACGGGAGCTAAACGTCGTTCAGCGACGCACTTAGTTCAATGGTTCAACTTGGCGCATCCCAGAGACCAAGCTATAATCGTTGAGTTATACATCCCAGTAACCATCGCCAATTGGATCCAATGTGTGGTTTTTAGGAAAAGTGATTTTTGGAGAAATAAAAAATTAAAATTTTTTCCTTCCTTGTAACTCCTTGTATGGTAGGTACATTTTTAAACGGCGTTGGTAACTTTACCACCAGGTACAATAATAATCTCTTTCTATTCTATTCTTCTATTGATTCTATTGAACCTCTCTGCGGGTGGCGTAAGTCAGAAACGCCGTTTAAAAATGTACCGACATTACACACTGTAGAAGTGTACCTAGTTAAATTTTGTAAACATTTTTTTAATGTCTAAAACTCGGACATAGATAGAAATTCAAGTATAATTTTACCTTTTGACAGCTCGAATCCGAAATGACTAGAAAATAAAACACGATTACACCTGTTTCCAATAACCATAGCGCAATGAATGGGCAAATGATGGATTTTGTAGCCAATATGTCGATAAATAATAAAATATACAGACTTGTTATTATTATCATGGCAATTAACATAAGAAAAAGCACTATTATTATTAACTGTTTTCCAAATATTTCCATACTAAGTTTTATCGAATTAATTATAACGGCATGACTTTTGAATAAGCCACTAATTTCGTCAGTACTAATAGTCGCCTTATTAAGAGCCTTAAGGTGTATAAGTTTCAATTTATTTTTTAGAAAATCAATACGATTATGTATTAAGTCAGTAAAATGTAGAATTTGAAAGAAACCAAATATCAAAAAAACGTTTTCAATTAGAAAAAATATTTTACCGTACAGAGGCATGTGTAATATAAACAGCAACCAAACTGTTTTTGTCGAAAATAAAATAAGTACAATTAACATAAGCGCATTAACTTTAAATAAATCATAACGAACAAACATTTTGTTTGTCAAAAAGACGTCAATTTGTGCAAAGTTCAGTAAAAGCTCGAACCACTGAACACGACCCCGATATTGAAGAAAAACAATAGAGCAATTAAGCAAACCAATGAAAACCACGAACGAATGGGTAACGTATTTATTCAAGATATAATGATTGTCGTATTGTAGTACAATATTCGCGAACACAGTGATTAAACTGTAACTGACCAGGACAATTAATGCATATATCCAATCTTTTGTACCGGGTGGCTTGATAACGTCAAACTTGGTATTCACAAATTTAAACGGATAAAGACCGATAATTTTGCTTAGAATATTAAAATATTTTGACGATTTGCAATTTCGTATAAAGTAATATTTTTGTAAATTTTTTTCTGACAAGGGCACTCTGGCCTGCTGGCCCTTGTCACTCCACATTTCGACAAACGTAGACTGATTTTCTATGACATTATTAAATAAAGGACTCATTTTTGAATAATAAATATATTTCGATAGAATTACCTAATAAATAATCGAGGCCAACAGTTAGTTTTCTAACTCATATATTTTTTTCACTTAAGTGGTGTAATTAGTAATTAGGGTAAAAATTTACTGAAGCTTTTCGGCATCTATACACAATTTTCTTTATATTAGCCTAATTTAAAAAACTGGATATTAAATTATTTGAAAAATGACTGATGCGCTGATGTGGTCATAACAAGGCTTTTTTGTACGCGTTGAAGCTAAACCTACATGCTATCACTATTCAAGTCTCAAAAAAGACAACGAAAGCAGAACCAAACAATAAATTGTACTAGGTATGCTTAGATCTCTTCCTCATTTTCAAAATGTACAATAATTATTTCAAGTAGAAAAGCTAATCTCATTTCCGGCGAAATCGGTAGTCAAAATATATAATTTTGTATCATTAGACAGATAATAATACAAGTATTTATTATAATATGTTAAACAAATTATAATTTACAAAGAGTTTTCAAAAACTTCTTTTATTTGGCTAATTTCGGGTTTAACCGGAAGTTTTTTTTAAACTAGTATTGTACCAAATTATAGAAATTAGCAGTGCCAATGTGCCAACTTGCACTTACAAATTTTAATTACATTCAAGATCATTCCTAAAATTTGTGAACTTTGAATATTTATTATTATATCTTTCACGAAACTCCAATAAGCTAATATTTGAATTGCGTATTATTGAATCATTGCCTGCATTATTTAAGTATAATCGCGTGTTTAAAAATTAAATATTAATATAAAAAATATACCAAAAACTTATTATTAGTGAACAAATATTATTTTAGTAAATTTATTCGAGTTACCCATTATTTTGATGGTTCGTTACAAAAATCTCGAGTTCAACATGAAATTTAAAGACGAACGCAAGCATAATATTCACGCAATTCAACCAATATACGCAATTGCGAGCTTTTTCGCATTGGTGCCACCGTACAATACTAACGAGAAAAGAAAAATTAATTTTTATAAATTACGTGTGGTGATTTCTACATCTGTACTTACCGCTACTTTCGGTTATTGTTTACATTTTATTATAAAAGCAAAAGTCAGATATTCGTACACTGTTGCTATTTTGGTTCGAGTTGCTTCAGTAACTGGAGCCTTTCAACTAATACTTTCGCTTTTGATCACGGGATTTTGGAGTTTTCGTTTGTTCGAGCCCTTTATCCGAGGCTTTTACGAAATTGATAAATGTTTTGGACAGTACACTCCCAAAAAACCCAAAATTGGGAGAGTAAAATTAGAACTTCTTTTCGTTCTGGCTCTAATGTTTATTTTAGTGACGACCGACTGGTCCGTTACGGTTTCGATGTACGGATTTACAAATTATATAAAGGAACTTTTATTGAGACGCGTAGAAGTCTACGTCAATATAATTTACGTCCACTTAATGTATAGTTTTAACTTATCGATTAAAAATAGATTTAAAAAGGTGAATAGCGTCTTGAGAAATTCCATTGGACACGATGTAAAACCTTCGACTTTAACGATATCAACTTTGAAAATTTGTTCCGTCTCGTTAAGTAACAGAGTCCTACAAATCGAGAGTAATATCAAAAAGATCAAGAGTGCACGAATCATATACAGTTTAAACAGTAAATTAGTACTTTTATATAGTCAAATATTCGGATGGCCCATAATGTTCATTATGATCCATACTGGTTTCGTTTTATTGGAACTTCTGTGTAAAGAAATTTTTGGCATCATCTCTTTCTCTAATAGAATTAAATTATTATTTTTTGCAATGACCAATTTGGTTAGCTTTTTACTATATTTTTTGCTTATATTTTTTAACGAATTATATTTTAGGCAATGGCAATATTAATAGCTGTAACTTGTAATCAAACCACGAAAGAAGCCCGATTAACACCCAATATTTGCTACGAATTGTTATTGGACATACCGACAGCAAGTAATAACGTTCACGATCGTAAAGTGAGAGAAGAATTACTTTTACTATCGGAAAGGTCTACTCATCTCTGTCCTTACTTTACTGCAGCCGGCTTCTTTACTGTGGATTATGGTATGATTTTTGGCCTCCTCAGCACAATTACAAGCTATTTAATTGTACTTATACAAATTAATAAATAATTTGATAATTAAAAAACTGTTTTTATTCCGTAAAAGTCCAGTCAACAGAAAACACGACCAAAGTAACCCAGTTCATCTGCCATGAATAGACCCCAAACTAACGTACGGGATTTCACGAACACCTGCTCGCATATCATAAACAAAGTGAACCCAACAGTTCCGTTAGATTTCTTCTTGAGGGAGTATAAATACGAATAGTCTCATTTACGCAATTTCGGCAAAAGTCAGAGAGAGAGATCTGATTGACGGCATCGTCGCTTCTGTTGCTCTTATCCAGACCATGTCAGGCTAAACAGGCTAACTTAAGTTAACCTAATATTCCAGGCTCATCAGAAGCACGCGAAGTACCTACTCGTATACATTAGAAGTTATTCGACAGGTAACGCCAAAAGGTTCCATTTTAGTGGTAAAAATATATGCACCGCTTCATGCCTTAAAACGTGTATTATGCAATTCACATCAACACTCTTGGCATTTTTATAAAGTGCCTGGAAGAGTAATTGTAAGAATAAAACGAGCATTTCTTTATTTTTGTCACATTTATTGTTTCCGGTGCAAAATAGACACTTATTATGTTTATAATCCAATTTATCAACCAAATGACCTGCTCTGCGCTCGGCTCTTCCGCGACTAGCTCTTGAACCGTTTGAGAATAATTGGGAATTCAACTGACGTTTAAACTTTTCTACCTTACAGGCGCACAGTATAAGGATATAGACAAAGTAGAAATGTTCTACGAAGAAATTGAATTACAATCGTGAAACGATCATCATGGCACTTGACCGTTAGGATGCCAAAAGAACAAGGAGAAGTGGAAAAGTGCGGGAAGTCTTATCATAATGAAGACTTACAAAATTTCAAAATAAACGAGTTAAGTCAAAATTTGTACGAGAACTATTATGTAAGATGTGATAGTTGCGAGCAATCCAAAAAGCATAGTATAGTCTATAACAAAAAATCCAGCTGCTGTAAAGCACGGAGTATGATGGATGGCTTGTTTAGCTAAGATCAACAACTCATCTTTTAAACTGTCCTCACTATTAGTATTATCGCTACTTGTCGATATGTCGAGTAAGATATCGTAACATATAATTCCAGTTTTTTGCGCTTCTTTTGTGGTCATGTCACATATTACGGCCGTAACTAATCCCATTGCCTTAAATAAAGAAAACAATAGCAAATTGGAATTGATAAAAACTTCCTTACCATCATAAATAAACACCACGAAGCTTGCAAACAAATACTCTCCATCTTATCGATGACAGTTTCTTCGTCGTATTCCGAGATTACGATAGCCGTACTAATGGCTCTTAAGATTTCAGTAGCAACAGATAAAATCAGCGCTAAAATTTGCCACCCAAAAACGTCGTTGAATATTTCCACGGCGTTACTTAACTCGCCGTAAAATTTTCGGAACTCCGATACTCGAAAATAGGCACTGCCGACTTCCTTAATATTTCTCAACCATGTTCTCCAAGTATTCCCTTCTTCTTCGGGCGAAATGACGACTAGTTTATTTAAAGTTTTTCGCAGGTATTTAAATCGTAATTTCAACATCACAATGTAAGTCGTAAATAATAAATTCGAAACGATAACAAAATAGTACAACAAAAATCTAACGAAAGAATAAAAGAATAAGTTAAAATTGTCCGTTTCGATGTAAGTGTACGAAATTAAACAAAGCAACGACATAAAAATGAAATGAACGAAAATGGTAATTTTCCAAGGAAACCACCAACTTACGTGATTCGCAGTTTGCGATATTAATTCCAAAAATTGTTCAATTTCTTCGGTTTTTTTGAACCTCGTGTAAACGGAAACGTTGATATGGAAATTGGCAAGAAGTCCCGAACATATTTCTAAAATTGTTGCCGATACGAAATGATCTTCCATATCGAGTACTGTCAAGTAAAACGACCAAATGGTTGTTACATTGATGAATAATACCGTAACACTCGCGTAAACTTTATAGATGGTCGATCTTTCCTTACAATTTGGAGCAAACGTTATCTTGTAAAGTAAATTTAACCACAGATTGGGCATTTCTTTTAACAATTTCATATTTTTCTGAACGATAAACAACAAAATAAGAAATAAGCCTCTATAGTCTGTCAATTAATTTACATAAATAATAAAAAGAGCAGACTTTTTATATAAGCTATTCACATGCATATTAAGCATCATGAAGCACGTTAAAGAATATTAATTTGTGTATGCAATTAAAAATACATAAATTAGTATTTAAGGAATTTCAGTCATCTGTGGCGATGGAATATTATTTATAATCTATTGGTATATTACAATTATTACGCGATGTGATGGGTCATTGTAATGGGGGAGGGGGAAGATAAAAATTTTCTTAAAGAAGTATTTAATCCAGACTGGGCCAATATTGCTTATATTGGGCAATATCTAAGCTATACCCTGAACCAAATAAGATGGCGTATAACTCATCGCTATGTAACATAAAAATTATCCTAAAAATGTTATATTTGTTCATTTTTCATAATAAAGTAATGAGGTATGAGATATGAGATAAGTCATGCACCACCTTAACTGGACTGAACCATAAATAAGATGAAAACCACATGGTTAAAAATTATTATCTACCCGTTAGAAAAGCCAATGAAAAATATTGTGCTTTATGTCTGAATAGTAAAATATTAGTTCTCATTCTGTATATTGTAAAGAATAATTCAATAAGTGTTCAGTAAAGGACTTATTGCTTTTACTGTATAATATTTAATTAAAAACCACGTCGTACAAAAATTAAATACGCCTATAATGTAGGCAACTCTGCAACCATCGCATTAGAAGTATGTAGTATCGTCGTACTAAACGGTGTATCTGATAATGTATTACTAAAATAAAAAATGTTTGTACAAACTTTGTCTGCTCTTTAAAGCTACTTTATATTTTGCATTTAAAATAGCAGCTTAGCTTTTTAAACAGCTTTATAACCAAGCCACAATTTTACTTAAAAGCGTGAAAAGAGACTTTTTGAACTTGGATAATTTTCCTTCAATCATCCGTACAGTAAATTCTTTGGGCCCATTTAAAAAACCAACGATGATGATTCATCTGGCAAAACCCGAAGAGATACAAAGAGTCCATTAATAACCTCTGATCGATATTTCGAAGCCAGTGCCGGACTGTCCCTCGGTTGGCTATGTTTCTCCTCTCCTTTCGTTACGTTCTCCAAACTCTAAACAGTAAGTCTTCATATGTTTCTTTGCCAATTTAGCATTACAATCCCCAATTTTTCAGTACTTGGTCCTTAGGATTCTTAGCACCTTCTGTCCATCTGCCCATTTAGCATTTAGATAACAGTAACTAGGCTATACTGTAACGCAATGCAAAATTAAATAATCTTCAAATAGCCGGCCAGCTGCGAATAACGCTTATTTTTCTTCTTGATACTTTTTGACTAATTTTGCTGTTAGGATTTCTTTTTCACATTTTTAGAGCTTTTTTCGGGATACCCTTCGTCCTTTTTCAAGAGCATTCCTTAAATTTGAAACTTTCACAAAACTCCAATAAGTTAATATTTGAATTGTTGCCTATACTTAAATATAATCGCGTGTTTAGAAATCAAATATTAATATGAAAATTGCACCAAAAACTTATCAGTGAACAAATATTATTTTAGTAAATGTAGTCGAATTACCCATTATTTTGATTATTTTATAGCAACTTTTGGGCACGTCCGTACCTGTTAGAGAGACAACAATTTAGAAGTAAAAATTTTGTCGGTTTTATTAATTTGCGGTTCAAATTGTATTTTTTCAAAAGGTAATTTTACAATGAAAATCTTTACCTACGTTAATGGGATGCGGTAAGCTAAAATTGTGGTTATTTACAATTGATTGCATAATTATTATCGACAACACACAAACATTCTTACAAGAAATCGTCGCACCCACGTCGCACGTCGGCCGTTTGAATTAGTTTTATGTAAGTGCATTTAGGTGGTACTTAAAAGTTTATTTAAATTTAAATGTCGTTACACTAATACAATTTAGTAACAATGGATTCTTCTTTTTATTACATTTAATAACTCTTTCGACACGGAGGGTCGTAGCTTGAAACACTAACGCTAAACCGGCGCTATTCGAAGCTTAGCAACTAGTTGCTACGTAAGTACTCGAAACCTGAAAGAAATCTGAAAAGGTTACCAAAGAGCAAGACAAATGTGCGGGTCCTACACGAGTCAGTTCGAGGCACACAACGAATATCTGACAATTTCTAATGGTCATGGTCGAGGTAGTACAGCGCGAGAAAAATTGAAGCTTTAAAATCGAATTTTTTTTAAAGAATCATTTTGAAAAGTCTTCCTTCTTATTGGCATATTTGTGCTGGAAGCTTGAAGTATTTACATGTAATTTTTTACATAATAATTTCTCGTACGGTCTTTGGTCTTAGTTACATCTTCATTCGCAGATACAAAAACTTTTGGTGAAAGTTCTTACTTGGTCCATTATATAAATTTTCTGGCAATATTTTAATGTTACCTAAATTTATAAAACCAGATTAAAACTACATTAACGAGAACCCGAGGCACAGTCTTAAATCTTACATAAGTTAAAATGCTACTTATACGCTCGTCACGTGTCGAGTGAAGTGAAAATCTATTATTGCGGTAGATTTACAATTATTATTTAGTGGGTGATTGAACGCCGCATCATTATTACACGCTCGGTATAATTAATTAAAAATAAAAACGGCAGTACGTGTACGTTTCGAATGAAGAAAAAAATCGAAAAAATGATATACCGACGATTAAATTGTTAATAACCCCAAACTCGTTATCAATTTCAATTTACTTATTTTGTGTAAAAATTTTAAAGAAATAGAGAGGAGGTAATGTTTTAAAAAAATTCAAAATTACCCCCGTTAAAAAAAAGAACAATCAAAAGTGAAGAAGATTGTATGTTATTCTTGTGTGTTGTGTGGTAATTTTAACTTTTGTTGTTTTATAGAATGGTAGAAAGCCACTTTCACTGTCATTTACTCGAATAATACTTGCATGCACGTGAAATTATTCAAAATCGGTTCAATCTTGTTAATAAGTGATTTACTTAAGTAAGTAAACAATTATTTTTTAATATTTGTGCTTAATTACCGATCGATAGATTTCCCTAGTGTAGTTGAACTGCATTTTTACGTTTAACGACAAATTTACTAACTATCGGTTTGGCTCTCGAATTAATTAAGGCAACTAAAAAAATTTTTGAGACGGTAAATTGCCATCCAAAAAACTTACAATTTAAAGCCCCAGCTCTAAAACTGGATATGATAATAATTAATAATACTGGGACTATACACAAACTAAATAACACTAATAAATTAATTTATACAAAATTCTGGATTTAATGTTATAATTAGTTCGATTAATTGAATTTCGAAGCGTAACAACTAAATTTCTATTCCCCGAGGCACATTTCTCTCTAAATTAAAATTATATAATTCATTAAAATTTGACTCTTTTATTCTTCAACGCATTTAAATCTTATCTAATATTGTTATTTAAATTGCTCACTTATACGAGTACAGGTTGTCCAAATAAGCGCTAGGCCTTCGATAGCTTCTGCAAGTTTTTTATGCCCAAAACATTTAATGAAGCTTCATCAATTCCAAAGAGTCGTAACTTTATTTTTTTATTAGAACACACTGAATTTTAGCAATATTTTGTACCTAAAATAACGACTAATGTGTAATAAGTTTAGTTTACAAGTATATTTAATCGACCGGGGTACTTCAGGATTTTGTCTTGAACAAATTGGTGATGGTTAACTCAAAATTAGCGTCGACTTCAAAAAACCTTCTAAACAACTTATCTAAGGCCTAGCAGAGCACAGTGAGCTCGTCATACTTTCTTCATAGCCACAGAATATCAAATACTTTGGGAAATAATAAATTAGGGCGATTGAAACAAGGTAATTGCATCTTAAAGTAGTCGATCTTCTGGCCACAATGGATTTCATAAATTATGTTGTTTAGAGCTAGTCAGGGCCGTCTTTAACCTATCGGGGGCCCTGGGTACATGAAGATATTGGGGCCCCTATGACCAGCGCCGGCTTTTGGCACCTTAGGCTATAATAATGAGAAGAAAATAGAATGAAATAGCGCCGGACAAAATTTTTTGATTGTTCAAGGTCAAACGGCTTAAAATGAAGTTTAGAAATTTTAGTAGCGATTGATAGTGTCTCCAGAAAAGAAGTTTCACAAAAACAAAGAAGGAAAATTAAATTACAGTTTTTTGTAATTTATTTTTAAAATTTTATTTTCATTGGCAATTGGCTCTTTTTTTTAACTTGGCGTCCCTAGACTACAGCCTCAGTAGCCTAATCCTAATAGGTAATGGGCTGCCTATAACCTTAACTTAATAGATAATAATCCAGGCGTATTCTGTATCATGACCTCTAAGAATAGTGGAAAACTTTTACATTAAAATGACGTTTTATCTTGTTCTGTCACAGCTAAATAAAAAGGATAGAACGTCAGTTTAACGTAAAAGTTTCCCACTATTCTTAGAGGTTATGATACAGAATAGGTACGCCTGAATATAATATAATCCACAAAAGTACTAACTCTTTTACCATTCACAGGTAAAGGACTTTTTTTGCACACCCTATGGTTTGATTTTTCGACAAAAATATGTTTTTCGGTAATAAATATTGATTCTCTTTTTGTGATCTGTCAGGAACAAGGGGCCCCTATCGATCCCGGGGCCCTGGGCAAGTGCCCAGGGGGAAAGATGGGCCTGGAGCTAGTATGTATGTAAATTTTCTGTCGACCATCAGTTTGTTCAAGGTTTTGTTTAAAAATTAACAGTCACCTAAAAATTGTTTCGTTACATCGTTATCGTTTCACCCTCCATATTTTAAATCTTTTTAAAATTCAAAAATCGTTTCTGGATCTATTCTAAAATGGTAAAAAATAATTAGGCATCAGCCATGACCTCAAAAAATATTTTTTGACCTTCCTCGGATAATAGGAAACATTAAACAATGCTATTTTAGCTAATCATATTTGTTTTGACGAGCAATTGTGGCGCCAGTTTTTAGGGTATAAATAATTTTTCATTCGAATAGAACGTTACAGTTGTAGATCGTTACGATATTTCAATAGAAAGCGTTTTTCAAGCAGTTTGACGCTAAATACTTCATCTGTTTATTATTTGTAAATAAATTCTGAAGTATTTGGTATCAAACCCTCAGTAAAACAGCTCTATTAGAATATCGTAATGATCCACAAAGGCTTAATTTAAAAAAACTAGTGCCAAACCTTTTGAAAGTCACAAGATACAAATTGAATTTCTGAATAATATCTGAAGTTCTCATGTATCCGAGAGCATCAAATGGAGTGGGGTAGTGGCTATCTACTTGGAAAACTAAACTTGTATATTTAAAAAACCATAAATGTTATTTCTATAAATCGGAGCAGACAAACATTTTACTATTAACGAGACATAAAACTGAAAAGATTGATAGAAGATAAAAATAAAAGGATGGATGTGGTCCCGATTTAATTAACACCCGGTAGAAATAGAAAATACACTTTTTTGTTTAAAAAATCAATTTGTACGAACAATTATTTAACAAAAATGTTCAATTAATTACGTAATACTACATTATATAAAAACCACATTCATAAGATGATTTAAAGTAACAAAAAGTTTAAATTAATTTGTCAAAATATTACACGCAATCTTTTTTTTAAGTAGTAAACAAGTGTTATATAAATTTTGGGTATGAAATTAAATAATAATGAACAAGAATAATTACATAGAAATGACATCTACTCAAAAATCGTAAATTACGTGTAAGAATAGATAGAGAATTCTTCCCATTTATAGTTAAAAATAAATTAACGTGAATTGCCTGGGCCTTTCTATTCACAATTATTGTAGTTTGCAAAATTTGGAAATGGCAAAAAAGAATAACTACATTTGTTCAGTCAACGAAGGCCAAAAATAAGCTTCGCCTTCCAATAGTTTTTAAACTTCACATACTCACTTGTAGGTGTCTCGTAATAAATATCCTGAAAATTTTGATGAATCAGAGGCTAGCTCTAGAGAAAGTGACCAAAAAAATGTCACTTTCAGTGACCGAACTTCACTACTCATCAAAGCTAAAACGTGGTCATATAAAAAACAGATCTAATGAAAATTGCTACAAAATCGGTCATATGCAAGTTTTTCGTTTTGTAGTAGTTACAGTAAGGCGTTGAAAACCCTTTGAATGGCACCATGGCAGCAAAATAACTCAAAATAAGTCTTGTACCTGAATGGAGAGACTTTGCGCATTCGATTACACAAGGATCCGATTAAAGTAGTGAAAATTAGGCATTTCCGCCAAGTACATCAATAATTAAATTAAATAAATATCTCTAAGTTTCCTTTAATTACGTATGTATGTAATTGCTTTCAAGTAAATTGCATTTACATGTTTGTCATTACCTATACTCAGTACTCGGCTCGTTACAAGTACTGAATAAGAATTACATTAATTACGTTACAACATTTTCTTTTGTTTTAGAATAACGCTTCTTGATGCGTAACTCTTAAATTTTATTAATTTTCAATTCAAACAAGAAAATGAATAAAAATTTATATTTGGCAATTGGAGTAGTTTGGATGGGTTGCTTTTCCAGTTTTACCACTTTGCCCGTATTACCATCATTTACAACTGTCATTACAAGAATTACAAACAATACCATAGGTAAGTAATTTTTAATTAAAATGCGTAGTTGTGGCTCATACTTAATATTTAATTCAACAGACGTTCTTCAGGGTGTCACGGACGTCGTTCAAGGTGGATTAAACATGTTGTCATCGACAATAACGCGTATTACGGACGGAGCTGGTACGGCACGCGATAAAATAATTAGACTATTAGAAGAACTGAGAAAGTACATGCAAAGAGGTATACCCGAATTAGGTATACCGATATTGGAACCTTTAACGATCGATCAGATCGAAGTTAATATATCTTCGACCAAAATAGGAAAGTGAGTTTACATTGAAATTACTGTAAACGTAATTATGCAGTGGCGCTTTATCATATAAGTAATAAAGGCAATTACCTGGGGCCCCCAACTAATTAGGTACTAGTACAACAGCTTGGGACAAAATTCAGAGTACAGTTTAGGAAGCGAATAACTTTTTCTATTAATGACCCAATTGGACATTAAGATATTTCTAACGTGTTCCAGCAGTATTCTTTGGACCCAAAAGATGAGTCAGTTGTGAAATTTGGTTTCAACATGATGGGAATACTTACTCGCTACTGCCCTACAGTGAACCTCAGCTCACTTTAAATACGCCATTTTCTGTACCTACACATCTATATGTGTGCTACTACCTTCAAAATTTGCCTTCTAAATTCCAATTTTTATAAGGCCCTGGCCCTGAGAAGGTATAACGCGCCACTGTAATTATGTTGCAGCGAAAAACGCATTTGATAGTAAAATTTGAAATAAATTAAGTTCCGTAGGTACTACTTATTAGATATTAAAATGCAAATTTGTCGAATTTATTTTAATTAATGCCAATAAATTGATTTGTAATCTATAGGCTACGCGTTCAAGCACTCAACGTTGAAATAAGAGGACTGTCAGAATTCCGAATAGACTTTGTTAATTGGGAACCGAGAAACAAGTTAACCCTTAATATAACATTTCCACGTATCGATGTGAAAGGAAATTACGCAGTTTCTGGTAGAATTGCAAAAATGGTTGAAGTTTACGGTAGAGGACCGTTTTGGTAAAAATAAATTTTGTATACAAGTCGGGTTTTTAGTGGAATATCGTAAACCTAAGGCCTAACTTGCATATAAATTTAAAACAGAAGTTGTTTGAACAAAAATTATTTTTAAATTACAGGTTGAAATTACAAGGAGTCTCCATTGGTACTTTTACACAGTTAAAATACGATATTCAAAATGATCCCCCGTACTATATCGATTACATGAACATCGCTATTAAATTAAAAAAATTATCGGTAAGACGTTTCATAAATTTTATTATCTACTTCACTTTTGTAAACTCTATCGGAATAGAATATAGGTTTAAAATATATAAAAAGTGTCATAAAAGTAATGTAAGTAATAATAATTAGTCCTCAATCTAAACCTCAAAAAAACAAACTGAGCGAGAGTGCCATTTTCCCTTCCAGAATTATTAACTATTGTCTCCTTGTCTTGTCAGATAGCTCCTTTGTATATCCAATCGTTCCGGATAAGCAGAACCCAGATAAACTGTCTTAAAGTCGAAAAAGTTGGGTATCTGCTTAAGATTAGGAAGATTTCTACCGCAAATCTCTACATGTAGGGTGTAGGGTCCTATCAGACAGAATTTTGGGATAAAACCACCTTTTACGTAGCCCTCACCGCTGAAAAATAGAAAATTTTAGAACAGTTTCAATATCGGTCTCGTGAGTTTCAAGGGTAAACAATCTACTTACGTAGAGTCTGGTTACGGCAAGTCTAGGGTAAGGCAAGACAACGAGAGGAGGTCACCTGGCGCCCCGATGAAAGCGGTTTTCATGGTGGTACTAGATCACCACGTAGTGCAGGCGAATAAGCCAAGACCCCTGTGCCTCATGGCTCTGGTTCTATGCAATTTAATTTTTTTTAGAGAAGCACCTTTTTTGCTAGGAAGTACCTCAGAGCTGATTTTTAATTCATGTCCCATAAAATACGCTGAAAGGGTTCTTTAGAAGTTCACTAACGAGTTTAGTATTGTTAGAATATTCGATGACAGTCAAATGCAAAAGGGCCCTTCACACGTCAAGAACATGGTAGAGTAAGTACTGTGGGGTTATAATGCACGATTTCTATTTCAAGGTACCAATAAAGCATTTAATTAAAACATTTCTCCCTTAAGTAGAATCAGATGTATGAGGCTCACCATTGGAATTTCGTAAATTGTATAAGAAAGAACGAGTTTATGGCTTAAAACCTGGAACAAACTGTACAAGTGATTATTAACTTCATTTTTCAATTTGGTTTAAGTTTTTAGCTTTTCTTCGATTTATTATGTTTTTGAAGATTAAATTAAAAGCCAATTTTATTTCTCTATTCAATGGATTGTCACAGTTTACTACGCGTTTCGCCTCTGTTTAGGTTTCTTCAGATTTAATTACATAATTTTTTTACATTTTGAAGCATGAAACATGTGAGCTGCAAGCAAAAATATATTGTCAACACTTTTCATAATTTTCTCTTTTTAGTTATTCTTTATCTTAATCTTGATCTTAAATCTGAAGAAGCCTAAACAGAGGCGAAACGCGTAATAAACTGTGACAATCCATTGAATGGAGAAATAAAATTGGCTTTTAATTTAATCTTCAAAAACATAATTAACTTCATTACTATAATCTCGTGTTTCCACTGATTTAGCCTACTACTAATAATAATTGAAATAGCCTTGGTGCCTTTCAGTTTTTTTTTAATGTACACATTACATTTGTGGACACGCTGTATATTGAAGATAAAATTTTTAATATCTGTTTATTGTTTTAGAATAATTTCACAAATTTAATGAACGACGAAGAGTTAGGTCATATTTTTAATGAAGTGATATCTACAGTTACACCAGAGGCTTTAGACATGTTATGGCCCGAATTAGAGCCTGAAATATCAAAACAAGTCGTTAAAGTAAGTAAAAAGTACAAGATTAATAGAATAGATAATTGGGCACAAAATTTAGCCTTTGCGGTAATCTCTTTCCATACGTTATTTTTTAACCTCCACAAGTTTAGTTCGGCTACAGCTATAAAAATGTGTGTAAATACGCGAGTCGGTTATAATAAAAACTTTATTTTCTAGATTATTAACGAAAAATTGAAAGTATTTCAACTTAGTGCCATTCTGGGAAGATTACTCAACGTTTTAACCTTAAACCAAAGTAGAATAAACAACGTGAGTATTTATTAATTTCATTTAATTTACAATTTTGCGCTATTTAAAAAATGAAATTTTTATTTCCAATTGGTATAATAATTAATAAGAATACTGTAGTACAAATTAGTCTTTATTGTATCTATTATTCTTAATAACTAATTAGTAACTCAAGAGTATCACGTTAAACATTGAATAACCAATAATATTATTGGTTAAAAGCTACAATTAGTGGAAATGGCTGATGTCAATAAGTAAATATTAGTACATAGTTATAAAAAAATCAATTTTAAAATTTGTAAAAAATAAGATCTCTTTTCATATCATCAACTTAAATCTAAATTTTTGGTATTAGTCAAGTTTAAAAATAAAATTATTATGGCAGCTAGAGTAAATAAAAAACGGAATTGCACTCATAATATAACAAAATAGTACATGCTCATTGTTCCACGATCTTTATAGTCCGTTGATGATACCTCAAAAAGAATTTGCTTCAATATCGGAGTCCCTTTATCAAATCAATGAATCAATGAAAGACAGTTTCTATACATTCAAAGTAATTTCGAGTAACAAAAGTTAGTTCAAAAGAAGAATTAGATCTCAAGTACCTACTTCTTGTAGCAGCTACAAGCCTATATGAGCTTTAAATGCAGAAACAACTTAAAATTAATAATCACATAAAAAGCTTTAAAGCATAAACAGTTACAACTCATCACGTACAGAATGATTCTTCACTATAACTCTAACTTTATTTATGATTACATAACAATTATTTTCTTCTAAGTTAATCTCGTGCCATTTTGTCGGAGACGTGTACAACCTAACATGAGGAACTTGAGAAATTCCAATTTCATTGCACAATTCGTCGCTATTCTCGCAATCTATGAGACCACTACTAATTTCTTTGAGTCTCTAAAAAGTTTTATAATTATTTTTTTCTAAAATCAAACAGTCGTGACTTACTCCAGATATATTTTCAAACGTCGATAAAAATTCCATAGACGATGGAATACTATTTTTGTAAAAAACGACAAACCAAGGAACGTAGGGCTTTTGAGGTTTAAGTACTTGGGTTTTAAAAGTAACGTCCGATAAATAACCGTAAGGCTTCAATAGGAAAGGTTGTAACCACTCGAGTAACGATTCTTTATTGTAATGGCTATTGTACATGCTGAAAAATTAAATAGAAACGTTTATTGCACACTATCAAAAGTAACTCACATGACGGTATTCATCCCCTTGGCATCGAGAGGATACATTCTGATAGTAGGATAATGCGTAATTTTTTGCCGAGAACATAAATTGGCATTCTCTTCACAATCCACTTGCCCAATATTAACGTAATTTAAATGTTTCAACTAGAAAACAAATCAAAATTTTCTTTTTACGACTACCAACTACAAACCTCACTTCTGAAACAACTCGATGCAAGTGGGGTTTCAATCGATTACAAGGTCCACACCAAGGAGCATAAAAACTAACAACCCATAGTTGAAATTCCGTTTTTTCTTTAATATGCAAAAACTCCTTCTCGTCCAAATGTATCACTAAAAAATTTTTTATTACAGATGCGGAAGTGGGACAAAAAGTTAATTCGTATACAGCCAAATTCTTAAAAGTAATCGGTTTGGTGATAAAAAGAACATTTTTAAACGAATGCCGGTAATTTATTTACAGCGGGAAAAATGTGATTAATTAGTGATTTTTAATTCGATTAATCCGCCGTATAATGATTTACGAATAAATTAATGGGACATATTTGTCGTTGAACACAAAATGAGTGACAGTCATTACTTTGATTAATCGATTCGAAACAAATAATTGTTATGTTATATAAAATCTGTTACAGTGGGAAATGGAAGTAGTGATCGTTTTTTGTAGCTCGCGCTATTTTCATATAAAACTAAAATTAGTTGCCTAACGAAGAAACTAATAATATATAAGCATAATAAAATAATTTATTGGCATTTGAGACTTTTTCTATCCTACTCTTTTTAGGTCGGAAAAATTAAGAAAAAACAGCTGTAAGCTGTACAGTTTTATTGCTGTCGGCCTGTCGGTGCTTTATTATAATTTATTGGCATTTGAGACTTTTTCTATCCTACTCTTTTTAGGTCGGAAAAATTAAGAAAAAACAGCTGTAAGCTGTACAGTTTTATTGCTGTCGGCCTGTCGGTGCTTTCCCGACTGAAACGCTATTAACTACTACTAAAAACGGCTGATATGGCCATAACGGAACTCAAAATATAAAAAAAGATACCGAAAGTAGTACCAAACAATAGTGTGCTCAAAATCTCTCCCTCATATTCAAAATCTAAAATTTCTTCAGGATGTTCTATTTGAAATAAGAAAGCTAATCTCTTTTCTAGCTGAACCGAAAGTAAAAATAATAAAATTTTGGGTATCACCAGACACATAACTTTACAATCTTATTATTTTATAAACCAAATTCTTTAAAATCGCTTTGGTAGTTTTTATTTTCAGGCGTTACACACGGAACTCACACAGACTTTTTCAAAAATCATGGAGAGTCGAAGAGACTAAAACGTTAAGAAATTAACTTTTTTTTTTAATTTCATCTCCAAGAAGAAGGGTGGTATTTTAGGGGTACAATTTCTTTCATTTTACTACAATAAGA
Organism: Malthinus flaveolus; assembly: GCA_950108345.1. Classification (NCBI taxonomy): domain Eukaryota; kingdom Metazoa; phylum Arthropoda; class Insecta; order Coleoptera; family Cantharidae; genus Malthinus; species Malthinus flaveolus. Next base: position 35,613,565 of record OX467286.1, on the reverse strand, counting down.
ATGGTCAGCAATAACTGTGTGAAGTTTATTAGTATATTTAATAAAACTTACCCATTGGATTAAGAACGGAACTGATGAATTCGCTCATACCATTCTCGTTAGGAACACCATGGAAATTATGAGTTTTACCATCGCCCGTATAAAGTACAGTCGTCGGATATGCTCTAATGCCTTCGTTTCGACACAAACTCGAATGCACCGTACAGTCGATCGTTCCAAAACTTACATTTTCACTAACACTATTGACGCTAGCTCTTCTAAATTCTGGAATCAACTGTCTACAAGGAGGACACCAAGGAGCATACCAATCGATAAACCAAGCTTCACCTACGACAGTACAAAAGTAACAAATTACAAAATTCTGCTTGAAAATACTTTCTACCACTTACCGCTCGATTTAATTCTACCAAACTCTTCTGGTGTTAGAGTGTACACGTTTGGATGCTGAACACTTTCTAAAGCGAATGAAGAAATCTCATGAAGTGTATCTCGTCCCGTGTGTAGTTCAAATGCGGCACTTCCTTGTTTTAAAACGCCCCATATGGGATAACGAGAAATGTAAAGTTTCGAACATAAATTAGCATTAGAGGCACAGTTAACCACACCTAAATTTATAATTTTAGTAAAATGAGGCGTATAAAGAGCATTTCTCTCACCAAAATCGATTTTTTCACCAGAAAGATTCAAGAGTTTGGGTAGACGTTTGATTTGTAATTTAATTTCAATGGCACTTCCCATATAAAAACAAATGAGCAAAGATTTTGAATTAGGTTGCGTTTTCAATTGCTCTTGTATTTCCTGTAAGTTGGGAATTATAAATGAAACCCAAACACCTCTTTAACTTACGTTAAAGTCCTCTTCGTTGACTTGTTTTGGATCCGGCAACAAACTCGTTATTTGATCGACGATTTCTTTCGCATCTGAGCCTACTATATTGTGTACAACTACGGTGCCATCTTTATTTATTTCATAAAATACGATCGGATTGGTCTTGTGGTCTTTATAAATTTTACCACACAACTCCGAATTTGTCACGAGAGCTACCGGTATGGCAGTACCCTATAAAGGTCATAGAGAGATAAATTTGTCACTTCAATTATTAACGAAGGAGCTAGTCATTGTTAACTAATTTGCTGACTACTGTTGAGCACACTGTACCCTTTTCGGAGTGGGTTTGTAGCTGTCCGTCTTTCAATTAGCAGACTACATTTTGGAACAAGCTTTTGACATCACAGGAGATGAACGGAAAAATTTTAGAGAGATGAACTTTACAGCAATTAAAAATTAATTACCAAAATTGCTGCCATTTTTTTCTGCATGTCTTCTTCGGGGCACGACCTACTTTGTTCCGGGCATAAAATTAACAACCAATTTTGTTCGAGTAAGTCCACCTCTTTATTTATTTGTTGAATGTTCACCTCAACTTGGGACATTATAAAATTATTCAGAGCCCCTAACGTTCTGTCTCCGTAATATTTTATGCCACCGTATACGTCACTCTAAAATTCGATTTTATAATAATAGGCAGTTTGATTAAAGAATATTTCGATTACCTTCCCGTCAAAATATAATAAAGTAGGATAAGATTGTATACCAAGTCGATTACATAAAATCCAATCTTCCATACAGTTTACGGCACCCATCTGAATTACACCTTCAACTTCAGTCGACAATTTACGCCAAGTAGGGGCCAACTCGTGGCAATGATGACATTGCCCGGAATAAAAATTAACAAACCAAATCTGTTTACTATCGATAACATAAAGTTCTACAAAACACACAAAAGAATATTACACAAACCCACAAGTTATATATATACCAAAATCTGTCCTTGTAAGAGTCATAATTAGTGCATCGTCATCGTAAATTCCAAGATGGTCCGTATAATATGTATAAGTGTGAAATTCCTTCTTATTTTTTCTTTCGTCGATATCCCCAAACAAATCGTATTGCTTGCGTGCATCTGGATCTTTTAAGACTTCGTAAGCTTTGGTAAGTTGAGCAAATTTAGTCGTTGCATTTTCGTCATCCTACACAAATTATTTACTTAAAAAGAGGTATTAAAACGCTGGTAACTAACCTTATTTTTGTCAGGATGCAACTTTACAGCCATATTCTTAAATGCTTTACGTATTTCTTTAGTAGTAGCATCTTTCGATAATCCTAATAACTGGTATAAATCGTCTCCACCGGTTTCTTGGGTAAAAACTATAGTACATAAGGCTAAAAGTGGTAACAAAATCAAAAATTGCCTAAAATGATCCATTTTAAACTGAGCAGGAAGCTAGTGCTGGTATCATAATATATCATACCCTACACTGGGATCACTGACCCCACTGACTCTACAGGTCATAATGTATTATAAATTATAAGTTATAAGGGGAGCACTCTGGAGCATCATTATTTTAATAAAAAGGTAGTCGTACGTGACGGAAAAAGTATTCAAAAAATTCTACGTGCATACGTGCCCTAAAAATCCAAAAATTAAGTTTTAAATTTCTATACAAATCCACAAATGGTCCCTAGATAGAGCTGTAGGTTGAACTCACAAACTTCCTTCGAAGTGCCCGAAGTTTCTCTTAGAGGACGCTACACGAAAATTATTAGATTATTACGTAATTAAGGTGGATCACATGATCCGGTTTTACCGGCTCCAAAATCCAGTTTTTTGGAAGTTACTAGTTACTAGAAATGCCAAATGTGTAGCCGAATGTAAGTAGTGGTTCCCATGATGCAAAATTCGAAATACGAGTTTTTAGTGACTTTTCGTTAGGAACGTTACAAACTGCTAAAAATAGCAGAATTGCGTGAGCGTAAGCTTGAGTAAAGCGAACTTTTTTTCCTATCCTTATACCTACGACATATAGATATAGAGCTTATCTAAATTAGAGCTTACCTGACCTAAAAGGCACTTTACCTAAATATTAGAAAATAGATTACAAATTTTTTTAAATATTTAGGGTTAATTAGTTAGATAGATCTAATACGTTGTAAATGAACCCCAACATACACACATAAGTGAAAAAACTTTAAACGAGAAAATTTGTTTTCCGCTAAGCGCCTCGGGAATCGAATGTTGGGGTTCATTTACAACGTATTAGATCTATCTAACTAATTAACCCTAAATATTTAAAAAATTTTGTAATTTATTCAGGTATGATTGTTGTATGCATACTAATTTGATTTAAATATATTTCGCTTTCTCGACGCATTTAAAACAATGCCGGATCGCAAAGAAAATTATGTAATCTGCTGGCGTATTAGGTATAGGCGTGCTACCGGAAATAGCAAAGTCTTGGGTTCGATTCCCGAGGCGCTTAGCGGAAAACAAATTTTCTCGTTTAAAGTTTTTTCACTTATGTGTGTATGTTGGGGTTCATTTACAACGTATTAGATCTATTAGAAAATAGTTTTTTCTTAATTGTCAAGGGCCACTATATTTTTTCAAACTAAAAATCGGCTGAAAATTGTTTTTAGATCAAGCAGGGCGACATTCCAAAATATCAGCACCAAATTTTAAAATTTATTGTCCATTTCACCTATTGGCAATTCAATCCGTTTACACGCTGTATTTTTGGAGAAACACAAATGTTTTTAACAGATGCAGTACGCATTGAAATAGTTGTTGTTTATAACGCGTTGAAAGCTTTCGGTCGAAACCCTATGGTTATAGACCTTTATCTATAAGTTATTAGTTGCCGAACAGAAAAAAAAAGACCCATCAAACTGATCGTAAAATTATTGGAAAAAATATCATGCACATGCCGGTACCAACTACACATTTTAGACAATTATAAAAAAGACAATCTTCACCGTAGATATTTGATTTAATTAATTAATTTATCAGACAAATCAAGAAAGGAAATAGGTAATTATATTACAGTAATTATTAATTTAAAATATATTTCCCAGAAATCGATCAAAATAAAATTTGAAATTTTGAGGAAAATATTGTTTGTCTTGGGAACCATTTGGCGCCCGGGGCATGATAGACCCCCTTGCTACGCCTCTGCAAAAAACTAATCTATTATTTGGCTGTGGCTGCCACAAATTTTACACCCCAGCGGTTAGAAAGTCAAATATTTAATAAAAAAACTCCTGCAATTATTTAAAGTTTTAATAAATCCCTTTCTATTTTAAGATCTCGCGTACTTTCATTTGTTGACAGCTGTCATTATGGCGTGTTTATTGTTTAGTTTGACATGTTTGACATTTCGCTAATAAAGTGACTGATTGATAGATGATTTATTCGATTAATTAATTAATTTCTATCACGAAGGGTGTAAGGTTTATAATGCGCCAAAAAGTGCCACCATTTTGTAGAAAGAAATCGAGCAAAAGTTTTCCTGTGAAAGTTTGCACTTTGGATGCCGAATTAGAATTTAATTTGGAAGTAAGTTGCTTCGTCAAGTCGCCTATTTAAATATTATAATTTATTTTGTTTAACAGTTGCGTGCAACTGGACGCGATTTATTCGATTTAGTTTGTCGAACCATAGGTCTACGGGAAACTTGGTACTTCGGCTTACAGTACGAAGATTCTAAAGGTTTTATATCGTGGCTCAAATTAGACAAAAAAGGTACGGTTAAGTGTATTAATTCAAATTATAAACTGTAATTTCTCGCAATTTTAGTTCAAGATCAAAGTGTTCATAAAGATCCTCAAAGTTGTACGTCTTTTATGTTTTTCGCTAAGTTTTATCCCGAAGAAGTTGCAGAAGAGTTAGTTCAAGAAGTTACGCAACATTTGTTTTTTCTACAAGTTAAACAAGCAATACTTTCTATGGACATTTATTGTCCACCTGAAGCGTCTGTTCTATTAGCGAGTTATGCAGTCCAAGCTAAGGTTAGTCTCACGAAGTAATTTAATTTAAGTATTTATACAACTAAGAGGTTGGGTTTTTAGTTTGGGGATTTTGACGAAGATACGTATAAACCGGGCATGCTAGCTAGTGAAGATTTGCTTCCTCAAAGAGTAATCGATCAGTATCAGATGACGTTGGATATGTGGGAGGAACGAATTCGTGTTTGGTATGCCGATGATAGTGGTATGAGTCGTGACGAAGCCGAAATGGAATATTTAAAAATTGCACAAGATCTTGATATGTACGGTGTCAACTATTTTCCTATAACTGTAAGGATTTTAAATTTTAAAGTAATCGGAAGATTGTTGTAGAATAAGAAAGAGACTGGACTTTATCTAGGTGTAACAGCGTTAGGTCTTAATATTTATGAAAAAGAGAAAACATGTTGCTTATCTACGTGCAACACCCGTTACTATTCGCGTGCTTATTGTGCGCAATTTAGAATACAAGTCGTGGAATTTCATCGGTAAGACGTGCCTAGTTTGAAATGCATTGATATTTAATTTATAAATTTGTCTTAGATTCCCAATCAATAACCAAGCATTACTCGAAAAATGGGTCGGCGCATGTCAGAAGGGGGGGGACTGGCGGCCCTCTAACCACACCGTTATTTGTTCCAAACACTTTACTAGGTGAAATGGCGGACGGTGCGGAGCTGTGCGAGTGCTGCGCTGACAATTTCATAGTGAATTCAAAGCTTATAAAGTGCAATTCTTGTAAAAATGGTTACCATCTTGGCTGTGTAGGAATAAAAGACTCATGGCTAAAAATAATTGTCGAAAATGATAACTTAATGTGGTTATGTGACAAATGTAAGGATACACAACGCTTAGGGAGTGAAAATGAAGCATTGATTGAGCTACTAGTAAACGAAATTCGGGAAAAGTACGAAGGTCTGAAAGTCAATACTAAACTATTAGAAGAAAATAACGCTTTATTACGTCGAAATAACCAACTACTGGAAGAAAAAATTGCTATCAAAGATAAGATCCTACCGAACAAAGATGTGGTGATTCAAAAAAAGAATAATAGTAAACCATTCTCACATGCAGTGAAACAATCTGAGGGGAAATGGAGCAAAAATCAAGAAAATAATAAAATTAATAAAGATAACAATTCATCGCACACTAAAGGAAACGATAACCTTCAAGTTTTAAGAGAAGTTCAGCTCAACAAAATGATGGACATTATAAATCTTGCAGGTAATCGCAATGATACCAATGATATTAAAAGTGACGAACGTCCTTTCAAAGAAGTTAAATATAAACATCGGCCTAAAAAACGAATTGGAACAGGAGCGGTTACTGAAGGAGATAATAAAACAACCTTTATGGGAGAAGAAAGAAAAGTCTGGTTACACTTGTATCGCATTAAAAAACGTGACGGAAGACCAGGTACTAAAGCATATCAAACTACAACCAGGCTTTGAAAACGAAATAACGACTGTAAAGGAACTACCAGGTGAGCCAGAACAACTCAAAAACTTTGTGGTTACTGCACCTCTTACACGAAAGGATGAAATGTATGACCTAGCTTCTGGCCGGTGAATGTGGGCATCAAGAGATTTAACTTTAAACTTATGGACAAATTCAAAGCTAACAGCGCAGATTTTTTAGCATAAACAACACAAATAATCCAGGAAATGTTAAAAAAACTGAACAAGTGTGCGTGTTTCACCAAAACGTACAATCGCTAAGGAACAGTATAGATAGGTTAGAAAATTGGATCAAATCTAATCAGAGTTGTAAGTTTATCTGTGTCACGAAACACTGGCAATCGAGTGTACAGTTGAATAAAATAAACATTAAAAACTTTAAGCTAGCTGCCGAGTTTTGTAGGGAGGAAGGCTCACATGGAGGAGCGGCAGTATTTGTGCGAAAAGATGTGAAATTTATACCGCGTAAAAAAATTAGCAACATATCGACTGCCGGAGAAATTGAATGTGCAGCAGTGGAGTGCGTTATAAATAAACAGCAAATATTAATCGTAACAATTAACAGACCCCCAGGCGGACCTTTGAGGGCATTTTTTTCTTGCTTAGAAAGGATGCTTGTAATGTTGGCGAGAGGAGGTGGTCGCGTTATTATAACTGGTGACTTTAATATAGAAATGATTAAGGAAAATACCAATAAAACTGAACTATTTTCTATAATGGCGTCTCACTCACTTATGCCCACCATATTTAAGCCTACAAGAACAACGTTGTTAACAAGTAGCTGTATAGATAATATTTTTACAAACTGTGAATAATTTTGCACAAATATCGTAGCGACTCATATATCTGATCATTCGGCTCAGACCCTATTGTTTGAAATTGATAAAGGTAACGAAAACAAATTTGTTCACAGGAGGTTTTTTACTGAGAATAACAAAAAGGAACTATGTAATTATTTAACAACCGAAACCTGGACTAATGTATACTCTATTCCAAAAAACGATGTTGATTCTCCATGGCATATCTTTATTTCTAATTTTATAAACATTTACAATCAGTGCTTTCCCGTGAAAAAGGCATATAGACGTAAAAAACTAAAAGTTAAGACAAATAATGAAATTGAGACATGCAAACGAGAATTAGACAAACTTTTAATGCTATCAAGAGTGAATAATTCTTTTAAATTACAGTACAAGGATAAAAAACTCAAATACGACAATCTTTTAGTAGCAGAAAAAGTGAGAATGTATGAAAAGAGAATTAAAAACTCTGATAACAAATCAATGAGCATGTGGTCGATATGTAATGAGATCCAAGGTAAAACAAATATGTTACAGTCTAGTTATGAGCGCAAGTAGTCTGTTTACAGAGACTCAGCATGGCTATCTGAGGGGTCGGTCAACAACAACTGCAATCTTTCAGCTCATGCAAAGTGTACTAGATTCATTAGAGAATAAACAGATGGCTATGGGTATGTTTTTGGACCTGTCCAAAGCATATGATTGTCTGAATCACAAACAGCTAGCCCACAAGCTAGAAAAATACGGCATACGTGGTACTGCTTTGAAGTGGATTGAGTCATACCTCTCAGATAGGCAACATAGAGTCGAAGTTAACAAAGATTATGTAAGAGTCAAATCTAAAGTGTTAACTATAAACACAGGTGTGCCCCAAGGCAGTATACTCGGGCCTGTGTTGTTTGTCGTGTATGTAAATGAGTTGGCGTTGTCAGGAGATAAGTACTCTTTGGTCAGATACGCGGATGACACTAGCCTCATAGTAACGGGAATTAACATGTCAGAGATGCGCTCGGGTTGTGACGACGCCTACTCACAAGCCAGTAAATGGTTTGAAACAAACAGCCTGGTTGTGAACACGACAAAAACCAATTTTGTCTTGTTCAGAACCAAACAAACCAGAGAAGTGATTCCTTCCGAGTGGGAAGTGTCAAATGTGAGGGTGGAGCTGTCTGAATGTGCCAAGGTTTTGGGAATTGTTTTGGATGAGTTTTTGAACTGGTCGCATCACTTCAGTCAGCTCTGCCTAAAATTAAGTAGTGCGGCGTTTGGCTTGCGTTTATTAAGCAAATACTTGCCCATCGCAACTTTGAAAATTATATACTTTGGCAATTTTGAGTCCATTATGAGATATGGCATACTTTTCTGGGGAGCGAGCTCTCATATAGAGAAAGTGTTTTGAATTCAGAAAAGATCTATAAGAATAATTAAAAAAATGAAATTGAGAGATTCGTGCAGAGGTGTTTTTCGGGATCTGAACATAATGACAATTCATTCGCTGTATATTTATGAGTGCCCGATGTTTATCTTCAAACATCAGGCTCAATTTAACTTCAATCTGGACAACCAACGTAATTTTAATACAAGAAATGTTAATGTGCAGTATCCGATTCACCGTTTGGCGTTAACTGAAAAAAGTCCTATTTATATGTGCTTAAAATTGTTCAACAAACTACCAAATACTATCAAAAGATGTTCTTCAATTGGGAGATTCAAAAAAACAATAAAAGAGTTACTTATTAATTTAGAACCCAACAATATTGGAAATTACTTTAATTGCAGTTTTTAGAGTAATCAGACGTAGTTTAACGTCATTTCATTTCTTGTTGTTTTTTGTACCTGACCATATACAGGGTGTTCGGATATTCCTTGGCCAACGGTCTACACATGATTCTACAGGTCAAAATAGCACTAGCAGCTCCTATAACAAAAAGTCGAAATCTCAATAACACGAAAGTTGTGGGGCCTCAAAGTTGAGTTTTAAAATTAGAATTTTTGTTATAATTACTTTAAATGTTACCGAAATTTTTTGATATTGGGCACATTTACTGAGAATTGTAGAGCCTTGAATAAAAAGTAGAAAAGTTTAAGAAATCTCTGCAATAAAGGGAACTTAACCTGAAGTCTAAATTTAATTTTGGCCCTAACTTTTTTGTCTTCTATTTTCGATTATTTTTCATACGAAATTTGAAAGATTAGATAAAATTATAAAAATAAGGTACTCTTCATTTAAGTTGATATTATTAACCGTTTCATCAGAAATCACTTTCAAAAAGTTTAAGTTTGGCCATTTTTTACTAAATTTTAAATAATCAAATTGCCATGATCAACTAAAATCCAATTTATTTTCGTTTATTCGTTTTTAGTTGGTCGTGGCAACCTGATTATTTAAAATTTCGTAAAAAATGGCCAAACTTAAAGTTTTTGAAAGTGATTTCTGATGAAACGGTTAATGATATCAACTTAAATGAAGAGTACCTTATTTTTATAATTTTGTCTAATCTTTCAAATTTCGTATGAAAAATAATCGAAAATAGAACAGACAAAAAAGTTAGGGCTAAAATTAAATTTAGACTTCAGGTTAAGTGCCCTTTATTGCAGAGATTTCTTAAACTTTTCTACTTCTTATTCGAGGCTTTATAATTCTAAGTAAATGGGCTCAATATAATAAAATTTCGGTAACATTTAAAGTAACTATAACAAAAATTCAAATTTTAAAACTCAACTTTAAGGCCCCACAACTTTCGTATTATTGAGATTTCGACTTTTTGTTATAGGAGCTTCTAGTGCTATTTTGACCTGTAGAATCATATGTCGTTGGAAATGAGACCGTTTCTGCAAGATGTATTTTTTCTGTACAAGGTAATTAATAATCTCACCGATATTGCACCTGCTTATATTGTTTAATTAAGATTTAATGTTCTTCAGGTTAGCAGCAGAGGTCGTCGCATATTTTATTTAAAAAGGCCACAGACGAATGCTTTGAATGTGTGTCCTCTGCACAGGCTCTCGGGGACACTGACCATCGTTAGTCGGGCCACTGATGTCTTTCATGACTGACGTTTCATGGAGAGGTTTTAAAAGTTACTGTTTGAAGCTGGTTGACTGCCTCTTGTACTATGTAATGATGCAGAATTTGTTGTTTAATTTTAGTGTAAACTGTGGGCTTTTTTGTAAAGTGTGTATGTTCACGATGTAGTTATTGGTTCCGGATCATTTGTAGAAGTTTTTATAATTATTTGTCACGACTTTCAGAGCAACAGTGTTGTTTTCTTTTGGCGATTATTTTGTGTTTATATTTTTTTAACTGTTAGCTTATAATTGGGGCGTTTCGTTCTGTTAGCGACAGTATAATATATAAATAAATTAGTTTATTAATTAGTTAAAACTATCAAGCATTTTTCATTGTATATTGACCACTTTTTGAGTTGAAATAATGTAGAAATCGAGATTTGTTACAATTCTAACTTTGTACGCCTACCAATACATAGGCAACACTGCTTACTTTCCCACTACATTATAAATTTCGTACTTACGATCGAAATTTGCCGAGTGAGGTAGTCACATGACCACTAAAAGTTTATTTAAGGCCGAGTATCGGCATTCGGAAATTTTCTTATCATAACTTCAAATCTTGCGTTCTCAGGGAATTTTCAGCTTGCTCGTGTGAAAAATCAACTTCCGATTTTGAAATTTTTTTGATCGGAACTTGTTCCTTACATTATTCTGATTAATTCAAAGTATATTTTATGTCATTTATTTAATTATTAAAGCTTTATTATTAATTTTAGTGTATTAATTATTAATGTTAGTTAGTAATTAACTTTTAAAAACTCTCAAAGATTTTTAAAGGCTTTTAAGTAAAATCTTTAATTGTAATTAAAGTTAGGATATTCATATTTTTGTTACAGGCACATCATTGTGAGGTTAGGTTTATACTTTAGTTACTTTTGAAGAAATTTTTAATTAATAAAATGTGATTACTAATGAAGGAGATGTATCAATGCAAATGAGATTAAATTACAGGTACATAATATTGCGATTGAGGTGTAAAAAATCTTTGTACTTAATGAAGTTCAATTATTAATTGTGAATAATATTTCAACTTAAATAAAGAGCGTCGAGATAATAATTAAGAGTTGTTTTATTTTTACAAAGTTGGTTCAAAATGCTATAAGCAGTCATTTTGCAATTAATGGCAAAAAACGTACCCGACAAGCAAGAAATAAACAAACTAAGATAAGAATATGTTACGCCTAAAATACAGGCAACCGTCTAAACACGTGCCCTTATATGGCAAGTCCGGCCGCTCGGATTTTGATACACCGACACCTCCTTTAACTTCCTATTCTCCTTATACATAGCTCCGAATTTATAAATTTTATGGAAATTTTTAAAAACTTTTTCCAAAAAAGTGCGAATTTTGAAATTATGATGACGCCAATTTGTAGCCCTCATAGAGACAAATCTCCCTTTTTAATTTGAGCCCTTTTGGGTCAATAGTTTAGGAGATATTCAGCTTTGAAACTTTCAAAAATAGTTGAAAAGACACTAATATTTTCTCAAACTAGACGATAAATTTACGCCTAAAATACAGGCAACCGTCTAAACACATGCCCATATAAGGCATATACGGGTAGTTAAATAAACAAAGAAATTAGTGTCTTTTCAACTATTTTTGAAAGTTTCAAAGCTGAATATTTCCTAAACTACTGACCCAAAAGGGCTCAAATTAAAAAGGGAGACTTGTCTCTATGGGGGCTACAAATTGGCGTCATCAAAATTTCAAAATTCGCACTTTTTTGGAAAAAGTTTTTAAAAATTTCCATAAAATTTATAAATTCGGAGCTATGTATAAGGAGAATAGGAAGTTAAAGGAGGTATCGGTGTATCAAAATCCGAGCGGCCGGACTTGCCATATAAGGGCACGTGTTTGGACGGTTGCCTGTATTTTAGGCGTAATATATTCTTATCTTAGTTTGTTTATTTCTTGCTTGTCGGGTACGTTTTTTGCCATTAATTGCAAAATGACTGCTTATAGCATTTTGAACCAACTTTGTAAAAATAAAACAACTCTTAATTATTATCTCGACGCTCTTTATTTAACTTGAAATATTATTCACAATTAATAATTGAACTTCATTAAGTACAAAGATTTTTTACACCTCAATCTCAATATATATGCATATAATTAAATCTGATTTTCACTGATACATCTCCTTAATTAGTAATTAGATATTATTAATTTAAAATTTCTTCAAAAGTAAAGAAAGTGTAAACCTAAACTCACGATGATGTGCCTGTAACAAAAATTTACACATACTAATTTTAATTACATTAATTACAATCACAAATTTTACTTTTAAGCTTTTTAAAACCTTTGATGCTAATCACTATAAATAAGCAACACTAAAATTAATAATAAAGCCTTAATAATAAAACAATTGACATAAAATATGCCTTGAATTAATCAGAATAATGTAAGGAACAACTTCCGATCGAAAAAAATTTCAAAATCGGAAGTTGATTTTTCACACGAGCAACCTGAAAAATCCTAGAGAACGCAAGATTCGAAGTTATGATAAGAAAATTTCCGAATGGCGAAACTCGGCTTTATATAAACTTTCAGTGGTCATGTGACCACCTGACTCGGTAAATTTCGAATGATTTCGATCGTAAATAGAAAATTTATAATGTAGAGGGAGAGTAAGCAGTGTTGCCTATGTATTGGTAGGCGTACAAAGTTGGAATTTTAACAAATCTCTTCTACATTCAGTCCAACCGCGTATCTTGTCGATTGTTTTTAACATTAAACTGTTATGTTATGATAACTGTGTTCACAACAGCACGCATAATATAGTCTACTAAATTTTATATCGTGTATCTTACTTGAACGTTCTCTGTTGAAAGAGCCGCTATATAATTTTGTAACATCCTACCTTCGTTTGCCGTCGGTTAAACTAAGATGAGAAATATGTATAGGGGTCGTGTAAGAAGAAGACAAACATGTAAGCAGTTGAGTTGACTGTTAGTTGTTTCCAGTCGCATCAAATTTTTCGTAAATAAAAAGCAAATTTCCAATGGATAAAAAACGACTTAAAAAAACTACAGCTTTACAATACGAAGAACTTATAAATTATGTGAAAAATAATAAATTGTTATTACACAGCAAAACGAAACCTTCCGAAGTTGAGACAGTACTACAAACTTTGTGGCAAAAATTTGCAATACAAATTAATGCTTTGGGAATTAGATCCACTAAAACTGCCGAACAATGAAAAAAGGTAAATTTCTCAAAGACAGTTATTAGCTTCCTAAATTTTGGTTCTGACAGGTGAAATGGATCAGTAGTATCTCTTATGATTCTTCTTTGAATTGAAGTGCATATCTAAAAATTATATAAACTTAAAACAAAATAGGTGTAAACAATTTCATTTGCCTTTCTTCTAATTCCACAATTTTCCTCAGAATAAATAAATTTATTACTCCATCGAGTGCCATGTCTAAATAACTTTATAATTTGATTGTTAGAAGTCAACTGGACCTCTTAAGTTGCAGTTATATTTTGCATGTTATCGTACAATAACAGCTGCTTTGTAACTTACTTGGTTAGCGAATCAAGTTGTGTTATGGATATGCGGTGTGAATTTGTAGGTAAACATAACATACTTTAGAAGGTCGCTTATTAACATGCTATAAACTTTAAGATGATACGCAGTTGAACTGAATATTTCAACTTAACACGTTCACTACCGCATCAAATTGTAAGTTCTCTCCCGTGAACCTCAACTGTTTTTTAAAAACTACCTCTAGTAAAAATATACTGACAAAAAGGTACCATCGTCCAGTATAGTGGCCCCAACTGTTCAGCTACACATAATGTAAACCGACAAAGTTTTCTCTATCACCATTCGTGTACCGCATTATTTTTAAACATAAAGAAATAGGTTTGAAAATATGGCCATTATACTGGTTGCGCTCCACCACGGCACCAACCAATGGCCAGTATAGTGGCCGCCGGTAGCGTTAAAGTGAAGTGCATACTTCATCAGTTTTAAGTAATTAATAAACTATTGTTATAATTATAAATTTTAATGCATGAACAATAATTAATACTGAAACTACTGATTTATAATGGTAAAATAAGACCAGCACTATTGATGAGAAATAATTAATTAAATTATTAAACATATTAAAACACTCACTAGGCGTGCTCAGTTAAGGCCCATTAAGTGTTTCTTTAAATATTATTCACGATTAATAATTGAACTTCATTAGGACTACATATTTTTTACACCTCAATCTCAATACTATAACTATAATTAAATCTCATATATACCGATACATCTCCTTAATTAGTAATTACATAAAATTATTAATTAAAATTTCTTCAAAAGTAAAGAAAGTATAGACTTTTCTCTTACTCTTCTCTTCATTCAGTTTTGGAGACTCAAAGAAGTTTGTAGATGCAAATTTGCAGTTCTTCTTAATACTTTTATTCTCGTTACTCTTCAATTAAGTTTTCCAATGGTGTGCCTGTAACAAAAATTTAAATTTACTAATTTTAATTACAGTAGAGTTCGGCTATAACGAACCAGTAAAATGTACCAAAAAGCGTTTGTTATATCCGAGGTTCGTTATAATCGGCAAAATAAAATACAGGATATAAATATTATGTATGTATGAAATTTTCGTTGCTCGAAATTAGTACGTCTTGTTCACGAGTATAGTCAAAAGCAGGAGAGGTGTCTTATGACTCATCACTAAAATGATTCAAATATGACGTATTAAAATACTCTGTTGCACTCGTTACGTAGCTTTCTGGATTGAGTCATAGGACACCTCTGCTGGTTTTGACTATACTAAAGCGGGGATAGTTCACCCGATCGAGATATAATTTGAGTATGTTTACATTGCGCGTTATAATGAAGTTGCAGACTAAAAGTAGACCAACAATTTCTAACTTCATAAAATAAAATCGAACAAAAAAGAATTGCTTATAATAATTGGCGTGTTTTATAATTGCACGAACAGCAGTCAAAGTTGAGTTTTTAAATGCAGTTCGAACAAATTAGCACGCATTTTAAAATGACAGATTGGTGCTCGAACATGAACATCATGCACCCAGTAGCAAGGTGGTGCATATAGATCGTGTTCAAGCAGATTCAAGCTTGTCCTATCACCGCATACTCAAACAAGCAATTAAAAAGCACGTCAATTAATACCTGTTTGTTCAGGGACTCTTGCCAAACTATGTCGGAAAAATTAGTAACAAACGAAAATGTACATAACCATGAAACAGGAGGAATTAAATACAATTATTGCGTAAATTAAATAAACCGAGCTCTCAAAACTGTAACATAAAGATGTACAAATTTTTAAGGCCACTTCACAGTGAAACTGCAATCGTTCAACTACGACAGCTTCAAGCTGCTCGTCTATAGAGGCTTATAAGCGACTGTATGAAACAGCACTCCAACTACTGTATTAATAAGTTTTTCTGGTCGTATAGTTGAAGTTATTATCTACGTGTACTTACATTGATCCGACGCGTGGTTCTCTCACTTAATTACTAAAAGAAGTTGAAACGATATTGAGAGCACCCAAATTTCTACATTGTAATCATTTGCCACCATGCCAAAAGGTTAATTCGAATATATACTTATGACAGTTGAAAACATTCCAAATCCAAAACCACAATTTCAAAATCATCATAAACGGTTTAGATTTACAACTACAACATAACCTTAAAATCCATACATGGCAAGTGAAACCCAGAGACTGGAGAAGAGAATATAAAATTGGCTAAACTTGTTTCCAAAATGTACTACTAAAATATAGGTAAATCTCAAGTAAAATCACAGTAAAGTTGAGTAAGCACAAAGTTGATTTACCAATAGAAATCAAAACAAAGCCTACAACAAAAAGGAATAATTAAAACCACGAAATAATAAAACGGAATAGCACAAATACAGAGTACGCTTTCAAACGGTGCCGATGACTTTACCACCAGCAGATAGGTGCAATAAGTAAGGTAAATAAGGTAAGTCAAAAACACAGTTTCAAAACGTACTCGGTATACCTAATAGGTGTTTATCGGCGTACACCTGCCTTGTGACTTGTGACCAGCTTGCGATGTAGATCGACATTTACGATGAAAGTTGTTCCAACAAAAATTCATTGTTGAATTGCGCCACTGACTACAACCACTACAACATAGAAATTAGAAATTGATTGATTTTATGCTTAGAGAACTTAAACTTTAATTTCTTCTTTCGTAATATTCAATTCCAAAAAAAATGGCGAACCGTCAAACGATCACGGTGCCTTTATATGGAGGTGTTTCTCTAAATGATACCTATCCATAACCCCCCAAATTTTGGAAATGGCGGACGTTCGAGGAGCCAGTTTGTCCCAACGTGCGACTACAAAGTGAAACCTTGCGGCAACGTTCGACAATCCATGGCTACAGGATCGACCACGTGACGCCACTTACTGAGCAGATCGGCCTAGATGGAAACTATGCGATCGATGTTCAGTGTGCCATCACAGACACACACCTCCGATCAAATTCTGGTTCACAACGTATATATGGTAAAATCTGACAGATTTCGTGTAGAAGTTATACCGATTTTATTTCACTCAAATCGAGCTTTTCGTAATATATAATCACAAACTACTCTACAGAAATATGCTAAATTGCTTTTTCAATGTTATTCCCCAATTTTACAAAGTTTACGTAAACCGTTAGTTAAATAAAATTAATTAGCTGAAAAAATATTGTGTTTGCGTGTATGTCTGGTTGCAGCACGGTAGGCGTAAATTGAATTTATTTATTTATTTTACATAGTTTTACCAATGTATATGTTACCGGCAATTTGCGAAATCCGGCAATTTGCAGACTGTCTAGACAATCTGAAAACTAACTAAATCGTTAGGCAGTCTGCAAATTCACTAGTACTTTAGGCAATCTGCAAATTGACTACGGTGTTATAGGCAATCTGCAAATTGTCTATATTGTTAGTCAATGTGCTTCTAAAGTATGCGCGTACCTCACATAGCCTAGACATTGTGCGAAAAAAAATGTTTTTTATAAAAAACAAATAAACTAGCATTTCTGGGTTTATATATTTTTATTGTTACGTAAAAATATGTATTTGTTAATATTTTAATACACATGTTCTTTTTAAAAACAAATAGTTTATTGTTCTTGCTAAGTGCTATGAGTTAATAAATGTTCCTTTTAAAATTACCTATTTGAAATGCCATTTTTTATATTGCCTAGTCAATGTGAGATCCATATATTATCAAAACGCACATTCACTAAATAGTAGACATTCTGCAGACTCTCTAAAATTCCATAGTCAATTTGCAGATTGCCTAAAGTACTAGTGAATCTGCAGACTGTCTAACGATTTAGTGAGTTTGCAGATTGTCTAGGCAGTCTGCAAATTGCCGGATTTCGCAAATTGCCGGTAACATATACATTGGTTTTACTATAATAGGAGAAATAACCTTCGTATAGAAACTTTGTGACTTCATCGAAATAAGAATGAGCACATCTTTGCACACTACTTATATATTATTACAAATTCGTTTGTTTGTATTTTTAACAAATAAACGTACTTGACCTTTCACATTAGATATGCGTTTTTAAAGAAAATTAATGCCGGCTTATCGTCGACCCAGTTGCCATTTTTGGTAATACAATTACTTTTAATTAATGTACAATATACTATCGTATTTTAATAGTGTAGTTTTACTTAACAGTATGGTTTTAAACAAATGTGTTGTACTTCTTCTTATTCCTATTATCTTTAATTTTAGTAATGCCGACGAAGGTAAGCCTAAATTGTGTTCTATCGTGGATGTCGATTAAAATGACATTTTTGTGTCAGATAACTTACCAACTTATGTGCCAAAAGACTTTTGTGTTCGATTAATATCTAACTCATCGGCTATCGCTCAATGGGTCGAACCATTAGCATTTCGTTTGGAAATTGTGGTAAAATTATCCACCCCTATTATAAATAGCCGCCATTACAATATTTTATCGTAGGGCTACAATTTCTATTACACGAGAAATCCAGATCTACCCTTACACGAGTGGAACATGACATCGATCGGAAATTTCCCAACGATAATTATTAGAAACATCGAGTTAGGAGAAGTTTACACTTTTAAAGTGCAAATTAATAGTTTAGGGCTAGAAGGACCGGGGCCTATCAGTGACATCTATCAGTTTCAAATGCTAAATAGTAAGTTTCTTAACTTTACTCCAAACTCCAACCTCCCAACATCCGAATTCTTCTATCGAATTATTTTTAGGAACGAGATCGTGTTACGATCGTCAAACGACTTCGCCGATAAAACCTTTAAACATAATAAGAGCGGCAGCGACTTCGACGTCCACCGTAGAAGTTTGGTGGAATTTAAGTTTTGACCCACATGACGACGTTTTAGGCTTCCAGATAATATACGCGTTAGATTACGATTTAGCCAATATCTACCATAAAACCGTAGGACTCGTTCAATCGACGGAACTAACAAACTTATACCACAATTTCACTTATAGAATACAAATTGCTGCAATAACTAAATCTGGCTTGGATTTTTACTCTCACGAAGCTACCGTAACGGTGCTTCCTGAAGAAGTTCCGTTAAACGTCTCCATTTTTGATACGACGGCCACTTCAGTTGGATTAAAATGGTTAGCGCCTATTCGCTTTGTTCCGATTAAGTATAAAATTACTTACGACGCCGTTAAAGACTTTATCGATTCTGGAGGAATAAAACAACACCTTCGTTACAATCCGGTGGAGTTAACTATCGACGGTTTTAAAACTTCCCACTATTTTGATCAGTTAGTTCCGTTTACGACTTACAGTATAAGTGTTAGTGCCATTCCAGTCGATTACTCTTATAGGCCTGCCATTAAGATTACGGCGCAGACTAAAATGGCTGCGCCTAATCCAATGGTGAAACCCGAAATTTTTGGAATTACAAATAACGATAGCGTGCAGTTATTTTTGCCAAAAGCTTCTGAAGAGTTTGGTCCTACTAGTTATTATTACGTTATCGTCGTTCCGAACGACGGCTTGGCGATACCGTCGAAGGAATATTCGACAGAAATGTTGCTCAACAATCGTTTCGAGACGTCTGACGATGTGAACGAGGCGTATATTGCAGCCAAATTCGTCTCTAACATTCCGTTCGCTTTCGTATTGGGAAGTGGAGTAGAAAATGGTTTCGTAAATCATAAGTTAAGCTACGGCAAATCTTATAGAATGTTTGTACGTGCGGTGGTCGTAATTCCCAAAGGCGAATTATTTACAGATAGTCCGTTTTCGGACGACATTTCGTTAGACATGGATAGGTCGAAGTTGAAAAAGAAATATTAATTAAAATGTATTTATTTTTAAGTATTTTTAAGAAATAAACTTTTATTCTATAACTACGAAATAGATCACTTTCTGGAGGGTTCGCCGTGGTTCCGTGATTGACAGTTTGACAAATTGTGATTTTAAAGTGTTTATTGTGTTTATTGCGAATTTCAGTAATGTCAACCAATTGCTTACTTTATTTTAATTTATTGTGACAAGACATGTAAATTTTTGATGTCAATAAAATGTATGTATGTATGTATGTATTTATACCTATACTTTTTCACATTTTGCCCTTATTAAGGTTAATAATACCCATCCAACATCATAATTGTTCTCCAAACGGACAAAATGATACCCAAAGTGCTACAAGATTAGTTGTTCTGGCAGATTCTGTTGGTAGCGGACATTCCAGGCAAATAATAGTGATAATGTAGTAAGCTCATTTTACTTTTTTTTCTTCTATAGAAGCTAGGAGCTCTTTAGAAAAGCTCATTGCACATAAGTCGATTCATTTTCGTCTCTATAGTTTCTATATTATGTAAGATCTATACTTATTTAAGGATGTAAGAACAATTATCATTCTAATCTTTATTAATTTGGATAAGTAGAACAAAGTACGAAGTAACAGTCCCAAGAAGGCGCAAAAGCATACTGTAGTTGATGTTGAAAAATCCGGCCGCAGAAAAATACGGACAGTGATGAGTCGCTTGTCGAGCTAAAAGAATGAGCTCTCTTCTTAGAGTACGATCATGTACGTTACTGCTCACAGCAGGAACGTCAAGTAATAAAGTATCTTAAGATCGTAAAATTCTAAGTTTAAGTAACCATGTAACATGTAAAAATGCATCGTAATATTTTATATTTTCAGATCAATCATCATCATATCATCGGCCAGCGTAACAGTTTGCATCATATAATCTTACCGAAACTCTCCCAATAGGTTTGTATTTTAATAGTATTTTGTAAAAATGCGAATTAAACAATAACCACTAATCACTCTAACCTCTAACCCATATTAATTTGTATAAGCAGAATAAAGTAAGAAGTAACAGTCCCAAGAAGGCTCAATAGCATAGTATAATCGACGTTGAAAAATCCGGCCGCAGAAAAATACGGACAGTGATGAGTCGCTTGTCGAGCTAAAAGAACGAGCTCTCTTCTTAGAGTACGTTCATGTACGTTACTGCTCACAGCAGGAACGTCAAGTAACAAATCGTAGCATATAGTTGCCGTTTTTTGAGCTTCTTTTGTGGTCATGCCGCAAGTTACTGCTATCACGACCCCCATTAACTGAAATCAAAAGAAGAAATTATTAGAAATTAGGTGTGAATAGGTAATAAAATTTATTTCTCTAAACTGAATACATCAAAATTTGCACATTTAGAATGACTTTAAAGATAGGAATTTGGTTAAAGTAATTTAACCACTCAACCTTGTTAAGTCACAAGTTATCGAGATAACGAGCAAAAGAAGAAACCCATATGATGGCGAGACATAGTTCTGCCCCCGGCCCGTGGTGTGAAGAACATCTAAATGGAAAACCGTGATAAGAAGCTAATAACATTTTACTCTTCAAGATCTTTAAATGATTCTTTAGATGACCGAACTGCTATGAAGATGTAACTCTATGATAATCAATAATAGAACTGCGATCGATAGTCGAGTTATTCAGACGAGAGTCTAGATTCCGTTATTAAAGAAGGGGAGCTTACTCCCAGCACTTAGACAACTTATTCGAACATATTGTATCTCCTACTAGCAGCCTCTCCGAGTCCATCTGATTTCGAACCATCCTACTTTTAGGATGAACTCTAGAATTATGACGGGAGAGGTGATGCTATTCTGGTCATGTCGAACCAGAAGTCTCCTAATATTGATACGGGCGACAATTACGAAAAGGTTCATCGTTTTTGAGATATGAATGTGTATCTTTTAATATACAAAAACAACTGAAAATTTAATTATGAAAATATTAAATAACTAATTTCAGATCCGCAATTTCTTATGCAAAAGCGCGATTTTGACGGTTCATTTCAGTAGTTGTAACTCCTAGTCTAAATTCTTCTTCAAATTGTCTCCATCAGCATCTTGAATTCGGTCTCGTAATGGCTCAATATTTACAATTTCTACTGTGTACACTCGCTCATCTCAAACATCTAGAAGAATATGGTGACATCGCTGGCCAATGTATCGAACCATTTCTACCGATCCATTTACTGTTATAATTTTTCTTCAATTATTCTTGAACTTGTCGATTATAGTGTACAGAACAACCATCATTTTGAAGAATCATTCTCTTACGTACATTTAACGGTATATTATCAACTCTGAAAGAATATCTTAAAGAAATTGGAAATAATTATGTCCATTTAAAGTAGGAGGTAGGAAAAGGAGTCCTATAAAATGTCTCCCAGTGACCCCTGCCTATACGTTTACACCAAAATATTCTAGTATACTAGAATAATAGTAAGAACAGAATTGTAACAAAAGGTCGCCAACTACTTACCCATAAATTGAAGCACCAAACAATGTGAAATACTATATGTTGCGGCAGTTGGTGTACAGTAGATCCAAGTGTTAATCTAATCGCTGTATCCATACACCCTAATAATTGAAAACACATTGATAGACCCAATGAAAGAATTTGAAAACCAAAAAAACTATTGAAGTTTGTCACCGCTTTACTTAAAGCCGTATAATTATCTCTCAATTCACATATTGTTAAAGAAGCGTTGTCAACTTTTAAAATCCTAATGCTTTGATTCCATGGTGTAGTTCTCGATAATATTTTCAAACGTTCGTTGATGAATTTAAATTTAAATTGCAGTAACTGAATAAAATTCTTAAATAGGAAAATGTTTATAAAAACAGCGTAACACGAAAACATAACTAGGACGTTCTCGAATAAACGCCAGAAATCAACGCGAGTCAAGGCGAATAACCACACGAGTGTCAAGAACACAGTTATAAAAACAGTATGAATTAAAATTAAAAGAAACACAACGATTTTAAAGCGTCGGTAAAAATTATCTTGAAACGTCGACGTCGAAAACAAAATTTTTAAAAACGAATTGAAGCTTTCGCTTTTAAGTATTGTTAAATTAACGATAGAGAGATCCAAAAATATAATCAGAAAATGAAGAGAAGTAATTTCCAGTACAAAATTTAAATCAGTATGAACTTTTGGAGCAATCTTGTAAGTGGTTAAAATTGTCATTGGTGTAAACATTAAAATCATAAAAATTGGATGTATTGATGTGCTCCATTTTGAATTATTGAGATTTCTAGGCACTATTGCTAAATAAGCTGCAAACTTGAATACGATTTTCAAACTATTATATTCTATTTGATCGGGACATAAGTCCATTTTTACAGTTTTATAGTTACTAATTTCGGCTTTTACTCCACTTATTAAAAAAGTTATACTTACCTAATCTATCGACCATTTGAAAATTATATTACAGTCATTTCAATATAATAAGGATAATATGACCGTAATGGCGTGCAATGGATTGAAGCAATTTATTTAAATTAAATTAGCATATTTTTGCCTATAAATTTGATGGATTTCTCACACACTATACTTATTGGAACATGACGAACTATTAAAACGAATTAAGTAGGTAATTAAGTTTTTTCCGACGAAGACAGTTTTGCTACTTCTTAAAGCAACGAAGGAACAGTGGAGCCTAAACCGAGTATTTAATTATTCGCTGTCAGATGAACAGTCGTCTCCGTATTATTTTGTCATCGACTCGACAACATACATATAACTGACAACCAGGAAGGAATACAACAGAGAAACAAGTGAGCATCGACAAAGGATTCAAAACTAGATACTGTTGATTGATCTTAAAAAAGCATTACACCCACTGCTAAAGTCGAACAATTCATGAAGACGCTACAACAAGTAGGAATCGAAGGACATGCAAGAAAATAGTTGGAACCGTACCTGAACCAACGAAAACTATAAATGCAGACCAACAACATGAGTTAAAAAGGAAAAACAGAAAAGGGGTATACTGCAGGGTAGGTACAATAATATACCACCACGTACTCTCTGTTTAATACCTATATAATATCAATAACATAGCAACACTGTCACTCAAAGACGTACTAAATTTTAATTCCGATGATGTTACCCTGTTATGCAAAGGTAATAACAGCACAACACCGACATCACACAACAAATAATAATGATCAGCTACGGCCTTTTCGGACGGGGTACTTGAAACTAAAAGGGTTACTGTACTGTACCAAAATCATACCATAGAACTCATAAAAGACTTAATCAAAATACAAACAGATACGCTGAATATTCCATGCTGAAATGTACAATTTTTCTAAATGATGGAATTGATATATCCAAGTTTACAACCTTGATAGCATTCCTTAAAAGAAAAAATGTTGGGCACAAGCCAAAGAAATCTGACATTTTCACTAAAGAAGGTATGACGAAGTTTTTTAAAGAAGCGTCGGATGAAGAATTTTTAATTCTTAAGGTATTTCTACATTATTGTAATTTATAAGATAAGAATTTTTGTTTACATTTTTTAGGTGGGAATGATATTAGGTATATCAGGCGCGTGTAGGAGGGAAGAACTGTATAATATGTGTGTGCAGGACATAGAAGATCGAGAATCATTTTTTATTGTGAGAATTCCCATCACTAAAACCAACATCCAGCGAACATTCACGGTGATTGACAAAGATAATGATATTAACTACCTGGGAATATGTAGAAAATACTTCAGGCTACGCCCACAAAATGCAAAGAGTCAGCACTTATTTTTGAAATATTATAAGGGGAAGTGTAGTAATCAAGTAGTAGGCAAAGGGACTATTGGAGGTTGGCCGTCAAAAATTGCAAATTTTCTAAATTTAGAACACTCCAATACTTACACTGGCCATTCCTTTAGGCGCACTTCGGCGACCTTTTTAGCTAACAAAGGAGTAGACGTATTAGGACTAAAGAGGCATGGTAGATGGCGATCTTCCACGGTAGCAGAGAGTTATGTTGAAGACTCCCTTGAAAATAAACTTGACTTTGCTGCAAAAATTTTAGATGCAGAACAAGGCAGCGAGGTGAGGCAAAAAATGTTGAATTCAGCAACAGTGTCTTTAACTCCAAGTAGCGGAGAAGTTTTACATGCAGAAAAAGATAGCGAGATTAAGCAAATGTTGAACTCGGCAACAGTTTCTTTAAACTCAAGTACTGCACAAAGCAGTGTAATTACATTCGGTAGTTGTAATAATTGTACGTTCAATTTCAATGTAAAATAATTTCATTGCAGTTTATTGTTATTTTTAATGTTTTGTGAATTATATCGTTTTTAAATGAGTATTTTTATATTTTTTACTTACTGTTCTACAACGGTAAGTAAATTACTTACTGCTTTGTTTATCTCAGCAACCAGTAAAACAATCTTACTGATCTGGCAACAAACGCGGTAACTAAGTGATATCGTTCTATCGTGCAAAATAGTATATTGTTTTATTAGGAGTAAAAGTATAACTTTTTGTAGCGAGTCTGAATGTTTGATGGCCGAACGTCAGTGAGGCCGACAATTTCAGACGAGCCACAAAAAGTGCTTTTGCTCCGAATGAAACATGCTATTTTTTCCGCAAACGGCATCCAGACTATAGAACTAATTAATATTTAAATAAAAATTCAAAACGATAGCAACAAAGTTGCTAAATTCAGAGAATAATAATTATAAAACTGCGCACTACATTTCCGTGGTTACTGGTTTTGTGATTGCCAAGTCAAAAACAAATTTGACAGTTCAATAATATTTTATAATGTCAGAAATATTGTAAGTGATTTAAAGCAACAATTGGACTGTGCATTTTTGGTAAGTACTTGAGCATCAAAATTAATAATTAATAATTAATTATTATTATCGTTAATAAAGTTTAAAAGTTCAACTAATAATTATTTTCCCTGTTAAAAATTCTACTTTTTTGTACGGCCGTCAGCGTACAAAAAAGTACTTTTTTGTCCGCTCACGGCCGTACAAAAAAGTGGCGTCTGTGAAATCATACTTCAACATCATGAATTGATGTTAATAATGTCTACTTTTTTTGACGTTTGCGGAAAAAAGTCTATTTTCAAAGAAAAAAATCAAAATATAAAAATTTAGAGATTTTTGTGATGGTTGGCTGGTTGGCAGTACTAATTGCAAAGTGACATTTCGTAATTTAAAATTCAAATAACCTGTTTTGTAGTTTGAATTGGTCGTTAATTAATTAATTTTAATTATTATGTTAAAAAATAGAACATGTTAATTACAAAAATTGTCGTTTTCTCTTTCCTCGATTTGACAAAATATGTCAAATTAAATATTACTACCAACTTCTAACATCAAATTTTACCAAAATTATTACAACACGCAAATGGATGCTATAATAGCGATCTTACAGACGCAAAATATAAAAAGAAATATTAATTAATGTATTTATTTTTAAGTATTAATCTTAATAAACTGATGTTTTTATATATTTTTTCACATTTTGCCCTTAAGGTTAATAATACCCATCCAACATCATAATTGTTCTCTAAACGGGAAAAATGATACCCAACGTGCTACAAGATTAGTTATTCTGGCAGATTCTGTTGGTAGAGGACATTCCAGACAAATAGTGATAATGTAAACAAGCTCATTTCTTTCTATAGGAGCTAAGAGCTCTTTAGAAAGACTCATTGCACATAAGTCGATTCATTTTCGTCTCTGTAGTCTCTATATTATGTAAGATCTATATATACTTATGTAGGATGTAGGAACGTTCTAACCCTTATTAATTTGTATAAGTAGAACAAAGTACGAAGTAACAGTCCCAAGAAGGCGCAAAAGCATAGTGTAGTTGACGTTGAAAAATCCGGCCGCAGAAAAATACGGACAGTGATGAGTCGCTTGTCGAACTAAAAGAACGAGCTCTCTTCTTAGAGCACGATCATTTACGTTACTGCTCACAGCAGGAACGTCAAGCAATAAATCGTAACAAATTATAGCCGTTTTTTGAGCTTCTTTTGTGGTCATGCCGCAAGTTACTGCTATCACAACGCACATAATCTAAAAGTAAAAAAATAAGAGATTAGAAATTGGACTTTAGTAATAAAAATCGACTTTAACGGTTATTGCAATTTGGTTTTAAAATATATAGTCGGGCGGCTCGTATCTTTTCTGAATGTCCAAAATTACGCATAATCGTATCGTTGGTGTTCAAAAAATGCAATACCCTCTTGTTAGAGGTCGACAAATCATTTAAAAACGAGCAAAAGAAGAGACCCGTGAGCAGGCGAGAAATAGATTTCTATTAGACTTCAATTAGAATCCAAAAGCACAAAAGCAAGCAGAGTTAAGGAACTACTAGTCAGCCATTATAGTCCCGATGAGTGACATTTAAGCCTACAGAATTTTCGAAATTATCCAAAAGTGGGATTGACTTGAAATATAGCCTATAAGATGATAAAACTGCTATCAATGGCGTAACCGTACCAAATGACATAACTAAAGCATCGATAAGATTAGACATCAGATGACCGAACTGCGATCGATAGTAGGGTTGTCTAGATGAGATTCTGGACTTTTATTCAGAGAGGGGAGCTAATTCTGATCACGTAAACCACTTATCTCTCTAAGCCCATTAGACCTCGAGCCATCCTACTTGTAGGATGAACTCTAATATAATTCGAACGGGAGAGGAGTGGGGCTAATTCTGATCATGTAGAAAAGATTTTAACACATTACCGTTTTATATAGTACCGTCGCTAATGACTATACCTAAAATGGGATCTACTCATCTATAGGTACCAGTATTATATTAATATAAAAGTATGAACAAATTGTAACGAGGTCGCCAATTACTTACCCATAAACTGAAGCACCAAACAATGTGAAATACTATATTTTGCGGCAGTTGGTGTACAGTAGATCCAAGTGTTAATCTAATGACTGTATCCACACACCCCAATAATTGAAAACACATTGATATACCCATCGTAACGATTTGAAAACCAAAAAAACTGTTGACGTTTGCTATTGCTTCACTTAAAGCTGCATAATTATTCCTCAATTCACATACTATTAAAGAATCGTTTCCAAATTTCAAAATCGTTGCGTTTTGTTTCCCATAGGGTGTAATTCTCAATAATTTCAAACGCTCGTTAATAAATTTAAATTTAAATTGCAATAAATTACTAAAATTGTTAAACAGGAAAATGTTTATAAAAATCGTGTAAAATGAAAATATAACTGCAAGATTCTCGACAAAACGCTTGAAATCGATGCGAGTCGCGGAGAATAAACACACGAGTGTCAAGAAAGCAGTAATAAAAACAGTATGAATTAAAATTAATAGAAACACAACGATTTTAAAGCGTCGGTTAAAATTATCTTGAAACGTCGATGTCGAAAACATAATTTTTAAGAACGAATTGAAAGTTTCGCTTTTACGTATTGTTAAATTAACGATGGAGAGATCCAAAAATATAATCAGAAAAATAGCAGAAACACGTTCCAGTACAACACTTAAGTCGGTATGAACATTTGGAGCATTCTTGTAAGTGGTTAAAATTGGCGCTATTGTAAACATTAAAACCATAAAAATTGGATATATTGTGCTCCATTTTGAATTATTGAGATTTCTAGGCACTATTGCTAAATAAGCTGCAAACGTGTATACAAGTTTCAAACTTTTATATTCTATTCGATCGGGACATAAGTCCATTTTTACAGTTTTCTGGTTACTAATTTTGGCTTTTACTCCACTTATTAAAAATGTAATAATCTATCGATTATTTGAAAATTATTGCAGTCATTTCAATACAATAAGGATTATGACCATGATGGCGTGCAATGGATTGAAGCATTTAAAAAAGTTTAAATAATATTTTTTTTGCCCATAAATTTGATGAATTTCACACACACAATACTTGTTGAAACATGACGAACTATTACAACAAATTTAAGTAATTGGTTTTTTTCGACGAAGTCTAGAATTATTAATCAAAACAGTTTTGCTAGTTTTTAAAGCAACAAAGGAACATTGGAGTCTTAACCAAAAGTATTTAATTATTTGTTCTCAGATGGAATACAACAGAGAAACAGAAATACGCATAATAGTCGATAAGTTCTTCAAGACCACTGCCGATAACCTTAAATACCTACGATGTGCTTGGAGTTGATACAGTAACATCAATACAAGTGAGAAGTGAGCATCGGCGAAGGACTCAAAACCGGCATGGTTCTGATTGATCTTATAAAAGCATTCCACACACTATTAAATACGAACAACTGATAGAGACGCTACAACAAGCAGGAATTGGAGGGCATGCAAGAAAATGGTTTGAATCGTATCTGAACTCTGATCTGAACTCGTATCTGAACCAACGAAAACAATAATAAGTGCAGACCAACAACATGAGTTCAAAAGGAAAAAACAGAAAAGAGGTCTACCGCAGGGCACAATAATATACCAACACCATCGCGTTTTTAATGTAATATCAATATCAATATCATAGCAACACTGCCACTCAAAGACGTACCTACTAAATTTTTATGCCAATGATGTTACCCTTTTATACAGAGGTGACAGCGACACCGACATCAGACAACAAAAATAATGAAAAGCTACGGACTTCTAAGACGGTACTTGAAAAAAAAAAGAGTTACACATCAACATCGAAAAGACAAAGTTTATTATTTTCATTTCTACAGAAAACAACCATGCTCGAATGAAACTTGAGTACGGGCAAGCAATACAACAGATATACAAAAACCAATTACCCAAGACTGATAATTAACGAAAAGCCGCAATGGAATGAGCAGTGGAATGAAGCTAGGAGCTCTTTAGAAAGACTCTTTCCACATATAAGTCGATTCATTTTCGTCGCTGTAGTCTCGATATTATGTAAGATCTATACTTATGTAGGATGTAAGAACAATTATCACTCTATCCCTTGTTAATTTGTATAAGCAGAATAAAGTAAGAAGTAACAGTCCCAAGAAGGCCAAAAAGCATAGTGTAATCGACGTTGAAAAATCCGGCCGCAGAAAAATACGGACAGTGATGAGTCGCTTGTCGTGCTAAAAGAACGAGCTCTCTTCTTAGAGTACGATCATGTACATTATTGCTCACAGCAGGAACGTCAAGTAACAGATCGTAGAATATAGTTGCCGTTCTTCGAGCTTCTTTTGTGGTCAAACCGCAAGTTACTGCTATCACGACCCCCATAACCTGAAATCAAAAGAAGAAGTGATTAGAAATTAGGTTTTTGTAATATAAATTTTATCTTTAAACTGAATACATCAGAACTAGCACATAATCAGGCCTATTCTGTATCATAACCTCTAAGAATAGTGGGAAACTTTTACGTTAAACACTATTCTTAGGCCAGAATATCGACTTCAGAGAGAGGAATTTGGTTTTAAAATACACGGTCGGCCTGAAGAGTCAAAATTACGCTTAATGACAACTTTGGTGTTTGGAAGTAGCAGGACTTAACCACTTAACCTTGTTAACGGTCACAAGTTATAGAGATAATGAGCAAAAGAAAAAAACCCACATAAAGGCGAGAAATAGTTCTGTACTTCCTTTTGGTCTAAAGAGCATCCAAAAGTAGAACCACATTAAGAAGCTACTGGCTTAATATGTTCACGATTAATGACATTTTACTCTTCAGAATTTTCAAATGATTCTTCGGATGGTCGAACAGCTATCGATGTCGTAACTCTACCAGATAACCAACTCATCCATCGACAGGATTGGCTACAAGATGCCCGAACTGCGATCGATTGTATAGTTGAGTCCTGGCGAGAGTCTGGATTCTGTTATTGAGAGAGGGGAGCTACCTTTCAGCACTTAGACTACTCATTTGGGCATATTGGACCTTCTTCTAGCATCGTCTCCGGGTCCATTATTTCGAGCCATCCCACTGTTAGGATTATGGCTGGAATTATGAAGGGAGAGGTGATGCTAATTCCACTCCCTTCATTATAAGCATGACATTAAGGAATACCCTGTATACAATATTATACAGTTTATAGCTAAAACGGGATATATATTCCCCTATACAAGTATACTTGAATAATAGGAAGAACAGAATTATAAAAAAGTTCGCCAATTTATTACTTACCCATAAATCGAAGCACCAACAAATGTGAAATACTATATTTTCTGACGGTTGATATACATTAGATCCAAGTGTCAATCTAATGACTGTATCCATACATCCCAATAATTGAAAACACATTGATATACCCAACGTAAGAATTTGAAATCCATAAAAACTATTGACGTTTGCCACCGCTTTACTTAAAGCCGTATAATTGTTCCTCAATTCACATACTGTTAAAGATGCATTGTCAAATTTCAAAAGCCTAATGGTTTGATTCCATGATGTAGTTCTCGATAATATTTTCAAACGCTCGTTGATGAATTTAAATTTAAATTGCAGTAAATGAATAAAATTGTTAAATAGGAAAATGTTTATAAAAACGGCGTAACACGAAAAAATAACTGCGGCGCTGTCGAAAAAACTCCAGAAATCAACACGAGCCGTGGCGAATAACCACACGACTATCAAGAACGCAACAATTAAAACAGTATGAATTAATATTAAAAGAAACACGACGATTTTAAAGCGTCGATAAAAATTATTTTGAAACGTCGACGTCGAAAACAAAATTTTTAAAAACGAATTGAAGTTTTCGCTTTTAAGTATTGTTAAATTAACGATGGAGAGATCCAAAAATATAATCAGAAAATGAAAAGAAGCACTTTCCAGGACAGCACTTAATTCAGTATGAACATTTGGAGCATGCTTGTAAATGGCTAAAAGTGGCACTGGTGTAAACATTAAAATCATAAAAATTGGAAATATTGGTTGCCATTTTGAATTATTGCGATCTTTAGGTACTATTGCTAAATAAGCTGCAAATTTGTATACAATTTTCAAACTTTTAAATTCTATTTGATCGGGACATAAGTCCATTTTTACGTATTCACAAAAAAGTATTCTGGTTACTAATTTCGGATTGTACTCTATTTATTAAAAAGAAGAATAATGTATCGATTTTTGAAAAATTATTGCAGTCATTTCAATCTAATAAGTATTATGGCTGTAATGGCTTGCAATGGATTGAACCATTTTTTAAATTAAATTAACATTTTATTGCCTACTATAAATTTGATTGATTTCTCACACATTAGTTGTTGGAACTTGGCGAACAATTAAAATGGATTAAACCCTGGTTTTTCTATTTCAAAACTTATCAGTGGAAGTTAAGTCATTTTTTATTACTATTATGTATTACATTATTCTTTCGTCTCTAAAGAGTCTTCAGACATTCCTAATATCCCAATGTCGGCTAAAACGAACCATTAACTTTTAACTGCTGGTAATTATTTTCCGACTACCTACATTTTTAGGAGGACTTATTTCTTTAGAAGCAACTATAGCTATCTATTTCACTGCCAACAATTTTATTCTTTTCACACACCATCTTTTTTACATTTTCATTTCTTCCCTCGGAAATCTTCTATCATCTCCAAGTTATTGAGTTTCTGACATATAGATCACTGACTGTGCTCGAAGGCTATTTTGGCAATTAAATGACTTTTAAATTTTTATTATATTTTATTGCATATACTCGTCACAAGAATATGTGGCGTTGAGTAAGTCGGTAAGTGACTACAAACTTTCTTAAGACAATTAATTATTGATAGAAAGTTTAAAGAGATTATAGAAGTTTAAAATCTACACCTACCTATTTATAGATATACGTAAAATATTTTTTTCTCTAGCTTTCTCTCTTCAAACTTTAACAAGCATATTATTCAGTATCAACACCCAAAACAATGCAGTATAAAAACCGT
Source organism: Malthinus flaveolus (assembly GCA_950108345.1). Lineage (NCBI taxonomy): Eukaryota > Metazoa > Arthropoda > Insecta > Coleoptera > Cantharidae > Malthinus > Malthinus flaveolus. The sequence goes on along the minus strand of OX467286.1, from coordinate 35,581,204 downwards.
AAAATTCCACATTAATAAAGTGCTTAAACACGTTAAAGTGCACAGTAATATTTAAATATTTTTAGAGCAATCATCGTGGTGTCATCGGTCATCGACATAACAGTTTGCATCATTTAATCCTTCCGACAGATTCCCAATACGTACTTATTTCATTTTGGTTATTCAAGCTACTAAATATTTGAACGATAGAGAAAATTATGTGAAATAGCAAAAAGTTATTATCAGCTAAAAAAGACTTAAGAAATGTCTTTATTCAAAAGTAATCTCGCGGTAGCTATGAATAGAATATTTGACGGAATTCGGGAAAGAACACTTTATCAGTGTTGTAGTTTCTAACTTCTAGAACTGTCTAGAACGGAGGAAATAGCTCCTAACTTTTGTTGGTTTACATTTAAACCTAAATTAGTAATTTGAATAATCAATTACAAATCATAACGCAACCGTACGTATTAAACATCTACGACTCTAACCCTTATTAATTTGTATAAGCACAATAACGTAAGAAGTAACAGTTCCAAGAAGACCAAAAAGCATAGTGTAGTCGACGTTAAAAAATCCGGCCGCAGAAAAATACGGACATTGATGAGTCGCTTGTTGAGCTAAAAGAATAAGCTCTTCTCTCAAAATACGATCTTGCACGTTGTTGCTCACGGCGGGAACGTCAAGTAGCAAATTGTAACAGACTGTCGCAGTTTTTTGAGCTTCCTTTGTGGTCATATCGCAAGTTACTGCTACCACGACGCCCATAACCTGGAAGCAAAAGAAAAAGCAATTAGAAATTCTGAATAATTGAATCCTTGTCAAATTTAATAATAAATAGTCATTTGTAAGTTGGCGTTACATCAAGACTGTAACTAAGCGTAGTGCCCTTTATTATATCGGAATCCTAAAGTTTAACCAATAAGTTGGATTGCTGGAGAAGTGAAGAAGAGAACAAGCAGATTAAAGGAAGCGTCTATAAGTTTACCTTTCCCCACATTATTGTAGTAGAACTCAAATGAGAGTCTTTTCGCCGTTATAGAAACTATGCAAAAAATTGCGACAAGCTAACCATTTACTCACCCATAAGCTGAGGCTCCAAAAAATTTGAAAAAAAATATTTTCCGTCTGCTCGGATACGTAAGATCCAATAATCATTTTAATTACAGAGTCCACGCAGCCCAATAATTGAAGACACATCGATATAACCAACGTGACAATTTGAAAGCCAAAAAAATTATTGAGATTTGTAACAGCTTTACCTAAAGCAGCGTAATTGCGTCTCAGTTTACAAACTGTTGTTGAGTCGTTACCAAATTTCAAAACTCTAGGGTTTTGTTTCACATAACGTGCATTTGTATTCCTCAATAATATTTGTAAATATTCGTTAATGTATTGAAATTTAAATTGCAACAAACGAACAAAAGTGTTAAATAAGAAAATATTCATCAAAACCGCGTAAATAGAAAATATAACTATGGCGCTCAAGAGAAGAAAGTCCAAGTTGGTGCGAATATATACGTAAAAATATAAAAGCATCAGAAATAAACCGATTAAAACGCCATGAATTACAATTAATAAGAACACAACCATTTTAGAGCGTAGATTAGAATTGTTTTGAGACGTAGAGGTCGAAAAAAGAATTGTTAAAAACGAATTAAAATTTTGATTTTTTAAAATTGTTAAATTAACGATGGAGAGGTCCAAAAATATAATTAAAAAAAGAAAAGAAGCGGCTTCGAGCGAAACGCCCAACTCAAAATTAATATCTGAGCTATTCTTGTAAATGCCTACAATTGGCAATAGGTTGAATATTATAATCACGAAAATGGGAAATATTGTTTGACGTTTTGTATTGTTTTGTTTTTTGGGGACCACTGCTAAATAAGTTGCAAGTCTGTATACGATTTTCAAACTTTTGTATTCTATTTCATCTTTGCACAAGTCCATTCTTTAACGTTCACAGAATAGGCTTTTCGTTATAATTTCGACTTCTACCCGATTTCCTAAAAGAATAGCACTTTGAATTATTTTTTTTCAAATTATTGCCGTAAGTGTTATGACTATGATAATAGCAAGCAATGAATTGTTACATTATTTCGTTTTATGACCTGTCTGTTCTAGACCAACTACATATTTATGAGACTGTTGCACTAATCAATTTACAGGAGAAATTGAAGCGATTAGTTTTGACTTTTATCTACATTAAAACCCAGCTAACTAAAGCTTTAATCAAAAATTTCTAAATTTTCTATTATTGTCTATTAGTCAATTATTTAAGAATATAGAGAGGTTTTCTCTATTTAAATAAAAAATTAGGAAAGTGCCACAAGCCACTTACCAAAAGAGGAAAAAGATATTGGAGACCTATTAATTCAATATGAATAAAATGTACTATTTATTTTAAAATCTACAAAGCAAACAAAGTAGCAGTCGGTTTGACGTCTGACCCAGAGGTTTTCGTCGAAGGTCGAGTAACAGGTCTCCTAGTAAAAAGCACCAAATACGAAAAGGTGATTCATTTGTATTTGTACGATACCTACTTACATACAGTATACTATAATAAATAAAGGCTCGTGTCCACTAGCAAGTAAAAGTTTCACAAGTTAGGTCTGAGAACAGGTGCATACTGTGTAAACCACGTGTACACGGCACATAGAGTAAAACTGCTTCAAGTATACAATCGCGCTCAGCTTGGCACGATTTGCTAGTGTACACGTGCGACTTGGCAAGACCGACTCGGGCAAAACTTTCGGAGCTGTTCGAATGGTTAGACAACAAGTTTTCAAATTATTTATAAGAAGGACGGAAGACTTTACTGTCACAACGAAAGTTGACCAAACAATTTTTTAGAAGTGTTGTGGCATTCTTTTAAGCATTACTGGACTGGTCAACTGCGTCCATATATCTTAAAATTGTAAACCCTTATTACTACCTTCAGGTAGTAAAATACGAAGCAACTTTGGAATGATTGACAGTTCTCCACAAAAATTTTCGCAAGTAAATAAATCTTTTCGGTGTGAGAGGTATAAATTTGGTCGACCCCTAACTTGCAAGTGTACACGGGCGTTTTGCCAAAACCGAATAGAGCAAATGTTTTCGAAACAAACCCGAAAGTTTTTCGCAAGCGTACAAATTACTTATATACAAGATGAAAGAAAAACGTTTTTAAGCGACCAAAAGATACTTATTTGCTAAATGAAACTTTTGAATTGTATCCCAAGCAAAAAACGAATAAAAAAATAAGCCACATTGGTGAAATTAGCGCAATTGTTCGAAAGGACCGAGATTCAACGAAGATTACATAATTTTAAGGAAATAGATAAACCAAGAATGAAAGAAAATTCAAAAAAGTAAAAGTGGCCAAAAGACAGACGAGTTACGTATTCTTGGGAATATTTTGATGTAATGAAATTTGATTCACTTTCATTTTCAGTGTTCTGTCCTTTTGGCCCTCTTTTGTAGTCAAAAGTACCTAAGTACATAATGATTTACGACAAGCTTTGAAGTCGGTATTTCGACAAAGTGCACGAGAACAAAAAAAACCTTTTGCTTTCATCAAATTAGGTATTGGAAATACCGGGAGATATCATTAGAATTTCATTATAATTATTTAATAATTTCGATTTCTTAATTAGTAGTAAAGGTTCAAATATGTTTATTAAAAATTTAATAAATAAATTCAGTAAAAAACTAGTAAAATACAATAATACCTATATAATGCAGTTGGCACCGTAAATTGTCATTGCTTTTTGGTTTGTAAACACGTTTAAAAGATAATTCCCAAAGATCTGTAAGCTCTTTGTAAATCGATGAGTTTTATGGTAGGTATACTACCTGCTTCTTTCTATAGCCGGAGATATTTCAATAAAGACGTGTATGGTAGGTACGCTCTGTAAAGTTGTCGGTAACTTTACCACCAGCAGAGAGGTACAATAATGAATAATCTCTTTCTATTCTATTCTTCTATTGATTGTATTGAACCTCTCTGCTGGTGGCGTAAGTCAAAAAGAACTTTACGGAGCGGCTTTAGAATACACTTGAAACCACAAAAGCTACTTGCTATAGTAATTTGTGTAGAGTAAATTCGATAAAAACGTAAATTGTGTGTACACGGCTACGAAAGCAGTGTCTGAAAAATCTATCACAAGTTGCTTGCTAGTAGACACGAGCCTTAAGCATAATACTGTCACCAATTACTTACCCATAAACTGACGCACCAAAAAGTTTGAAATAATATATTTTGGGGCGGTTGGTATACGTTAGATCCAACTGCCAATCTAATGACGGTATCCGTACACCCCAGCAATTGAAAACACATCGATATACCCAAAGTGAGAATTTGAAAACCAAAAAAACTATTGACGTTTGCTACCGCTTTACCTAAAGTTTCGTAATTGTTCCTCAATTCACATACTATTGAAGAAGCTCTTCCAAATTTCAAAATTCTACTGCTTTGTTTCGCATAGGGATAGGGAGTAGTTATCGATAATATTTTTAAATGCTCGTTAATAAATTTAAATTTCAATTGCAATAAATTAATAAAATTGTTAAATAAGAAAACGTTTATAAAAACCGCGTAACGTGTATATGTCATTACGATGTTTTCCAAAAATCGTCTCAAGTCAATGCGGCTCGTGGCCAATAAGCATGCAACTGTCAGGAACGTACCGATTAAAGCAATGTGAATTAAAATTAAAATAAACGAAACAATTTTAAAGCGTCGATAAAAATTATTTTGAAAGGTCGATGTCGAAAATATAATTTTTAAGAACGAATTGAAAGTTTCGCTTTTACGTATTGTTAAATTAACAATGGAGAGGTCCAAAAATATGAGTAAAAAAAGAAAAGACACAACTATCAGTGTAACACTTAAGTCAAAACGAATATTTGAAGCATTTTTGTAAATGGCTAAAATGGGCAATAGGTTAAATATTAAAATCATAAAAATTGGAAATATTGGGTGCCATTTTGAAGTATTGCGATTTTTAGGCACTATTGCTAAATAAACTGCAAACTTGTATACAATTTTCAAACTTTTATATTGCATTTGATCGGGGCACAAGTCCATTGTTCAACATTCACAAGAGAGGCTTCTGAGTTCCTAGTTTCGAATTTTAACCCGATTTACTAAAAGAAAAACACTTTGAGTGTTTTTTTAACTATTATACCGTAATAGGTGTTATGGCGACGATAATAGCACGTAAATTGATTACATTATTTCGTTTTATGGCCAACCACCATAATAAATATTATGCGACGATTACATTAATGAAGTTCGTCTTTTACTTTTAGCTAGATTGAAACTATTGAAACACCATTTCAAACCGAAACTTCTATACCGAAGGTTCCCTCCTGAACCTTCGGTCTTCGCTACGGTATCTTCCACCTTTACTATTCAGGACATTTTATCCTCCTCTAAAGATGTTTGTTACAGCAGTAAACGGAACGACAGAAATCCCACAAAGAGCTTCTTGCTCTTGACTACAGTCCATTATTAGTCCAGAAATCACTCACATAAATTATTTTTAAAAAAGTAAAACAAAAGATAAGTAGGTACAATAATTACTTAAAAAAAATTAAAAACCCCAACAAGAAAACAATTTATTTTAACAATCTTACCATTAAAGTTCCACACCAAAACAAATTTAACAAGACAAAGTGTACGGTATTCGAAACATTTCTAAGTTCTGGCAAAAATATTTCGTTGCTTCTAATAGAACTATTTACACTTATCAAAATACCGACTGCGAGACACGAAACTAAAAGCAAAATTTGCCAACCGAATAATTGGTTAAAAATTTGCACAACCCCACTTAAACTTGCATAATTTTTCTTCGACCTTTGTACCACTTCAATCTTCCTCTTTTCGCCGTTCATAAGATTTTTGATAATTAAATCGCTTAAATTTTCGTGAATTATTCGAAATTGCCTTTTAATAAATGAAACGCACACTACGATTAAATAAACTGACATTGTACATAAATAAGATATGAATAAAATTATAAAAGTGCTCATTAGAAGAGAAGTATCCGCAATTTTGGAAATAGTATACCAACCGTACAAGCCTAATAAGGAGTACCACAAATGACTGATGAAAATTTGCCACCAAATAAAATTTTTGCCCTTGCAATTATTTTTATCTAGACAAGAAAGTTTGTAGAGAGTTTTTAAGAAACTTCTAAATTTTTCCCCGTTGAGCAACGTTAGGTATATGATCGAGATATTAACGTGCGTACACGAAAGAAGAAAAAAAATGCATTCGATTACAAGTTGTGATGTTCCCGATTTGCCGTAAAGAAAAAATATTTTTTTGTAAAACGTATAAATGGAACAGAGATTTAATAACATTACCAAAATCCAAGCGTAAGTTGAGTAAATTTTGATTTTTTTTTCGTTTCGAGGCGGTACAAGAGCCAAATACGTTAGTAAATTGTATAAGGGTTTTAAGCGATTAAATTCTGGACTGATACACGTTATTGCTTTCATCATGATACACTGTACTATCAGCACCGCCGCAAAAGACCATGGCTCGATGTATCGGTTATTTATTAAATATTTATCGAGTATAGGAATACACTCGTATAAACTAATGAAATGTAAACAATTATAACTAATTTACAAAGTATAGTGCTATTTACTTTATCGTCGGCTTCGTCTACTTGGAAATAATGTGATCGAAAAAAACTTGTATTATGTTTAGTTAGTTTTTCAAAGTCGTTAAGTCCCTTCGAATCCAAAAATACAAACAAGCAAGTAAGAACTTTTGAAAAGGTTTCGCAGAGTGTGTTTCGTTGTCAAATCATTTCTCTTTATAACATTCATCGTATAAATAATATATTTATTTATGAAGCGCATACTTACGGTTAGGGTACTGTTCCAAAGATCTACTCCAAATATCGATGCAGAAGTTCGCGACATCTCGAACGTATTAGGAACTAAAGAATTTGGATTTAGGGCGGAAGAATCGAGATCTTTTAGTATGCCGATAACAATAATTATAAATAGCAAAAAAATTGGCCACCCAAAAATTTCGTTGCAAATTTTAACGGCAGCACTTAAGTCCGAGAAACTTCTTCTCAATTTTTTTATTATCCAACCAGAATCGATAATTTCGATCGTGACCGTATTATAGCCCGCAAACATTTTCGTCGATTTTGGGTTACGGTTAACTTCGACATTTTGTAAAGTTACATTGAGGGCTTTAAAATGACTTCTTAATACTAAGACGTAATTCGTAAGTAAAAGTGACGAAGTTAATATGGCGAATTTATTAAATGCGGCCGTTACTACGTAAATTATTACAACTGGAGTAATTTTGTTGTAAAATGCCCACGACTTCCAGAAAATGTATACGACCAAGTATAAGAGAAGTCCCGCTAGTTGAATCCACATTTTTATCTTAAATCGTCTGTTCGGATCTTTAAAAAAAATTAATTTAAGAAAGCTTCGGTACTGGTCGACTTTACAGATTGTTACGTGAAACACCAAAACGTTCGCGTAAGCTAAGCACGATAAAACGAGCAAAGATTGAATTAGACTAGTAAGAGGTGTAACTGCTTCAAAAAAGATGGTTAATTTATAATAAAAACTATACGTTAGCAATAAATCGATACAAAAAATTAAAGATAACGAATAAATTTTGTGCCATTTCAAATTCGATTTTGAACAACTTGGAACTAGACCGAGACTAAAACATACATAATGTAACGGTAGTAAAAAATTGTAGTTTACATCGTTCATAGTTATTGGATCACTGTAAACTTCACACTGAACACTTGTAATAATATAAAGTAGGTACCTACCTAGCTAAGTTATTACTAAAACACTTTCTAAATTACTACCTTGTTAGGCTTATTTCCTTATTTGTTTATACGTCAATATTGTGAGAGCAATTACTACTTATCATTAATAACTTATACGGGAAACTTAATCCTATTACAGTTCTTCCTCAACAGTACTTCATTTTGCACACAAAATTTTTATCGATGTACTGCGACGTTTTTGCCGAATTACGATTTCAAAAGACATGCCATTCTTTCGCCCAAATCCCAAATCTCACATTCTAGCCTATAGTAAATAAGCAAAAACCCAGTCACACACAAGACCTTCCCTAAAGTATCCTCAGTATCCTCAACGAGCTATCTTAAACATGCACTGAGAAACCTTGTGACTGAAATGTCTTATACCTTATTCCACACTGTGACGATGAGTTGGAGTCCAGTTGAATTAATTTTTATTGGTCCTTTTATTTTGAGGAAAGTAAACGAAATGGTTGTTGCCAAAAGGTTAACTAAGATCTCGGTTTATGGTTTAGGCTCCGGGTATCTGCCCCCTAGGTCTTTCGGAAAAATCCAGCCCTATTACCTATTACTAACCGACAGACACCAAAATTTAAATATGATAAACCTAGTATTTCTACTCTCTGTACATTAAATTCCAAATGAAGACTTTATTAAGAAGTCACATAAGTTAACTTAATAAAACGCAAAACTTACCACAGGTTGAAGAAAAATAAAAGATGCATACAAAATATATTCTTCGATCGACATCATTATTTCATCGCCACTCGAATAATATTGTTCCATTCCAAGATTGATCAATACAGAAAGTTGATGAAAAATCCAGAATAACAGACAAATAACTGGCCAGCCAAATAACTGTTCGAACATATCTTTAGCACAACCTACGTCTTTATAATAACGCCTCAAGTAATTTACGTAGTTTGAAACACTTTTTTTATCTTTAGCAACTTTAGATCCACACAGACTCCGTCGTTTCATCAAACCAACGTTAATATTCTCAAAATTTAATTTTAATAGCGTAACGTAGTTTATAATTATTAATGTTGAAATTGTGAGAAAGTATATAATATTAAAAAAGATGAAAGTTTTTAGATAATTAACAATACCAAAATTACTAATAATCGTAAATGCTTTAAGGATATTAGTCGAGACGTAAACTAAATTAACTAAGAGTAGTTGGAGAGGAACCGAATTGGTTTGCTTGCAATGAGAATTTAAATTTTTAAATAGAACACATAAGAATTGTTGGTAAACTTTTGAATTATAAATTGATACGTATAAAAGTGAGTAAGTAATGTAAGTTAAAAATAAAAAAAGTATTACGAATTGCAATGCCAAATTTGTATACGACATGTAAACAGAAAGGACCGAAACTTTTACGTAAGTACCATAAACTGTACCGAAGCTTAAAACCACGTACAAAATCACACAGTAAGGCTTAAACCAAATTTCAAAAACAGGCATTAATGCTAAACATTGTGCCCATTTATGTAGTGGTTGTAAATTTCGATATTTTTGGTTATAGTGTATGAGCGCCATTCTTCAATACAACTCACTGTTACCAATGAATATTTTAAAACATAAACTCGGTAAAGCTATAAGTAGGTAGTACTACATACTAAAATGTTTGCATAAACATAATAATTAACTCCTGTATTTACCGTCAAAAAGTAATTCTTTTTTGAATGATCACCTTTCACATTTTTACCCCAAAATAGACATTCAACTTCGAAAAAACTCGCATAGAACTAAAAATTAGTATACCTATACCTTATTACATTATTATAAATAAAATAATATAAAAAGTTCACATAGATCCCACTTTTGCAACAATTTTTATTAATATTAGTCCAGTCAAATTAGACAAATAGATGGCATTAGAGGGAAAGAATCCAGGAGTTTTGAAAACTGGTATGATTGTTCGTTGTAACCTGTATAACATACTAAAAGCTCTGAAAGGTGAAGGTCGAGCGGAGGTAGGTAGAGCTGTTTACAGGAGACTTTTCCTCGTTTTTGCAATTAGCTCCATAGCTCGTCACGTCGATGGAGGTTATTATAAAAGTTATAGAAAACATTATTAGCTACAAGATTGGTTATATGCATTTTTGACATAAGTTTAACCCTTTTCGATATATAGCGCGGAGAAGGAGTTACAATAAATTTGATTACGGAATGATGTTGTATAAACTGTGGAGTAAGAGCGTAAGTTTTCTGAAAGGAAATATACAAGGTACGATAAAGATTTCCTATATCACATTGCATAGAGTAAAGATGTAGTTAAATATTTCTGAAAACAAAAGTCGTGCCAGGTTTCGTTTTCGCCTTTTGTGAAGAGGTTAAAGACCACTTTTGTTCGAATTGTAAAATTATTGAATGCGCTATATAACTTCAGAAGCTTCTTATGCACAACTTGAAGGCACGATGAGCCCTCCAAAATAGACGTGAGGCAGCTATTGTGAATATTTTGAACGAATGGTGTAATAAAATCGACAATAATAATACTATACTTGCAAAGTATACAATAGATACAATAGATAGACAAATACTGATACAGAAGTTGAATCGATACGGGGTGGGCGGTAGTGCCCTGGGGTGATTAAAGAGTGTGCTTGCTCCGGTCCTGTTCAACATTTATATAAATGACATAAAAAAGTGTAGAACAGAGAGTAGGATTTGCGTTTTTGCCGATGGCACTATGATGTATGCGATCGGTAGTGATTAATAAAATGTACGAGATAATAAATGTGGAACTTGCTCAGATTTTTGAATGGTTGTGTTCTAACGAAACAGTACTATATGCTTAAACTTTAACAAGACTTTTGGTAAGCATATCGATCGAATGCAAACAAATGCAAAAATTGAAATACACAATAAAATTATCGAAAAAGTAGATCAAATTAAGTATTTGGGAGTGCTGATCGACTCCAGACTGAAACTTAAACGTTAAAACTATTGTTAGATGCAAATAGATTAATGCAGTGGCAACTAACTTGTAAACTTACCAACATAGTTACATCCTTAAGTATAGTAAATGAAAAAATAGTTGACTTTGAATCACCATCTTCGATACTTGATATAATTGCATCGATATCTCGCACTAAGGTAAGAATTGCAGTTAAAATATTAAAGCAATTGGCCATCCAAATATTTTATTGAAGGTTTCAACATTTTTCCTCAATTCATGAAATAATCTTTTAAAATTGTGAACTTTTTGAACTTTCGAATGTAGAAATTCACTTGGAATTATTAATAATACTTGTAGAGTTTTACACATGTATCGATATTTTTTTCTGAACAAAAGAATTACCTTTACCATAAAGAAAAAAGCCATCACTAATAAGTAGTAAGACGTAAACATCAGTGGACCGAAAAATAAAAAACGCTTTGCAGTAACCTCCCAGGTCGAAAGCGAATAGCAAAATATACCTGCCAAGGAGAAAACCAAAAATGGATCAAAATCAATGGTGCAAAAACTATCCAAGAAGGCTTGCTATCGAAGATAAGAAAGCCCTAGCGAAAATGTCTTCCAAATTCAAAATATAACCCCCAGCAGTAGCAATGCTGTTAATCGATGCTAAAACAAAGCAATACATTTTATGCCATTTGACTCTTGTAAATAAATGAGGAGCGAGTCCTACATAAACGCACAACTTATGTAAAGTAAGAAAAGATTTATAATCTTCGACTTTCGAAAGTTCCATTTGTAAGCCACCACTGAAGTTGACCACCGAGTAAACTAACGATATGACATCGATATAATACAGGTAATGATTATTTTAAGTGCGTCTAAAATCTTTTTTAAAAGCGTTCATCCATTTGTAATAGATTATGTTCGAAAGCATTAGGTAAGTAATATCTTGTGACAACATAAGTTTATTATTAATTATCCTAGAACTTAATAAATTATAAACAAATAGAAAATAAATGCAACATATTATTTACAAAAGCATCTAACACATTAGCCAGTCCGTTTTCTTCTGGAAGAGTACAGAAATCTCATCGAATATATAACAATTTAATTCAAAGAGTAACTTTAAGGACAGAGCTCGAACCTTTTCAGGAGGGAATTGGAATTGTTTGTTAGGAAAGTTTTTGAAGTCTGTACTAAAATTATTAAGAGTTTTGTATGTAAAATTTGTGTAGTAATGTATTGTACATTTAAGCATTTTCCTAATAAAGTTTATCATTTGTCAAGACGTGGCTACTGTTCTATTAGAATTTATTTAATTACAAATTATTGTTGATTTTCTACAGAAGTTAGGGAATGCAATTTTTTTTTAGGTGCAAATAGTTTAATGCAGTGGCAATTAACTTGTAAACTTACCAACATAGTCACGTCCTTAAGTACATTAAATGAGAAAATAGCTGGCTTAGAATCACCATCTTCGATACTTGATATAATTGCATCGATATCTCGCACTAAGGTAAGAATTGCAGTTAAAATATATAAAGCAATTGGCCATCCAAATATTTTATTGAAGGTTTCAATATTTTTGTTCAATTCCTGGAATAATCTTCTTAAATTGTTAACTTTCTGAACTTTGGAATGTAGAAATCCACTTCGAATAATTAATAATAATTTTAAAGTTTTACACATGTATCGATATTTTTTTCTGATCAAAAGAATTACGTTTATCATAAAGAAAAAAGCCATCACTACTAAGTAATACGTAAACATCAGTGGACCGATAAATAAAAAACGCTTTGCAGTAACCTTCCAGGTCGAAAGCAAATAAAGAAATAAGCATGCCAAGCTGGCAAACCAAAAATGAATCAAAATTAATGGTGAGAAAACAAACCAAGAAGGCTTGCTACCAAAGTTTGGAACTTTTAAAAGAAACACTATCAATTTTTTTAATTTTTCTACTTTGAAAACCGCTACCTGAATAATAAAAGCGTCGACGCTTAATAGACAAGAAGAGCTTATACAAATTCCAATTAGGACATTAAATAAGGAATCCCTCGCGTAAGCTCCTTCAAAAGTCAAAATATAACCCCCAACAGTAGCAATGCTGTTAATCGATACTAAAACTAAGCAATAACTTTTATGCCATTTGACTCTTGTGAATAAATGAGGAGCGAGTCCTACATAAGCGCAAAATTTATGTAAAATAAGGAAAGATCTGTAATCTCCGACTTTAGAAAGTTCCATTTGTATACTATAAACCACCACTGAGGTGACCACCGAGTAAACTAACGATATGATATCGATGTAATGTAGGTAATAATTATTTTAAGTGCGTCTAAAATCATTCTAAAAAGCGTTCATCGCGTTCATCATTTGCCATAGATTATTTTCGAAAGCATTATGTAATGTCTTGTGACGACACAAGTTCATTATTATCTTAGAACTTAATACATTATAAACAAATGCCAAATAAATGCAACATATTAGGTGTTTTCAAAAGCATCTAACACATTTGACATTAGCCAATCCTTCCTTCTAGAGCAGTACAAAAATCTCATAGAATACAACAAATTTAATTCTAACGAGTACCTTTTACACCAAAGGAGCCCCATTAGTTTCCTTTTTCGTAGCCTAACACATCGTAATTGTAATTACACAAAACAATTACATATTTTCAAGATTAAGATTCAAAATGATCCGCCGATTCTATTTTGCGTGTTATTTTGGGGACACCACTGTATGTGTAGGTGAAAACCATTTAGCAAGTTTCGTCGAGTATTAAAGTCGGTTGCAAATTTCTAATTGCGTTTGTCAAATATCGACGCAAGCTTATGCTTATGATTAAATAGATTTTTGAATTACTTAGAGGGAAATGCACAAATTTGGTAAAAAATTTAATTACTCATGTAATTTTTGTTATACCGTGAATTTTTAGAGTCAATTCCCTCAATTAACAGTTATACTTTCAAAACTGTGCAGTGCGGGTCCTATGCGACCCTGTAACAGAAATCTGTAATTAATTGAAATCATTGTCGACTTCAGGTTTTATTATACGGGGGAGGGGGGCGTATTATAAAATCTGGTATCTCTTCGGAATTTTTGTGTTTTCAGGTGAATTCGAGAGTCCAATTTCAGCGTAGTTGAAACGCATTCAATCAGTAACGTTAATTATTCAGTTAGGAATAAGGTGGTTGGTTCCCGATGGAACAAGACGGAAGGAACTTCGAGAGCTCAGTGAGAGGAAACTTAAAGATTTAAGTAGAAAGGAAGGAAATAGAGAGTATAATAAAAATTATTAGAGCAAAATTACCACCCGGTCATAAAATTTCCCCCCGTTACAGCGATGAATCGAATAAACCGGTGGATTTTTGTGAATACACCTATGACCAAATATGGAAATTTGGCCGTAGTGAGTTAAAGACAGATGGTGGGGGGCGGTAGTAAAATATTTTTGTCAAATGGAAAAATAAAGAATAAAACCTTTAGATTTTACAAAGTATAGTATAAATCTTTCCAAACCTCGCCTACCTTAGATGCGCAGAAGGGGAAGTGAGAAAGCGGTTAAAAGAGATGCCCAATCCGTGTATTTAGGTTGGTGTGTAACCTTGGTTACGTCGCTGTACGAAATTTGGTTCTTTGCGCAGGTCGGTGAGGTTTTGAATGATGTGTAATATGTACAACTTGAAAAAGCATAGCTTTTATATTATAAAAAGTATATTTTTATCCACTTGTAAATTGAAAACTGAGATGATAGTAACGCGAAACTTACCGCACACTGTACCAAAGTAAGTGATTGGTACATAATGTATTCTCTGGCCTCCATCATTTTATCACCATCAGAAAAATAATGTTCCATTCCAAGATTGATAGATACTAAAACTTTACTAACAATCCACAACAACAGACAAATAATTTTCCATCCAAATAACTGTTCGAACATATCTTTAGCACAACCTACGTCTTTATAATAACGCCTCAAGTAATTTACGTAGTTGGAAACACTTTTTTTATCTTCAGCAACTTTAGATCGACACAAACTCCGTCGTTTCATCAAACCAACGTTAATATTCTCAAAATTTAATTTTATTAGTTTAACGTAATTTATTATTATTAATGTTGAAATTATTATAAAATAAACCATACTATAAGCTATGAAAATCTTTAGATAACTAATAATACCAAAATTACTAATAATCGTGTTTGCTACCAAGACATGAAGTAAAACATAAATTAAATTAACTACGAGTAATTGCACAGAAACCAAATTAGTTGGCTTGGAGTTGGAATTTAATCTTTTAAATAGAACACATAAAAATTGTTGGTAAAGTTTCGAATTATATATTGATACGTATAAAAGGGAGTAAGTGATGTAAGTTAAATGCAAAAAAAGTAATTCGAATTGAAAAATCAAATTGGTATAGGACAGGTAAGAAGAAAGGACTAAAACTTTAACATAAGTACCATAAACTATACCAAAGCTTAGAATCGCGTACAAAATGAAGCAATAAGGCTTAAACCAATTTTCAGAAACGGGCATTAGAGCTAAACATTGTGCCAATTTATGCAGCGGTTGTAAATTTTGATATTGTTGGTTATAGTCTATGAGCGCCATTATTAAACTATTCACTTTTACCAATAAATCATTTAAACGTAAACTCGCTTAAGCTCATGTTAAGCTATTAGGTACGTACAAAAATGCTTAGATAATCATAATATTTAACTTGTACTATTTATCGTCAAAACGTAACTCTTTTATGAATGATCACCTTTCAAATTTTTTACCCCGTTCAAGAAATACGTCAAATTTGGGTAGCAAAGCATTATTGTAGGTATAATAAATATATCTTTAATAATTCCTACGTATTATATAGAAGACTTTGTATGTATAAAATATTTTTAAGAAAAGTTTGTTTTTTCAAAAAATGAGATTTTCTAAGTCCGAGAAAATGAATTGTTTGATAAAGTTACTGTAAATAAGAGTACTTCTAATATTGCAAGGACGCGTACTTGAATGATTGAGATATGGATGCAGGTAGAATCATATTATCTAAGCCCCTGATAGAAAAGCTATTAAAATAAATTAATATAACTGAAAACGCAATATGATAACAGACCCAATAATTTCTTCCAAGAAGCAAACTAAAGATAATTTTTGAAAAACTGAATTGGATATAAAACATGGAAAATAGTACCACGCCAGAAGCAACGTAACAAACAAAAATAATGGGAACTACCGATAATAGCGATAGCCTCGAGGCTACTGGAAGAAAACTTCCATGAGAAGAGAAATGATGTGGTTGATATATTGAATATTGTAAGAGTAAAAGTCGGTGTTATAAGTAATGCAATAAGCAGGGAAACAGTTAGTAGTATACTATAATTAAAAGTATGTGTAGAACTGATAAAGAGATTAGTCTGAGAAAAGTTGAATACTTTTGGGACAAGTGTAGTTTTTAAAATAAGAGTCGGTATAACAGTGTCACAGATATACCAAGAATGCTTAGGTAATCCACATTTTTGACCCAGAGAGATTGTTGTGAGACGGTACACGTTTTTGTAAGAAGACGAGAATCGACTAGAGTGACATTGATTACTCGGTCAAACATTGGCAGAGCGATGAATCAATTGAATCGGTGGCGTTTAGGGAGTATGACCTAAAATCGCAAAACCTTTATAGATTTGACAAAGTAGTTCAGCTTGGAAAAGCATATCTCTTATAATTATTTGTATAGTATAGTATTATTCTCCTGTTGTAAATTTTTATGTTTATTCTGATACACCCGATAGACACTGATATATTATGGATGATAGTAAAACACGAAACTTACCACAGACTGTACCAAAATAAGTGATTGGTACATAATGAAATTTTTGACATTCATCATTTTATCGGTCTCCGAATAATAATGTTCCATTCCAAGATTGATAGATTGTAAAATTTTACTAAAAATCCACAATAACAGAAAAGTAATTTTCCATCCAAATAACTGTTCGAACATATCTTTAGCACAACC
The DNA here is from genome assembly GCA_950108345.1 of Malthinus flaveolus. Classification (NCBI taxonomy): domain Eukaryota; kingdom Metazoa; phylum Arthropoda; class Insecta; order Coleoptera; family Cantharidae; genus Malthinus; species Malthinus flaveolus. The sequence goes on along the minus strand of OX467286.1, from coordinate 35,564,498 downwards.
TACGTCTATATAATACCGTCTCAAGTAATTTACGTAGTTGGAAACGCTTTTTTTATCTTCGGCAACTTTAGATCGACACAGACTCCGTCGTTTCATCAAACCAACGTTAATATTTTCAAAATTTAATCTTATTAGCGTAACATAATTTATAATTATTAATGTCGAAATTATTATAAAATAAACCGTATTATAAGATATGAAAGTCTTTAGATGAGTAATGATACCAAAATTATTAATAAGGGTAAATGCTACTAACGTATAAAGCAAAACGTAAAATAAATTTACTACGAGTAGTTGTAGAGGAACCGAATTAGTTGGCTTGGAGTTGGAATTTAATTTTTTAAATAGAACACATAAAAATTGCTGGTAAAGTTTCGAATTATAGATTGATACGTATAAAAGAGAGTAAGTGATGTAAGTTAAAAACAAAGAAACTAAGGCGACTTCAAATCCGAAATTGCTATACGACAGGTCGGCGAAAGAAGAAACGACGGAAATTTTAACGTAACTACCATAAACTATGCCGAAGCTTAGAATCGCGTATAAGATGAAACAATAAGTTTTAAACCAATTTTCAAAAACAGGCATTAAAGCTAAATATTGTGCCAATTTATGCAGTGGTTGTAAATTTTGATATTGTTGGTTGTAGTTTATGAGCGCCATTACTAAACTACTTAGTTTTACCGATGAATTTTTGACATTAACTCGGTAAAATGCGTAGGTAACAAAAATGTTTATATAAACATATACAATTAACTTGTATTTATTGTCAGAAGGTGAGGTTTTTATAAATGATCACCTTCCACATTTATTTATCCCATCATTCAAGAAATATGTCAAAAGCATACGGACGAGTCAATTTTTTTCTATGAAACTTCACAAATCGTCACAACACTTCAATTTTTTTATTAATACCCAATACGAAGCTAAGAAGGCCATTTTATTTTTGTCAGGTACAAATAGAGATTAATCCGGTGGCCGTCTTTTCCACTCATTATTATTTTTATCATGCTTAGGAACACCAAATTCGATATTCGAAATAAGTGCATCAGTATCCCGTAATAAGGAAAGAATTGCAGTTAAAGTATACCTATAAAGAAATAGGTATATTACCAATTACCATCCAAATATTTTATTAAAGTTTTAAATATTTTTGCACAAGTCCTAGAAGAATTTTCTTAAATTGTGAACTTTCTCAACCTTCGAATGTAGAACTCCATTTCGGGTAATTAAGAACAATTTTAAAGTTCTACGCATGTATCGAAATTTTCTCTAATCAATAGAATTAAGTTTATCATAAAGAAAAAATCCGTCACTAATAAGTATACAGGGTGTCCCAGGATAAGATTCTGTTCCTTGAAGTTGGCGATTGCTGAGCTCAAAATAGAACGATTAAACCGAATTTACCTTAATCCAACGCTTCCCTAAAAAGTTATAGTGCTTTGAAGTCCTTAAAAATAAATCGAAAAAAAAGCGCAACATTCGATCAAAGAGTGATAGAACCACAAAATTTTTGTGATACGCGTATTTTAATGCGAGGAAAAACCTGGTAATCTGTAGAAAACGATATGATTATTCGGAGGGGGTTAGTTATACTGTTATATTACTGTTTCAAAGTAGACGAAGCCAACGAAACAGTAAAAATAAATCCATGCAGGATGCAGGGGCAATTAACTTGTAAACTTACCAACATAGTTACATCCTTAAGTATCGAAAATGAAAAACCAGATGGTTTAGTTTTCCACTCATTACCACGCTTCAAATCACCAACTTCGATATTCGAAATAATTGCATCGATATCCCGCAATAAACAAAGAATTGCACTTAAAATATATAAAGCAATTGGCCATCCAAATATTATATTGAAGGTTTCAATATTTTTGTGCAAGTCCTGGTATAATTTTCTTAAATAGCGAACTTTCCGAACTTTGGAATGTAGAAATCCACTTCGAGTTATTAATAACAATTTTAAACTTTTACACATGTATCGATAATTTTTTCTAAACAAAAGAATTACGTTTATCATAAAGAAAAAAGCCATTACTAGTAAGTAATACGTAAGCATGATTGGAATGAAAAATAAAAAATGCCTTGCAGTAGCCCCCCATTTAAAAAGTGAATAAAAAAATAAGCATACCAAGCTGGCAAACCAAAAATGGATCAAAATCAATGATGTTAAAACAAACCAAGAAGGTTTGATGTCGTAGTTTGGAACTTTTAAAAGAAATACTATCAAATTTTTAAATTTTTCTACTTTGAAAACCGCTACGTGAATAATAAAATAGTCGACACATAATAGACAAGAGGAGTTTATACAAATTGTAATTATGACATTAAAGAAGGGAACCCTAGAGAAAGCTTCTTCAAAAGACAAAATATACCCCACAAGAGTAGCAATGCTGTTAATCGATGCTAAAACAAAGCAATACATTTTATGCCATTTGACTCTTGTAAATAAATGAGGAGCGAGTCCTACATAAACGCACAACTTATGTAAAGTAAGAAAAGATTTATAATCTTCGACTTTCGAAAGTTCCATTTGTAAGCCACCACTGAAGTGACCACCGAGTAACTAATGTCAAAATACATCAATTATTATAAGTTGATGTCTAAAATCTTTCTTAAAAGCATTCATCAATTTGCAATTACGTTCGAAAGTATTACGTAATGTATTGTGATGACCTGACGACACATACAAAATACATATTATTTAAAAATGCATCTACCCATTGGCTAGTCCTTGCTCCTAAATGTCCAACTAATTGGCTACGCAAAAAATTATACAGGCTGTATCAAATTTCGTGTTAAGTACAGGGATCTCTCTTATTAGCGTAGATAGAGAGATGGTTATATGGACAAAAACGATCCTCGAGTTATGCATCTCTCTATCTACGCTAATAAGCGAGATCCCTGTACTTAACACGAAGTTTGATACAGCCGTATACTTATAGGAAGATTCAAAAAACTCTATAAATTCATTTTTTCCGTATTGCTTCAGGGTCTCCGGACACCCTTTGTAGAAGTTATATACAAATTTTCATCCGAACATCAATTTGTTTAAAGTAAAACCCAAATTTTTTGGGCTGTTAATTAATATTTAAAAAAAAGAACAAAAAAGTATAATAAAAATAAAGACTTACCACCATAAGTGCGTCCCAAATAAACAGTGTCAATATATCGGTCACGTAATGTATTTGGGAACGATGAAAATTCACTAACAATTTCTGAATGTCTTCTAATAAGCAAAAAATTATTGTCAAATTCAATAAAACAATTTGCCACCCGAATATTTTATTAAAACGACGAATGTCTTTACTCAAGTCTATGTATTGTTTCCTTAATGTGCGAATTAGTACGTTAGACATGCCATTTTTCGACCTCATTTGAATTCTCACGAAAACATGTAAAGTTTTCGTTATACATTTAAATTTGCTTTTAAAAACTAAAATTAAGTTTGTAATTAATGAGAAAGACAATAAGAGTAAGTAATCTATGAATAAAAATGGAAGAGAGTAGAAGAAACCTTTTAGGTCCGCCTCGAGAGCATAATAGTGGTAATAGTAAGAAAGGAAAATAATGAACCAAAAATGTATAAGAATTAACTGGATCCAAATTGAACACGATCTTTTTTCGTAAGCCGGAGTATCGAAAAGCGAATTCAATAACTTTTTCACTTTTTCCGCTTTGAGTATCACCACGCGTACAACTAACACGTTTAGATATGTCGTTATAGTGCAATCCATGCAAATTCCAAATAAAACTTGAATGAACGGTATATCAACGTACATTAAGTTGGTTCCGTAATAATAACAGTAAATTTGGGCAAAATCGTTAATTAAAATTAAAACCAATGAATAAATTTTGTGGTAGCGCGAACTGTAATTTTTGGAAAAATAAGGCGCGATTCCTAAGTAAACATTTAAGTTGAACAAATAGCTCAAATGCGTGTATTCGATGACTGTTAAAAATTCCATTTTAGAGACAATCCGATAGAGAAATCGTGACTAACTTTTGAGAAAAAGAAAATAGGCACTAATAGCGTTATTTCGGGTTTCTCAAATTTAAGGCAGAAATATTAATGCTCAATTGTGGTGGGTATGTTCATTTATTTGCAATCACACTTACAACGCATTAACGTCGGTAATTTTATTAAAATTGGTTCACTATAATGGCCTTATAGATACCTCTCATTAGCCGTTAAGTTCATTTTAATAAAAATATATCATGCTCTTGTAGATAATAATAATAACAGTTTAACTACATTTTCTATTGATTTTAGGGATTCTTATTATTAAAAAAATTAAAGATAGGCGGAAACGTAATTGTAATCAGTAATCAGCCCTCATGACTCGTGCTTTAACCATGGTTAAATTGATGTATTGATTACTAATAATTTCCTGCAACCTGCAACGCAACCTCAATATTTAAAATGTCGCTAATAACAAGTGATAAAGTAGAATGTGTACTAATATAAAAAAGTGCCTTAAAGGACCTGGTGATCTGGTGATTGCTCGTCAGCAATAATGTAATCCAAATTACGTAAAATTCTTTACCTTCTTTCAGTTTTTATTTTTACCCAGAAGAACTAATTTTTCGCAAATGCAGTTTTATACGATTTAAAAGTAAACTATATTTTCTACAATTTGAGACAATTATGGTTTCTGGAGACCTAATGGTAAGGATGAAGGCCGAAGGCCTCATAATAAATGTCCATTTTTGTCCACGACAAACCTCCAGATTTGCAAACTTTTGTACACCTGGATCTCGGACAGCATTAGGTCAATAGAGATCATTCTGGTTTCAAATTGTAGATAATTTAGTCTACTTTAAAAAGTATAAAACTACCTTTGCCAGAAATTTGGTCCTTCTAGATCAAAAGTGACAAAAACTTAAAAAAGGTAAAGCTTCTTGGATTTTTGAGTCACCTCGTAAAAGACGACATTTTGACGACCATCGGATTTCGGTATTAAGAAAAAGTTTCAAAAATTGACAGAGAAATTTTCTTTCAAATTTATTGGTCAAAGCAATGCTACCAGTATAGTTTGTCATTTTACATTTTTGTTGAGAAAACACCGTGCTTAGTATACAAAATCGAAGAAGCTGTGCGAGTTAATCAACAAACTTACCAATATTACAGCACACCACAAGACTATTAGAAAATAATATTGTAAGACGATGTCGAATTCGGTGTTATTTTTAAAAGTTCTAATATTTTCAATACTGTCGTTAATAGACTCCAAAATTCCAATGACGATGGAAATACTTAATATCAAAATGGGCCATCCAAAAAGTACATTAAACAATTTTACAATATCCGCCAAGTCTATATATCTGTTTCTTAATTTATGCACAGTTAAATGACACGAGACGCCATTTAAGGATTTTGCAATATATTTAAACTTTTGTTTTAATAATAAATTATAATTTAACAACAATAAAACGGAACTTCCAATATAATAGTATACGAATAACGAAACGCAATAGTACAAAAGCATGTGACAGCCAACTACGGTAATAACGATGTACATATTGATGAAAAAAAATAAAACGTAGAAAATATGAAAAATTATAATATGTGCCCAAATGTTATTTTCACTTTGAAAAGCTAAACAACGCGAAAAATGTTTAAATCTCCTAATCTCTTTTATTTTAACAATTAAAATCCACACATCGAGATAGATGGTCGTGAATAAACTTAGTGCCGTATCTAAAATAAACGTCGTCTTTGAAAGTTTCTTATTGGCCGTATAAACGCGACCAAAAATATTTAAAATAGACAACAAATTAATAAAAATAAGTAAACCGTAAGTAAAAATTTTATCGTTTTTATTTTCGTTCGGTATTAGCGACAGAACTGTCGCAAATTTATGTAAAAAGTTGATCGAATTTTTATTTACTTTGAACGACAGTACTGGCATTGCTGTTTTTTGTAAATTGATCGAAATTTCTGTACAAAAAATTGTTTTCACTGTATACAAAAGTACTAATGATACCAAGGCACGTTTATCGCCACTGATGGATTTTTCAAGTATCTTTTTATCGAAATATATTAGCTATTTACTTATTCTAATAAACGGCGATAATATACGTGGGTCATTAATACTTTATTTACTTAATCGACTTACAATTGCATCAATTAAAGATCAATCGACAAAAATCGTTCCTGCTAAACGATGTAAGTTAACTCAACGATTTTCATCTACAGTGTGTCCAAAAGGTATGGAATATTGTGCTACAGCAATATACAAAAGTAAATGTGACTTCTTCAATCGATAGGGCCCGAAATCCGAACACACTTGCTTGGAATCAACAACGTAATTAAAATAATTTGATTAACATCTTTCAAAAAACAGAAAATCAGAATTTAAATGTGTAAAGAAATTGGCCACCCAAATATTTTATTAAAGGCTTGTCGTTCTCAAAATATGTAATTTTCAAAGTTAAATTCTTGACTTTACTTCTTTATTCTTCAACTACTTATCGGAAAGAATTGTTTTACCACGTTTCCTTTACTTCAATCATTATCCCCTACAACGTAGGTACTGAAGAGCTTATCCGACATTTGTGAATCGCCCTATTTAATTCTTATTTATACAGGTATCGTATCTACTAAATACCTAATAATTTAATCCCCCAGCACTTCATTTGTAAGAAATCGTTTTTATTGTACTACATGGGTATAAAATTGTTTTTTTAGAAACTTACTGTTTTTTGTAGTTGAATTTTGGAAAGAAAGTACATTCAAATTAGTCCTAATCCGGATTTAAAACAAGAAATGAGCACAATTAGTAGTTTGCTTAGCTCATCCAACACTTCACTTAAAATTACACTTTTTGAAAACTAATTAAATATTGAAAACCCCAACCAAATTAAAATTACCGAGTAATTAAAAATATAATTTGACTCCCTTTCGACACTAACCGCGGTCTAATACTAATACAATGCAAAATTTTCAAGGTTTAACAAAAGTGATTGATAACGAGCAAATGTATTAAATACAGCTGTACGGGCATTTGGTGTGAACTTACAAAATTTTATCGGTGACGTAGATGTAGTAGTAGTTGAATTGAAATTAACAGTTTATACAGGGTGAATGAAACGTAAGCCAAATTAATCAATTTACAGAGTCGCATTATAATAATTATAATCTACGATAATAATACAAGCAACTTTCGTTACTGACACACTCGCCATTTTTGAAGATTCGATGAAGAGGAGACATTTGCATTAATGAGTCACTGATGTATTTCGAAGAAATTAAATTGAAGAATCCAGCAAAAACTGAAACAAATTAGAGAAAAGCCGAATTTTTGCAGATGAATAGTATCTACCACATCAGGGTGCACAAGTAGGTACACAAGGGGTATTTTCACCAAAGTTTTCACTTTTCTCTCGTTTGCTTTCCGCTCTGTGTAATTACAAACATTGAATGCACAGTGATTCAATAAAAGGGATTCATTTCACAAAAATGAAATTCATTAAAATTTAACACCCCTTATAGAGTTGAGTGTGGCATTTGCATTCCCCATAATAAAAGTTAGCTGTTAAATCTTCTTAATGAACGCTATAACTATTTGTGCATTATTTTAGGCTTAAACTTGTTCGTTTAGAGTTTTTTTCCTTTTTGGTTCCACAGTATAATGATAGGGTGGTAGTTTTAAATATTCATTAATAAATCGATATCTTTTCGATATAGACAGTTTGGAAAAAAGAAATTTTTACCCGAGACCTATACCACCTATACATATTTTTGTGTTACCAGGAGAACTTGGAGTAAATCTAATTGCCACATCGACTCAAACTCATAATCGTACTTTCGTACATATTTCAAAAAATCGTAGGGTTACCAATCTTGACAAACTTTGATTCATAAAGTCTGGTACAAATACTTCAGATACGGAGATAATTAAAATGCACTTACCAATATAACTGTATCCTTAAGCATCATAAAAGAAAATACGTTTGAGTTTTTTAATCGATAAGATCCATAAATTTGCTTGGAATCAACAACGTAGATACTTAAAATAATTGCATTAATATCTTTCAAAAGACTTAAAATTATAATTAAAATGTATAAAGCAATTGGCCACCCAAATATACTATTGAAGATTTGAATATTTTTGGTCAACTCCTGGAATACTTTTCTTAAATTGCAAATTTTCGAATGCGACAATCCACTTTGTATTATCAACATGGATTTTAAAACTTTACGTATGTATTTATATTTCTTCTTAAACAAAAGAATTATGTTAACTTTAAATATTAAAGCTATCACTAATAAGTAATACGTGAATATTTCTGGACCGTAAGAAACAGTAAGCTTTAGAATACTAACTCGTTTCGTTCTAGAAACAAAGAAGAACAATACCAAGAAGGTAAACAAAATATGGATAAAAATTAATTGTAGGATAATAGACCAAGACGGCTTCTTATTGAAGTTTGGAAGTTTTAAAAGAAATAGTAATAAATTCTTAATCTTCTTTACTTTGAAGAACGCTACTTGAATAATGAAAACGTTGACATATAATAGAGAAGAATAGTTTAACCAAACAGTAAATACGACTTGGGACAAAGAGGCGTCAGCGAAATATTCTTCAAAAGTCAAAATGTAACCCCAAATCGTAGCAACGTTGTTCATCAAAAATATAACAGAGCAATAAAGTTTATGATGCCGTTTAACTTTTGTAAACAAATGAGGAGCTAGTCCTAAACAAACGCACAAATTATGTAAAATAATAACAGATTTGCAGTCTTCTAATTTTGAAAGTTCCATAATGAGACCAACACTGAGGTGACCACCGAGTAACTCACTAATAAATATTTTAAGTTTGTCTAAAATGTCTCTTAAAAGCATTCATCAATTCGTCATTAGTCATTACGTTCGAAAGCACTACGTAATATCTTGTGACGACAAAAGTTTTCTATTATTGATATTGATAATTATTAATAATTATTACAATCCTTTTTACACGCCGCGATAAGTATAAATATATTATTTCATCGAATTGTAAATATTATTAACTAGCCGTTTAGTTTCCGAGCATCTGAGATCTTAAGACTAAGTCTTCAAAAGTAATATACGTGCCTCCCCTCCCCCCTCCCTAAAGAAACACCGCGTCTTCGACTCCAAATTCAAACATCCTATCAAAAACCACCACGTATGTTCGCTTCCTTCCTTATTGGATTTAACAAAAGACAAAAATTTAATAAAAACAAGATAGTTCACACAGTGGGCTTGGGCTTGTACTTATCTTTGGCCGAATTGTTGATAAGAAAAAATTTGTTGTCCTACTCACCAACATAGTTACGTCCTTCAACAGCATGAATAAGAGCCTATCTGGTGTCTTCTTTATCCGATAGGATCCATAAACATCTTTAGCATCAATAACTACGATACTTAAAATAAATCGCTGAATATCCTCCAAGAAACAAAACATTAGAGCTAGAATGTATAAAGCAATTGGCCAACCAAATATTTTATTGAAGGTTTGAGTATTTTTGGTCAACTCTTGAAATAATTTTCTTAAATTGTGAATTTCCGAATGCGACAATTTGCTTTCCATTATTAACATCGAGTTTAAAGTTTTACGTATATAATTGTATTTTTTCATAAACAAACTAATGATATTAATCTTAAATATTACAGCCATCACTAATAAGTAATACGTGAATATTTGTGGAGTGTAAACAATTGTAAGTTTTACTACGTTAAATTGTCTCTCATAAGAAACATAGAATAACCATACCAAGAAGGAAAACCAAATATGGATAAAAATTAGTTGTAGTAAAATAGACCAAGAAGCCTTGTTATTGAAGTTTGGAAGTTTTAATAGAAATATTAGCAAATTCTTAAACTTTTCTACTTTGAAGAACACTACTTGAATTATAAAAACGTCGACGTATAGTAGACAACAATAGTTTACAGAAACTATAAATATTAGCAGAACTATAGGAATTTTAGAGAAAGTTTCTTCAAAAGTCAAAATGTAACCCCAAATCGTAGTAACGGTATTAATCAAAAATAGAGCTAAGCAATAAAATTTATGCCATTTAACCCTTGTAAATAAATGAGGAGCGAGTCCTAACCAAGAGCACAAATTATGTAATAAAATGAAAGATTTGTTTTGTCCGGCTTTGGAACGTTTCATGTTTGTAACAAACGCTGAAGTGGCCACCAAATAACTAATAAAATATATTAATATACGTAACGATTATGTTTTTCCAAAATCTTAAAAGCATTCATCAATTTATAGTTAGGTACCTAAGTTCGAAAGCATTAATTTATTATTGGTAATATCTAGTGATGATGATGGAGCAAGTTTGTAATTACCGAAGGTGTTATTACGATACTTTTTACAAAACAAATACGAATTACTTTCTAAAACACCAAATGCATTAGCCAGGCCATTAGCCAGATAGGAAAAAGTATGGTTAGAAACGACATTGCCGTTTCTCCGCGTGAAGAAACATTACTTTACTCTCTAGGAAATGAATGTCTCACTTTCTCCTTGCATATGAGGGTCAAACCATAAGTATTCACAAGAACTCCAAAGTGCCGCAAAATATCCCAAAACCTTTCTTTAAAAATCTAAAAATCCACATTACACTAGAGTAGAACTCAAAAACTACTTACCAACATAGGTACATCCCAAACGAAGAGTGTGAGTGCATCGGTAATATAATCATTTGTAGTACGCTCGAAAGTCGCCAAAACTTCCTGAATATCTTCTAACAGGCAAAAAATAATAGTCAAAATCAACAAAACTATTTGCCACCCAAATATTCTATTAAAGCGATGAATAGCGTTACTCAATTCTACGTATTGCTTTCTCAACCTGCCAATTATTGCGATAGCGATTTCATTTTTTGACTTAATTTGAATTCTCACGAAAACGTGTAAAGTTTCCGTTATACACTTAAATTTGGTATTAAATACTAAAATTAAATTTATCATCAATGAGAAAGAGAGTACAAATAAGTAGTCTGTGATTCGAAATGGAAGAGAGTACCAAAAACCATATGGATCCTGTTCAATAACGTAATAGTTGCAGGAATAAGCCAGAAGTATAATAAACCAAAAATGTACAATAATTAACTGGGTCCAAATTGAACACGTGTTCTTTTTGTATCCCGGAACTTCGAAAAGCGACTTAAGTAATTTTTTCACGTTTTCCGCTTTAAGTATCACCACGCGTACAACCAACACGTTCATGTATATGAATATAGTACTATCCATACAAATTCCAAATAAAGCTTGAAAGAAAGTTGAAGCCTTACTGATGTACATTAAATTGGAAGCGAAAAAATAAAAGTAAATTTGAGCAAAGTCGTTAATCAAAAGTAAAATTAAAGAATAAATTTTGTGGGAGCGCGAACTGTATCTTTTAGAAAAATAAGGCGCGATGCCTAAATAAACGCTTAAATTGTATAAATAGCTGAGACGCCTGTACTGGGTAGCCTTAAAAAATTCCATTTTAAAAGACACTGTTCAAATAATCACGGCTCGAGTTATTGAACAAAAAGAAACTTGGTTAGGGTTTTCACAAATGTGAAAATATAGGTGGGAATATAGGTGTTAAGGTAGATAATCGTTTATTAGCAATCATCACACTTATCATAATTATTGGTATTTTATTAAAATTGGCTCATTATCATGACCTTGTAGATAATATTAGAAGGTCTAAGCAACTAGGCATCTCACACGTATTTCACCAAAAACTATGTAAAGTAAAAATTGGTAGGTACCTATAAATAATAATAATCTTCCCCGGGATTACTTACTCTATAGATGGTAGAACTCAAAAATTACTTACCAACATAGGTACATCCCAAACGAAGAGTGTGAGTGCATCGGTAACATAATCATTTAGAGAACGCTCGAAAGTCACCAAAACTTCCTGAATGTCTTCTAACAGGCAAAAAATGATAGCCAAAATTAACCAAACTATTTGCCACCCAAATATTATATTAAAGCGATGAATAGCGTTACTCAGCTGTACGTATTGTTTCCTCAACCTGCCAATTATTAGGGCGGATATACTATTTTTCGACTTAATTTGAATTCTCACAAAAACGTGTAAAGTTTCCGTTATGCATTTAAATTTCTTATGAAATATACAAATTATATTTATCATTAATGTAAAAGAGAGAACGAATAAGTAATCTGTAATTAGAAATGGAAGAGAGTACAGAAACCCATTTAGATCCTGTTCTTGAACGTAATAGTTGCTGTAATAAGCAACGAGTATAATAAACCAAAAATGTACAGCAATTAACTGGGTGAAAATTGAACACGCGTTTTTCTTGTACCCGGGAATTTCGAAAAGCGACTTAAACAACTTTTTCACATTTTCCGCTTTAAGTATTACCACACGTACAACCAACACGTTGATGTATATGAATATACAACTAGCCATACAAGCTCCAAATAAAACTTGAGCTACAGTCTTATTGAGGTACATTAAATTAGAAGCGCAATAATAACAATAAATTTGGGCAAAGTCGTTAATTAAAATTAAAATTAAAGAATAAATTTTGTGAGAGCGCGAACTATATTTTTTGGAAAAATAAGGCGCGATTCCCAAGAAAACACTTAAATTGTATAAATAGATGAGACGCCTGTACTGGGTAGCTTTTAAATATTCCATTTTTGAGACGACAGTGAAATAATCACGATTCAGCTTATTAAACGAAAAGAAACTATAGAAATTTAAGGTGGGAATATAAATGTTAAGGTAGGCACTCGTTTATATGAAATCACACTTATCATAATTGCTGGTAATTTGATGAAAATTGGGTCTTTATCATAACCTTGTAGATATTAGAAAGTCTAATAAGCAACCCGACACCTCTCGCCTGTTTTACCAATAACTATTGAAAGTAAAACTTGGTACCAATAAATAATAATAAAACGATAAAATTAAGGAACGACATTTTTCGGTCAAGATAAAGCAGAATTGATTTAAAAAATAAAGATAGTATCCTCGATAGACTGTACCAGGATAAGATCATAATTTTTATTCAACTAACAGGAAATAACAATAGTTATCTGAGGAATATTATTACGATGTAGTATCATACATAAATAATATATACTTACTTGAATTTAAAAAGAATCCAAGAAAGATGCGAAGATTTACAAAGCCCAAATATAATCTTAAATTGCAGTGTATTAAGAGTCACGCAGCCAATATGTTAACGTCAATGATACCTAATAGGGTATGTTAATTATCGTAAATTATAAATTAGATTTGGTAAACCGGGTGTGTAAAATGTAAAGGATCGTAGTTATGAGCGGTTGTATAAGCGTAACTCTAGCCACATTTAGCGTTTAGCGACCAAACTAATTAATCTCTTGTTATCCAACGTTCCAAGAGATATTATACATTTAGCTATAGAAAAACCACTCCTTTTTGGTACCGGTGACTTACGCTACCCGTAGAGAGGTTCAATAGAAGAAAAGAATCGAACGAGATTATTCATTATTGTACCATTATTGCAGGTGGTAAAGTCACCAGCGCCAGAACGGAATGGTCTTTCTATATAGGTACATATAAATTTCTTTTATTATTTAAAAAATAATTTCAGAGTGTGCCACTGTATCGACCTACAAGTCTTTCTGAAACTGAACATCGAGAACGCCACGCAACCATCTTGGTGAACCAAATTGACGAATACGTCGAAAAAGGTATCATTGCAATCGACAACCTTCAAGTAGAAAATGATCGCGAGACCCTAGCTCTGCTAACTGCAACTAATTCGTTTGCTGATGATTTAGAAATAATTGTATTTGATCTAACAAGTATTGCTGTAAGTTCCCTACATTTCATAATTATTCAGAGCCTAATGAAACTGCACTACAGATTAGAACTTATAAAAATGGCCATTCTGATGTCGAAATTCCGAAAATTGCAAAAAACTTCAGCAACTACACTTATTCCATTCAAAAATCGAATAGCGCTGATACTGGGATATTAAAAGAAGAATTAAAATCCTGTCTCGACGATATGAGAGACGAGCTCCGTCAATTGCACGAACTTCACAAAACTGAAGGTAATAATGTTAAATTAGGCTTAACTAAATTTCAAATTACAATAGGCTATATTGCAGGCCTTCCAAGTAGTATTTTCAACGTCATCGAAAATATTTTATTTGCCGTAAAAAAATTGTACTATCGTACGATATTTGAAACAAAAACTCCACAAGAGTTGGAGGAGATCGAGTTAAAAATAAAAAGCACATTTGTTTGTGGAACAAAGAATATTAATGAAGAAGATGACGGCAATATTAACAATCTTCTTAAGCACGCCCTTCAAGCCAAAACTAAATCGTGTCTTGCTGTTTGTATAATTGAAGAAGAAGTAATATGCGGATATGACTATTGAAAATCCTCCTTTATACTACAAATAAAATTTTAGGTCGACTGCTACGATGATAAAACGAATTTAGAACTTTCACAAATAGCTTATAGCTTAAGCCAAGATTTAGCGATTGTGGATAACGCTATGCACACAAAAGATGAGCCTGATGCCATTAAAGATCATATTGCGATTTGTGGAAGAACTTGCTGTAACGAAATGATGAAACTCTCGGATCTTCTCGAATCGAAGATGTCGAATAAAAATCGTAAGTTGCCTATGTAGACTAGAGAGGCTTTGAATTTAGAGACTCGACAAGTGTAGAAAATTATTTAGTACAGGTGGTTGCTCTTCTCGGTTTTTACAAGTTGGCGTCTATGAAATTGAATGTTAATATAAATCAAAAAAGTAATATTTTCTCTTTTACAGTAGATTTGAGATTACGTAATTTGGTACTTCTTGCTGTTGCTCATCATTGCGCTTTAGGGGACGGTATAGCTGATGGAGTTCAACATCTTAGTCAAAATTAAAAACTGGTTTGATACGAAATATAAAATATTATAATATACTTCTTTCACTTTTTACTGATGTATACTGTATAATAATAGGTAGGGGATAATAATAATTATAATTGCAACATTAAGATCAAAGTTTTTGATCTACTTCTTCTTGATGTTTTTAATGCCATGATTATAATTAAGAAATATATTATGTGTGAACAACACAGAGATTTTTTAAAGATATTTATGTATTTAGCTTGTCAGCTTGTGAGACAAGACAACATCATTTGAAGGGCAATACATAGAGATTCCTTGATTCCAATGAGGCCCAGAACTTCTAATCTAGTGAGGATGGTTCAAGGCTTTCTAATCATTTCTAATCGTTACCGCGCGTAATATTGAATGTTTACTTACCAACAGAACTCCGTCCCAAAGTAAAAATCTCAAACAATAAAGAATCTCTTCCGTAACATCCGGGACATAAAGTGTATCAGAATCGACTGTAATATTAATTAAAACTTGCTCGATATCTTCTAAAAAGCAAAATAGAATAAGTAACATTAAAAAAACAAATTGCCAACCAAATAATTTGTTAAAACTTTTGACTTCTGCGGTTAAGACTCTATATTGTTTACTCAACTCGTAAACTTTTAAATGAGGCGTTATTGTTCCATTTGAATTTTTTTGACACCACGACACCGCACTTAAATTATTTCTAAATCGTTTAAATTTCTGTTCGAATAAAGCAATTAAAGTAATTAGCAATGAATAAGATGTTACTATTAAGTAAGTCGTGAAAAACATAGGACAAAGGCAAAGAAAGGTCTCGTAACTGTTTGCTCGTATCGCGTGAACGTAATAAAAATACGAAACTAAAACTACCAACCAAATATTAAACGAAAGTAATTGATTTAAAATCGAACGAGTAAGTTTTTTTTTGTTATAATAGGGAAATTTAAGGAAAGAATTAAAAAGTGTATTCGCGTTTTCACTTTCTAATATTGTTACGCGAATAACTAAAACGTGAACGTAGATAGCAGAAAATAAATCAAAAAGTATCGCAAAAATAATTTGTATTAAAGTAGTATCGTCAAACATTAGAGAAAAACCAAAATAATATGCAAAAATAGTACCAAAATTCATAATTAAAAGAATGCCAGAAGAGTAAACTTTATGCCATTTTAAATGCGGCCATTTTGAACGCCGTCATTTTGAAAAGTAAGGAGCAAGTCCTAATAGAACACAAAAACCGTAGAGTATCTTCAAAGATTTATTTTTGTTCGTCTTTTTCATTGCTATAACACACAATAATATTGAGATAGGCGGTAATGACTATTGTAGTTTCAATCAGGCGTAGGCACCTACTGTAAAATTATAGACTACCAAGCAATCATCATTGTCGATCAATTTCAAGTAAACTAAGTGTACGCATAAACATAAAAAAGATAATAATAGAACATACTACGATGCCAGATTATTTCGTAATTGTCGTCATTCTAAATTATTACTTGAAAATTATTAGGTTTCATATATCGGTCAAGTGTAGACGGTGTCATCAGCGGGCGCCCTTAATTTCGAATTGAGACTATGAATCAGAGCGACGAATACCGTCAAAAGTTGCGTATACCTAAGACTCAAAAACACAAAGTGAGCTCTGAAAAGCATATAATAGTATATTAAAGAACGAATTTCATAAGTCACGTATTATAGCACGACTCCAAGTTTAAAATGCGACTGGCGTAGCCAGGAGCGTTTTAATGGAGGAGTGCTATAATCGCTATAATGACTTATGAAATGAGTTCTTTATACAATTTTTTCTATTTTGCGCCTTTTAAAGTTCATTTTCTAAGAAAAAAATCAAAATATAAAAGTTTAGGGATTTTTGTGATGGTTGGCTGGTAGGCAGTACTAATTGTAAAGTGACATTTCGTAATTTAAAATTCAAATAAATTGTTTTGTAGTTTGAATTGGTCGTTAATTAATTAATTTTAATTATTATGTTAAAAAATAGAACATGTTAATTACAAAAATTGTCGTTTTCTCTTTGCTCGATTTGACAAAATATGTCAAATTAAATGTTACTACCAACTTCGAACATCAAATTTTACCAAAATTATTACAGCACGCTAAATCTCATTACGACACGCAAATGGATGCTATAATAGCGATCTTACAGACGCAAAATATAAAAAAACTGAACACTGAAATACCGGGCCATAATGTGCTTAGTACATTTTTGAATGTTTTTAATTATGGTTATATCACATGATCACATCACTTACTTCCTAATTATTAAACATACGTAAAACTTACCACTAGCGTTGCAGTCCAAAAGATATCGAATAAAGCAGCTTCATCAGTATCATAATAATCAGTACCATTTTTTGTAATTGAGAAAATTGTATATTGTACAGCTTCTAGCAAGCGGAAAACCAAACATAACATTAAGAACAAAAATTGCCAGCCGAACAATTCGTTATATATTTGCACGGCTTCACTTAAGCGGTTGTAATTCAATCTTAGCGAGTGAACGTTAGCCAAAGACTTGTCATTATTATTTATAATCGGTTCTGAAGTAAATAAACTTGTATGTGATGCGTAAGATAAAGACATGATTCTTAATTTCTGGTTTAAAATTTTAAGTTTCCTTTTAATTAACAAAATTAAATTAACCAACAATAATACTGAAATTGCTAAAAATATATATTCCAAGCATGTTGTGAAACTATAAATATTCTCTAGCGAAAAATTATCAAAATCGCAATACATATTGTACGCTAAAAGCGTGATGTGCCAGAAATTAGTTAAAACTAATTGGGCCCAAATTGAGTACGAATTTTGATTCGTTCGAAAATTAAATATTTTGGACATTAAGCCGACGAAATGATTGAATATCTTAGTTTTACGTATTGATAAGTTGATTATAAATATACTGACGTACGCGGTTATACAAATGTTTAATAAAATATTGCAAACGATTCCTGGCATTGGATAATTGGTTATGAAATACCAATCGATAGACCAGTAATAATTATAAGAAGTAATTAAGGCATAAATAAAATAAAACGTAAAGGGGTAAATCTTGCACCAGCACGATTTTTTGTCGCTAGGTACTTGGCACAAGTATAAGCAAAGTTGATAAAGAGGCTTCAAACCAAAAGATTCTAGATCTTTTTCTATCGTTGTTGATGCCATTTCTGATTATTAAAAAGCACAGCACTAATATACGACAACTACTAATCGACTAAAATTTTGTAAAACATTAGGTATTCTTTGTAATAAATCGTAATGATGTACCTACTTTCAATTAATAAATTTATCAGTAGGTAATTAAAAGTAATCAGTTATAATGGAAAATACTATAATTAAAAAAGTCAACGAAAGAAATTAACTATTAACTATTTAATAATAATAATAATAATAATGGCTTTATTTCCACTTTGTACATAACACGGATAAAAAAAAAATAATACAATCCAAAGAAAAACGTATTAGTGGAAATCTCAAGGCGGAGTTCAAATAGGTAGTGACACTACCCTTGATCTTCCACTCAACCTCGGTAAACTAAACATTACATTACATAACAAAAATACATATTATTAAATATCTTATTGTACATTATAAAAACTTTAGACAAAATAAACAACCTCACTCATTGATGATTTAGCTAAGGAAAGCGCAGTCATATCAGATCAGTTCTCAAAAAAACTTTTAATTGCTTTTTAAAATCTACACAGTTAAGTTGCTTTATGTTAGATGGAACAGCGTTATAGATTTTACATATACTGACTTGAAAAGATCTCTGGTAAAGCTGCAGTCTATGTGGCGGCAATGCAAGTAGCCCTCTATGTCTCAAATTCAGATTGTGCAAGTCGTCTCGAAAGCGTATTTTATTATAGAGATATGGAGGTGATCTCTCTTTAAGTAATCTGTGATAAAAACATGCACTCTGCAAAAATCTTCGCTTCTCCATATTCAACCAACTCAACTCGACTAATTTATGAGACACATGTTGATATTTTCTTATATTAAAGATATATCTAAGACAAGAATTCTGAATTAGCTGTATCCTTCTTTTATAAAGTGACGTTAAACACGGCCCATAAACTTCAACTCCATAATTAAATTGGGACAGCACAAGCGAGTCACAAATCTTACTTTTTACTGAGATTGGCAAATACTGACGATGTGCATAAACCGTTTTTAAAATGATAACACATGACTTTATTCTTCTCTTAATGTACGTTATATAACGAAAACTATTATCCATTTCTAAACCCAAATTCTTTGCTACAGTCGTAATAGGAATGTTGTCACCACCAATCGCAAACTTTAAAGTGTTGTGTACAGATCGAACATAATTGTCATTGCCAAACATAATCACAACCGATTTCGAAGAATTTATAACTAACGCATGATCTGTTGAGACTCGATAAATTGCCCGGAGGTCTTCATTTATTTTACTGACAGCATCAATCGTATCTTCTTTTCCGAAAGAATAGTACAACTGGGTATCGTCCGCGTAAGTATGAATACTACAATGTTTTACCACATCCTGAAATCCACTAGAGTATACTATAAACAACAACGGTCCAAGAATAGAGCCCTGAGGAACACCAGATTTCACTTCAACTTCATCAGAAACATTGCCAGACATTTTAACACATTGCCTTCGATTAAGTAGATAACTTTTTACCATTCTTTGAGACATTTCACTACATCCATTGTAATTCAAAATAGAGCATAATAATTCGTGGTTTATAGTTTCGAAAGCTCTAGTAAAATCCAACAAGACGAGAGCGCTTAATTTGCTTTGATCTGTCGCTTTGAGCAAGTCATCATTGATGTTCAGCAACGCTGAAGTACAACTATGGGACGGCCGAAATCCTGATTGTGTTTCCGGGAAAAGATGTTTGTCATTCCAAAAACTCTGCAATTGATCGCACATCACTCTCTCTAAAATTTTAGATAAAGTTGGCAGCACGCTTATAGGTCTCAAATCTTTAAATTGCTTAGGTTGAGATATCTTTGGTAGAGGGGTGACAACAGCTTTTTTCCAATCATCTGGAAATACTCCATCTAAAATACAACTATTTATTATATTTGTAACATGCGGCAAAACGTATGAAAAGCATATTTTTAACATTTTTAGATTAACCCCATCATGTCCAGTTGCATTTGTTTTAATTTTTTTAAAACATGTTTCAATAGCGCTTAAACTAACTGGAGCAAAATTAAATTCATCTTTAATTCTTTTATTATTATTATAAAAATCGAGAGCGTCTTTACTTACTGACACCACTGGCAAACTGTCTATAAAAAAATTATTTATGTTATTCACGTCGCTAATTTCATCCGGAAGCTCTGTACTTATTTTGCTGTTTATATTCAACGACGATAACTCTTTCCATAGCTGCCTGGAGCTGCAATCATTGAAACGATAGTGGTAATAGTTTTTCTTTTCAGTCTTGATCATAAAATTGGAGTAATTCTTTAGTCTTCTAAAATAGTCCAAATTTTCTTGTAGTTTAGTTTTTTCCCATTTCCGCCGCGCCTTATCTTTAAGAGAAATAATCAACTTTAAGTTATCAGTCATCCAAGGTGCATATTTACGAGTGATCTTAGCGCAACGAAGAGGGGCGTGGACATCAAACAAAACATTTAAATACGTGTTCAATAATTCCACCTTTCTATTTACATCAGAAACATAATATATGTCATCCAGTGGTGTCTGGGTCAGATGTTCATTAAACAGCTCAAAATCAAAATCTCTAAAATTTCTGTAAGTAGCCGTTTTAGGGCTTATTTTTTGTTTTGTGATATTAACTTCGCAGTATATTACTTCATGATCCGACAATGTGGTACTGCAAACTCCAGACTTACTTATAATAGACGGCTCCGAAGTAATAATTAGATCTATCATTGTATGTGAAGTAAGACCAATTCGAGTTGGTTGATCTATGACTTGCTCCAATCCATAAGATTCCATAAAATCAAACATTAAACGTGACTGATGATTATCCACGTCCAGTAGGTTTATATTAAAATCTCCCAAACACAACACACCAGCTGATGACGCCATATACCTTAAGAAAACTTCTTCTAATTCTTCCAAAAATGTGTTATGAGGAAAATGCGGTGGTCTGTAAACCGCTCCAACAGCATACTCGTCAACACCATCCTTTATCGATATCCATAATTGCTCAATATTACCATCTGACTCCAGAACTTTGAATTTCAGTCCTTGACGGACATAGAGAGCAACACCGCCTCCTCGACCCGTCCTATCTTTTCTTATTAACGAGTAACCATCGATATCCACAGACCATGTCATTACTTCACGTGTCAACCAAGTCTCGGACAACGCCATTACGTCATAACCATTGGATACAATTAAATCAGCAACATCATTAAATTTAGGCAACAAAGATCTGACATTGAGCTGCGCGATCCTCAACTTCGTCATACTAGAACATATTCACAAATAGAAAAAAAAAGAAACTCCTGATTATATCAAAACAGCAATCAACAAAAATAAATACAATGACAATGCAGATATCAGCAATTTACAAAATAACAAAATTCCACAAAATTAAATTTTAATTTTAAATAGTTTATCAAATCAAACCAGATAAATTTCCGATAATTCACAATACAACCTCGATTGAAAATTCTATGAGTGTTTATCTTTTGCTGCGTCCACCTGCATCACTAACAATTGGTATATCTTCAAGGTCCATTATCGAAGTAATTTTATACAACCGATCTTTAACTTTCACGAATATTTTTCCATCATTTGTCCATACATTACTTATACCGAATTTAGTTTTTGCGGTCTTTAAAAGATGCAACCTGCCCCTCGTTAGATCCTCACGAATAACTATTTGTGAGCCCTTCAACTTACTTTTATTTTTTAGAACTAGAGTTTTAAACTTACGATTTGAAAACTTCACTATAATGGGATTAGGAGCATCTGATTTGCTGGGTAAACGATGGCTTATGTCGATGGCAAAGTCAGGCAATGTGATTTTCAACTTCTCCGTACATATTTTAGTTACCAGTTCCTCTGTATTTTCGTTGGGAGATTCAGGCACACCAAAGATTCTTACGTTTGCTCTTCGAGAATATTGCTCGTGATCATCCAGAGAAGACATCAGTTTTGACTTAGTATCCTTCAACTCAGCTTCCAGCTTTGTAATCTTGTCTTCGAACACTTTGGTGATGTGTTTTAATTCATCACGCACCAGCCTTGACAGAACAGTCTGCAGCTTATCATAAAAGATGCTTGACGAAATCAGCCTATTGGCCACTCCCTGGGCTATCTCTTCACTATCATCAGATTTAGCATCTGAACGTAGCACACGATCTTTATTAGACATGATAACAAAATTTCAAGATAACAACAATTAAATGAACCAAGAAAAATAATAAACTTATTTAAATCAGACGCAGAGCAAACAAACACGTCTAGTCGGCGCGGTGGTTCATATCCATATTCTCATATTCATAATTTATACGTAGTCGGTCGGAAAATCGTACCCTCGGGGACGCCACTACCAATTAGGAGATCCGTCCTTCCAAGAAACTGTGTCCTGCCGGAGAGATAGCTACCGATAGCTTTCTAACCAAAAGGTTATGATTCACCGGATCGAATGTCTTATACGAAAGTAAAAAAAATAACCATATACTCTGTTCGTTCAAAATTATCAATCTAGACTTGAATAGATGTTATTTGCCAGTAAGATATAGCCTCAGAAGCCCCTCGACTCTATAGACAAACCCAAACTGATTATCTGCTACAATTTTGTTAACTGCAAGACCGTCTGACAAAAATTAATTTTTCAAATATTTTACCTCATGTGGAGATTAACAAAATTGTTCAAAAATAGTTGCTTAAACTCTCTGAGCCCCCCCTCCCTGTAAATAGGCATAATTACAGATTTTCAGATATTTTTTGCTCTTTAATCTAGAAATTCTAAATTGAACCTCAGTATCATAATATGAGTTAGGCCAAGGAATAAAGAGCACTAACCAGTACTAGCGATCGACTAAGTTTCAACTCTCAATCAAAATTGGGGGGGGGGGGACCTAGAGCTGAAATAAAGACTCTATTTAATTCAACATTGATTGTTGAAGCTCTTCATTAATTAATTGTCCATCAGTCCATCTTACTAAAATCAATCTCTTCTTTATAAAACCATTATTTATACGTTTGTAGGTAATGCTCTTTTAAAAACTTTTTTCAGTCTCAATTGTTAAAACCAATATCCAATATCAATACCAATATCAAAACCAAAAGCTGGAAATAATAATAATAAATGTCTTTATTTTCCCAACATATTATCATAAAAAAATGTGTACATGTATTGTGTACAGGAAAAAAGGAATTGTGGATAACACACTGTAGACTGTAGAACTGTGCCATATGCCATTAAAGTTCGAGATTTTGAAGAATCGCTTATTATACACAACAAAAAACGAGTCGATCCGAAAAAACATTATTAAAGATAAGGATAGGTGAAAACGTCGTTGTAATTTCATGACTCGAGTTTTAACCATAGTTGACCATAGTTAAATCAGTTGATTAATTACAGTTAGTTTCCTGTAACCATAAGCTTTAAAATGCCGATAATAACAAGTTAGTGATAAAGTAGAATTTGTGCCAATATAAAAAATGACCTCAAAAGACCTGGTGATCGTTCGTCAACAAGAATATAATCTACATTTGCTTGTAAATAACTACTGTATTAAACTTACTACGGAATATTTGTAAAGATTATTTAGCAAAATTTCAGCGATGAACTGACGTGGAATACAATACACAAGATGACAAGATGTCCGTAGAACAACGCGGCCGCGGGCAGGACCGCGGTAGCAGCCGCGATCGCGATCAAACGCAACCTATGTAATGTTATGGGTGTATTTACAGCATGTACACATGAGGGCGTTAGACGCCGCGTTGAGAGCGCGTTAGCAAAACGCGCGTAGCCATGTACCTAGGAACAAATGGGATCGTTCACATGCCAACGCGCGCTTTGAACCAACGCGCGGTCAACGCGGCGGTTGTAGTTTTCACTTCAACCGCCGCGTTTGCCGCGCGCTTCGAGTTACTAGACTGAGCATTGGAGCGTACACATGTACGCTCCGCCTTGCCTTGTACCTACGGTATAACAACCAAAGACATGTAACCTCTTCTAGCTCCATAGTCGCACTGAAGTAGTAAGAAGTAGTAAGACTGGTTCAACCGCCGCGTTAACGCCGCGTCTATCGCTGTCATGTGTACGAGATCACATTTTGCTAACGCGCGCTCAACGCGGCGTCTAACGCCCTCATGTGTACATGCCCTTAGACCGGCGCGATCTACCGCGCGGCCTGGCGAGCGGCCGCGGTCTATGCTGCATTCTAGCCACGGCCTAGCACGACTTGTTGTATTATGTTTTATAAGTCTGGCTATAAACTTATCGAAAACAAATTTTAAATAAATCCATTATTTTTACTTTTTACAATAAATGTGAGATAATAAAAAGTTTTAGTTTTGGAATTATATTAACTAAATTTGAAGGGGGAGATTTGATAAAACATTGTGTTAGATTATTTTCTTGACAAATTTTTGCGTTATTGTATAATTTCAGAGCTAAATTTATCGATTTATCTCAAAGTAAAGTAATACACGGATAGTTAATCTTCGGCAACCACAAAGACGTTCACACAACACTGTACTTTCGGCCTAATAATACCAATACAAATTTAAATTTGGCTAAAGTACTTTTTATAGTCGAGTAATTTTATCGTATAAAATACGGGTTACGGGGTTATCTTCCATCTAATAGGGTGGTTCTGATTTGGTATGCTGTCTATGACAGAGGTCTAATAATATAATGATTTCGACGTTGGCAGATCTCCGGATGTTTGCCAAAAATTTAAAAAATCGCGAAGTTTTTTTACTTTTTTCCAATTCCTGTTTTAACTCCAAGGGATTCATTTTTTGGCAAAGACAGTTTTATAGTACTTTTAAAAAGTAGACAAAATTTTCTACAACTTGAGATTCCAATGTTCTCTGTAAACCAATGGTGTCCGAGATACGAGCGTACAAAAGCTTGTAAATTTATAATATTTTACCATTTTTAGCTATTCAGCGATCCGAATTATTTACCTTGCATCAAATGTGGTATATAGTTATGATTTTTTGGTATGTTGTATACCATGAAGGCCTAATGATAAAATGAAAAAAAAGTTTTGGTCCTGGGTGGACCGTTGGATCTGTGTGTATTCCAAAACTAAATCGTATATATTTTTGGATTGTTAACAAAGATCCAAAAATTAGGTCTGGAGAGAACATTCTGGTCTCAATAATAATGATCTTACTTTTTAAAGTTCATCATAACATATTATTGAGAACGTTGGTAAGGTAATCACAACTAGTATTTTCAAAAGCACTTGCGATTGACGGTCAGATCGCAGCCTGGACTCTGTTTAATTTGTTTGTTTAAATTTACGACTTATTAATATACCGATTATTGATCCCGTAATAATAATTTATAATAAACAAGAGCAATTTTCGGTATAAAAGTTCAATGTTTCTTCAACCGCACGTAAAGTAAGATTCAGAAGCAAAAACTAAGCAAGAAACGACAACAACATGCCAAAGTTTACACCTAGAGTAAGTTAATTTTATATTGTGTTTTATATGAAGCATAAAACAAAAAAAATATCAAACGCGTTCAACGTAGGGCGTACTATGTGAAATGCTAGTATAGAAACCATGCTCTCACGCCTCGCGTAGCTACGCGATGCGTACGGGGCAGGCGTTGCCCTCGCGTGTACGGCGCCGTAAATTTAACGCGCGGCGTGCTACGCTTGCATCTGAAAGGTTACATTTAAATCAATGCCAATGAATGTGCCAAACACATTACATTCTTTGGACTTGCATTATTTAGCGACAAAACTAATTAATCCCGCATCAATATTAAATATCACAAAGACTACTTACAACATTTAACTACTAATTAGTTCTTAAAAATTACAGAGTAAGCCACTGTATAGGCCTACAAGTCTTTCTGAAACTGAACATCGAGAACGCCACGTAACCATGATGTTGAATCAAATTGACGAATACGCCGAAAAGGGTATAATTGCGATCGACAACCTTCAAGTAGAAAATGATCGTGGAATGATCGCTCTACTAACTGTAACTAATGCGTTTCCTGACGACTTACAAATTAGCTTATATGGGCTAACTAATATTGCTGTAAGTTCCTTACAATTTCGCAATTATTTAGAACCTAATGAAATTCTACTACTACAGATTGGAATTTATAAAAATGGGCATGCTAATGTCGATATTACAAAAATTGCAAAGAACTTAAGCAACTATATTTGTTCCGTTCAAAAATCGAGTAACGCTGATACCGGGATATTAAAACAGGAATTGAAATCTGGTCTTAATATTACGAGATACGAAGCTCGTCGATTGCAACAACTTCATAAAACCGAAGATCAAAATGGTGACTTTATCTTAAACGAATCCTAAATTAAAAACGATTAGTATATTGCAGCCCTTCGGAATAGAATTTTTAATGTCATCGAAAACATTTTATTTTCTGTGAAAAAGTTATACTATCGTACAATATTTGAAGCAAAAACTCTACAAGAGTTGAAGGAGATAGAAGTGAAAATAAAAAACAGATTTGTTGGTGCAACGAGGAAAATAAATGAAGAAGATGACGGTGATATTAACAATCTTCTTTATCACACCTTTCAAGCAACAACTAAATCGGACCTTACTGTTGGTATAATTGAAGAAGAAGTAATATAAGGATATGACTATTAAAAATCCTCCTCAATTACTTTAATAAATAAAATTTTAGATCGGCGCCTTTGACGATAAAACAAATTTAAAACTTTCACAAATAGCTTATAGCTTAAACGTAGATTTAGCGGTTGTGGATAATGCTATGCACACAAAAGATGAGCCTGACGCCATTAAAGATCACATTGCAATGGTTGGGAGAACTTGCTGTAACGAAATGATGAACCTGTTGGATATTATCGATGCAAAGAACCCAAATATCGAACGTAAGTTATGTATGTAAGTATAGACGCCGATTTGCAAAAATATTTGGAATGACGAGCGAGTTTCGAGTATATATTCAAAACCAGGAGAGGTGTCCTATGACTTATCGCTAAAATGACTTAAAATAACATATTAAGATATTCTGTTGCACTCCCACAAAGTAAAAACAAACTTATAAGAAAGGATAGCGTGCTCCAAGATACGTAGTTATGCAATAATCACGATCTTCGATCGATAGATTGTTCAGAATTTTGTTTACAATTTTATAATATTTAGGATTAGGAATTTTGCAGGTTTCAAATTTGATAACTTGATTTGAATTAATAATTATTAAAGGTAACTAAAGTTGCATTTATGAAATATAAGCTTTTCTTTGTTGTCTCCAGAAGACAATGAAGACATTATAGTTTGTAGTACATTGTAGCTAGAGTTGTTTGAACCGTGGGCATAAAGGTGCACAAAAATGCAAGTAGGTTGTTTGGGCGGATGTCACTTGGGAAGAGATATTCCGTGAGAAATGTCGACTGGATGAAAAATACTGGTCCCCGCAAAAAGACTGGAAGGAAAATTAAGGCAGTCACTTAGGTTCTGCGGAGCGCAAAAGGACTCAAGCGGAGAGTGCGAATTGTAATTAGCGAAAATAATAAGAGTCGCTTTGGGTCTGTCGATCGCGAAGAACTCATTAGCGGGTAGCACGAAAAGTGTGAAAATTGCGAATAGTGCGGAATTGGAAATGTGTTAATAAGAGTTGCCTTTGGATCGCCGAATCGCGAAGGAACTCCACGGTAGGAGAAAAAAGCGAAAAAAAGCCAAGAGACGTCCCGTAGAACGGAGCTCTTGTGCGTTAAGAGCGAAAAAAGGCGGTTTTCCCCGTATTCGGGAAATACCATCCCGAAGGAAAAGTAAGATCGATAAACATTAGATTCGATAAAAGAGAGACATTTTTGGTTCACCCGATAAGGGCCCAGAACAATTTCGAAACAACGTAAACAAAGTGCGGGAGAAATAAAGAACAAAGTTTTCGGGATACAAATTGAGTCATTTTAACATTAACAAAAGGTAAAGTGCGGTGACGCGAAGCCCGAGAGTGGAATTTAAATCAGGCGCGATCAACGCTACGCATCGTGGACAAGACACCGGGCGAGGTCCGGGAAACGAATATAGCTTGCAACCGGATTCCAATCAACAGCATTTTCAAGCCGCAACTTGCCAACTAAATAAGGTAGAAACTGTTTGGTCTACTGCATTTTTATGTGTTTATGCCCGCTGGTCGCTGTTAGAAATTTTGATAGGTATTTTCAGGTATTTTGTAAGAGAGTCTCAACTTAAGCGTGGTTGAAAACGCTCTACGTAATCGTCGTTAGGTTAAAATAAGCGTTTTATCATTTCAGTTAGGACTAGGTATTACCAATATTGTTTAGGGTGTGTTTTAAAGAAGTCGTCACCTCTTGTAGAGGTAACGCATTTGTTTTGTTGTGTGTCAGTTAAAAGATTTAAAAATAGATACTAATTTAAATTACCAAAAAACCGGTGTTTATTATTGATCGATACGAGATCGATCAGCAAGAGAAAAGGCTAATTTACCAACACATCAATTTTACTCGCTGTCCTGTAAGCCGAGCGGATTTACGTTTTCCGAAGCAGAAGTGGTGGCAAAAAATCAGTACGCTACCAAAATAGTACTTCAAAGTTGGAACAACCCCAAGTGCCAAATCTCACAGGTGGTGGCAGCATAATCAAAAATAAATAATTCCTGTGAGGTTTTTGAGCGTTTCGGTGGTTGCTTTCCTGGGGGTAGCGAGGGTGAAAGTTTCAGTCAGTTTAAAAAGCGTCAAATCATAAAGAAAAGAGTAATAGATAAAAATCACCCCGTTATACAGTTATTTGGAACGAGTCATAGTACACATATACTGGTTTTGACTATAGCTTGGCTTTTGGGTTAATCTATAAAATCAGGAATGAATGGGGCAAACTTCGCAACTTCTGCTAGTCGGCGTCAATACGAAATGAGTAATAGTACTGAAAATAATATTTACTTTTCCAGTTGATTTGAACTTACGTAATTTGGTACTATTTGCCGTTGCTCATCAGTATGCTTTAGGAGAAGGCATTACCGACGGAGTTCATCATCTTAGTCAAAATTAGAATTATAAGTTATGTTATAAGTGGTTTTACTAACACACACTATTTTGTTATCTGCTTACTATGTACTGGAATATAATAATTATTGGAACATTCATTTAAGAGGTTTTGTTCTTTCAGTTTAAACTTTTAACAAGTGTGGATAATTCATTTTCGCCGACACAGAGAATTCGTCGCTACGCCCCATTATTTCTCTTAGAGATAAAATTCATAAAATAATTATCGTAAATGTTAAAAAAAATT
Source organism: Malthinus flaveolus (assembly GCA_950108345.1). Classification (NCBI taxonomy): domain Eukaryota; kingdom Metazoa; phylum Arthropoda; class Insecta; order Coleoptera; family Cantharidae; genus Malthinus; species Malthinus flaveolus. Next base: position 35,535,183 of record OX467286.1, on the reverse strand, counting down.
CTCTTTGCGTTTTTTTAACATGGTATTGACTTAGGGCCGATCGTGCATTACTCGCTGAAATCAAGTTCAACGGTGAACCAAGTTTAAACTACAGAGACTATTGTGAATAAACAATGACAATAATAAGGCAGGTTCCTTATTGTATCAGAAAGACGTTCTCAAGCTATACGATATTGTGTCTTTTTCCGTATTTAAAAGTTCTCTGTATACTATTAGGTATAATGAGTTAATGAGAAGCATAATACTACGTGTATTATTAGTATCTCAATAGTTTTACCGTATTATTTTCTAAATACGTATATTTCTATCACCATAAATATTTTGGTTACTTAAAACTACTCTTTATTCTATTTAAATCAAAAATTTTATTTATTGCTTTTCGGCAATACACCACAATATGTATACTTTAAATGTTTTTTTTAAACAAGCGATACAATTTAGAAATTCGACTATTACTATTCTTATAAATATAGAGGCAGCTTCTCAACAATTTCAGAAGCTAATTTCTAACAGTACCCAACAGCCATATTAAAAATGCATAAGGTACGTAGTACGTATGAACATCATTTTGCACTATAATCTTAAATGCTACTGACTGCTAGTACCTATGTATTTATTACTAATTGAAAATTTTAATGTTGCAGAATTCCAAATTGTTGTATAGACCCAAAACCGCTGTGGAACATGTACATCACAACCGTTACGCCACCATACTATTAAATAATATTGGTCTTGCTGTGAAAAAAACTATCGATTCGTTCGAAAACTTAACATTAGTCGACAACAAGCGTGAAACCATAGCACTAACCACCGAAACTAACTCATTCGCCAACGACTTACAAACTTTTGTCCAGTGTAATCTAACACGGATTGTGGTGAGTTGTATTAGAACTCCACGTGAATACAACAGTCTAATACAAATCTACGACAGATCAAAACCCTCAAAGATGGCCACTTCAATCAAGACGTAGCGCAAGTTGCCAAAAATTTTAGCAACTACATTTACTCTATTCAAAAGTCTTGGAACACCACTATTGACGACTTGAAAAGGGAATTGAAAAGAGCCCTCGAAGGTGTCTCGGTGGAAGTTTGTAAATTGTTTAATCTTCTCCAAACTGAACGTACGAATTTTGAAATTAATACCATTAATACGTAAACCCCTAATTTTTTTAATTGCAGCCACTTATAGAATTGAGCTTCTTATCATATTAGACGACGTCCTGTTTGCAGTAAAAAAAGTATATTATCGCAACATACTTGAAACTGAGGGCCAAAACTATTTGAAGAATACGGAAGTAACTTTAAAGAAAGATTTTTTTGCCGCATTGAACAAATTGACTAATAAAAATGACGATGCATCTGTAAACCACGTCATTGAATACTCCCAAAATGCAATATCTCACCAGACTGTTATAGTTAGCACACTTGACGAGGATGTGAGTACTAATCACTATTGATTAATTAATACTGGTAACATTATTAAGTATTTAAGATAACAATTATTGTAGGCCGATGGTTATGAAGGGAAAATACAATTGCGTCTCGAGCAAGCGGGATTTAATATAAGCACCGATTTGGCAATCCTGGAAGTTGCTTTAAGAAATAAAAATGAACCTTCCGCCATTAGAGACCACCTTAAACTTTGTGGTACAACTTGCTGCGATGAAATGGTATCATTGATCGGCTTCGATATTCCGCGCAGTCCTAACGAAAAAAGTGAGTTAAATAGACAATAATATGTTTCAATACTAATACTTATCCATTTGCAGTTTCTGTAAACTACCATAATTTGATTTTACTTTTACTTGCTCATCATCTCGCAATGGGATATCAAATAACGGAGGGCCTCGATCACATAAGTATCGAATAAAAAGTTTAAAGGCCAAAGATGTTTGTATTGCTCTTCACAAAAGTGTTTAGTGTACAGGTATTTTGGGTAAATAAAGAAATGTAAACTGCAGCAACTTACGCTCATATTATTTACTTTTATTTTACTTATTTACTTTTACTTATTTTACTTTTTTCTAACAATTAAGATTATAGGTTTACACTTAAAGGAATTTTTCTAAAAAAATATAATTTTTGGCATAAAACGATAACATTTCAAAATACCTTTAATTAGAGGTGTCACAAAGGACAAGTGATATGATAAATAATACGAAAGGTAGGAGGAATTACCCTATATGACTTCGCTATGACCGCTTGCTTAATGCTCGTTCTGACCAAAGAACATAGAATTATCAGAAAAAGCAACCAATGTAAAATTTTAAAACCTTTTAAAGTGTAGTAACACAATTGAGCTCCAGATGTCTCTGCTCAGTTTACAGTACTTTCGAGAGTGTGAGAAGATGAAACATTTAATTTTAGTATGTCCAAACTTGAGTTTAAATGGTTTAAAAAAGGTCTATTCGAATGGTATTTTAATCCTTTTGTAATAGTTGAAGAAAATAATATTTTTACGACCCAGTAAATTTAGGCAGGTAGTTTAACTGTGTAAATGCAAGTTTCTTTTCTTATGTACAGTAAAAATTTTATTGTAATTAAAGCATTATTCATTGGGTTCTGATTATTTAAATAACCGATTAGGTAATTAAATGAAAAATCAAAAGATTCAAAGCTTAAAAAACCAAATACATTTTCTTATTGTTTAATTGGGCCAAATTGGGTAAATTTCAAATACCTACCTACACAAAGACAATAGGTGTGTGTATAGATACTTAGATTTTTTTTAACAACATTACTAACAAAAATCAAGTTTTCCAAAATTGATAAGTAATTCTTTGCCTTTAAAATATTTTTTTTGTTTTTATCCATATTAAATTATGATTAAATTAATATTGTTATATTTTTTTTCTAATAATACCAAAGACCAAAGATTTTGAACTTCCTATCAACAAAAACTTTCGTGACAATAATATAACCATCATAAAATAACAATAGAAAAGCAACTTTGCCCCTTAGTCGTAAATAGTATTGTAAAAATCCTCTTGCTAGCTACCTACCTAAGATTGTTAGAATTGAGAATAGACAAACATTTTATGTATTTTTGTACCTCTCTTTGTTACTCTTACGTAGGTATACGAAAAATTGTGCTAAAATGAGGAGCGACATCTGAATCTCACCGGTGTACTACGTTTAAAAGAAGGCGCAGAGATCCCATAAGCTTAGGATTTCTGATAATTCTATGTTCTTTGTTCTGACTTACCATAGCAAAAAGGATAGCGCAAATAATGTAGTGTAAATCAACCTTACTCAGTTTAGTTACTTAAAACTTCGGTAATACTTCCAATATCTGGATAATATCTATTTTCATATTTTGAGAGCTTGCAGAATTAGCTTCAACGTCAGAAGTATTATTTTTTGTATTTTACGTTTATAAAGCCTCCTGTGTATGTTAGTGAGTATACTATATTTATTGTATACACTTTGATAATTTTGCTACATGAATGATAAATAAGCATATTTATACAATTCATAATCAAAATAGTTTTTTAGCAAAAAACTAAATAAAAATTAATCGCATAATATCAGTTTTTGTTTAGTAAAGAATTAGCGTAAATATATTTTTCACTTGCCCTATTATTGGGTGTATTAAATGTTTATACTTCCTTTGTATAAAATATGTAGGTAGATACTTAGAATTTTGTTTTAAAACAAAAGATAACATTGCACAAAGAGATTCAGAGATTTGCTGTACTTATAAATAAATAAAGTACCTATACCTACACCAATAGTTTCAGTAACTACTCCGTACCCCCCAGCAACCGCAGTCAAAATGATTAGGGTAGGTACATAATAATTCTTAACTGTATATTATAACATATTACTGTAACTTATTTATATTATTTATTACTATAATTCGGCTTGTAGAAGGCTAAATTGTTTATGCCCAAAACTGCTGCCGATGATATAGAGCTTAAACGCCATGCGACCCTAAAATTGGAAAATATTGATATTTTCGTGAAAAAAGCTATCGAATCGTTCGAGAACTTAGCATCAGTTGGTAACGAGCGTGAAACCATAGCACTACTCACCGAATCCAATGCATTCGCAAACGACTTAGAAGTTCTCGTTTATAAACTTACACAGATTGTGGTAAGACGTACTATAATGTCACAATTAATAATAGTCTAATAAGAATCTATGACAGATTAAAACCTTCAAAGGTGGTCACTCCAGTCCAGATGTGATGGAAGTTGCTAAAACTTTCAGCACCCACGTTTATTCCCTTCAAAAAACTTTCAACGTCGATATAAACGAATTAAAAAGAGAATTAAAACTGGGTCTCGAAAGTGCCTCCGTGGAAGCTCGTAGATTACACGATCTTCTCGAAACTGAGCGTACGTATTTGAAATATAATATCTTTAATTCGTACCAAAAACCCGTAATTATTCATTACAGCCACTTATAGAAATGACCTTCTTATCATATTAGGCGATCTTCTAGTACTAGTAAAAAAAGTGAACTTTCGGAATATATTTGAAACGAAAACCGCGGAAGAATTGAAAAATATAGAAGAGGAAGCAGAAACTATATTTATAAACGCAGTAGATAAAATAAGTGATAAAGTAGATGATGCACTTCTAAACATGATTCTTATGTTCACGTACCATGGAATTCGTCATATGGGTCCTATAGTTCATACCCTTGATGAAGATGTAAGATATCTCTTTTAAACCAATCGCGTACTATTTAAAATAATAATTTTAGGCCGAGGGCTACGACGAAATAGTGAAATCCAGTCTCGAGCAAATAGCATTCAATATAAGCGAAAATTTGGCGGTCTTAAATAATGCTATACGAGCTAAAGATGGTGGTGCCTCTATTAAAGATCACCTTAAAGTTATCATTAGGTCTTGTCATACTGAAATGATCTCATTGACCCAATTCTATAATCCGTACAGTTCAAACGAAAAACGTGAGTTAAATAACGCATAGGTACCACTTATTATTAATAAGTAAATTATCTATTTGCAGTTTCGGTAAACTTAAATAATTTGATACTGCTCTTACTTGCTCATCACCTCTCGATGGCATATCATATAATAGAAGGCCTCGGCCTCGGACACACAAGTATAGAATAAAAAGTTTAATGGCCGAAAATGTTTTAATAATTTTTTTGTTGAATTGCTATTCACAAAAGTGTATATTATGTATTTGGGATAAATAAATAAACTGCAGCACTTAACGACTTCTATTTTTGGACCTTTAAAGTGCAAAATTGTTTTACAACCACAGGTAGAATACATCTTAAGTGGATTCACACCGTACGATTTCTACTATGTACTGGGTCACGGTTTAAGGGTAGAGCACTGACAACCAAAACGTTGCGGATTTACACCAGCTCAGAGCTAGAATCTTGGGATTCGTATCACTCTGAGCCGTATAAAAAATCCACAACGTTAATACAGTCTAACTCGACCGAATTACTATACGATGTTCATTGAACAGAGGCAGCTAAGCCACACCCTCACAAACTTATGATTGCGCAAACCAATGAGCGCAACAACCAGTTTTACACAATATAAATGTATTCATAAAAGCGCGCCAAGTTCAAATAATTTTACAAAATTAGAGATCGGGTTTTATGGTGCTAAAATTGTCACTCGTTTTTTAGAGGGCGTAGCTTGGCTGCATCTGTTCGATAAACAAAGATTTCAAAGTTTCGAAAACGGGGCATAAACAAAATCTATTGAACCAAAAAATTTGAAAACGTACATAGATGAAAGCTAAAGGAGTTCTATACTTCTTATTCAAAAATTTGAAGAATTTCGTAGGTTTCAGTTGTACCTGTTATTGGCCGTCAAACTCAACGGTCGAAAACAAATGTTTAGTTGGATTCTTGTATTATTACCTACTATAACATAATTTTTAGCCGACTTAAGTTTCCATCAATTATCGAAAAGAAACTTGTAGGTATACATTATACATTTTAACTAAGGGAAACCACCTTAAAAACAACATTTATCATTTATAGCAACTACTACTTTAATTAAGAAGGACGCTGCTAAGATATCCTTAGACTTCAAATCTCCAGGTCTCCAGGACATTTTAACATGCTCTCGTGCTATTAATAACATAATCACTCGTTAAATATTGTTGATTGTGTAGGTACATATTTTTCTTTGATTTACCATTGTTTGTTTGTAATAATTTTTTCAACATTACATTAATTACAAGTAATTATGTGTAATTACCAGTAAAGAATTGGTGTAAATATTATTTTACCTGCTTCTATTATGTTCCAAATTTATTTATTATTTCCTTTTCGGAAAAGTTGTACTTTGAACTTTGTTTTAAAGCATAAGATAATACTACAAACATGAACTTCGGAGATCTGCTGCGCTTATAAATATTATGTAGATGAAGTTCACCAATAGTTTCAGAAGTTTTTCCGTACTCCCCAAGAATTTTAGTTGATGTGATGAGGGTATGTACGTAAATACTTTTAACTGGTGTACCTACCGTCGGAATACATTTATTATTAAATTTATTACTAATACTTGAGATTTCAGGCCTCTAAATTGTTTAAACTCAAAACTGCGGCTAACCATGCACATCATAAACGCCATGCGGTCAAAATATTGGATACTATTGATGTTTACGTGAAAAAAGCTATCGAATCGTTCGAGAACTTAGCATCAGTCGGTAAGGAGCGTGAAACCATAGCACTACTCACCGAATCTAATGCATTTGCTAACGACTTAGAAGCTCAAGTTTATAACCTAACACAGATTGCGGTAAGACGTACCTACTAAAATGTCACAATTAATAATAGTCTAATATCTTTGACAGATTAAAACCTTCAAAAGTGGCCATTCCAGTACAGATGTGGTTAAAGTTGCTAAAAATTTTAGTAGCCACGTTTATTCCCTTCAAAAAACTTTTAACGTCGATATTAATGAATTAAAACAAGAATTGAAACTGGGCCTCCAAGGTGTCTCAGTGGAAGCTCGTAAATTGTATGGTCTTTTCGAAACTGAGCGTACGAATTTGAAATCTATCTTTAATAAATACTAAAACCCCATAATTTTTTTATTGCAGCTACTTATGGAAGTAGACTTCTTACCATAATAGACGATCTTTTAGTAGTAGTAAAAAAAGTGAACTTTCGAAATATAATCGAAACGAAAACTCCGGAAGAATTGAAGAATATAGAAGAGAACTTAAGAAATACATTTATAAACGGAGCGGATCATATAAGTGATAAAGTTGATGATGCATCCTTAAACATGATTTATAGATATTTATACCACACAATATGTCATATGGGTCCTATAGTTCGTACACTTGATGAAGATGTAAGAAATTGCTCTAAAGACCAATCTATTATTTTAAATAATAATAATTGTAGGCCGACGGCTACGACGATAAAGTAAAATCGAGTCTCGAAGAAATAGCATTTAATATAAGCGAACATTTGGCGGTTTTGGATAATGCTTTAAGAACTAAAGATGATCCTGCCACTATTAGAGCCCACCTTGAACTTATCGGTAGATCTTGCTATAATGAAATGGTATTGTTGATCGACCTCGATAATCCGCACAGTCCAAACGAAAAAAGTGAGTTAAATGGCTCATACGACTTATTATCTACTAATAGGTATTTTTCCATTTGCAGTTTCTGTAAACTTAAAAAATTTGATACTGCTAATACTTTCTCATCACTTGTCATTGGGAGACCAGTTAATCGCTTAGTAATGGAAAACGAATTTGGATTTTATGTCGCCCTATATGAGGGTATTTGGGAATTAATAAAATATAAATTGCAGAATTAACTTGTACCTCTTTATTTATGACCAACTTAGAGATTCAACCTACTCTTGGCACACCTAAATTGCCCAATCAGTTTTCCAATACCCCTACTCTATTAGTCCGTATTACCTACCTAAGTTAGGCTTATAAAAATAATCATAAATCTACTTTTCCTAAAACATTTTTATAATCACACAAATGGCATTGAAAAATCTGTTCACCTGTGTTTAGATAAATGGCATAAAAATACATAAAATTAGTACTTATTTGGGGTTTTGTATGCGTCAAATGAGGCTTCAACACAAATACAGTAACTAAAATAATCCTAAACCATTGGATTTTAAAAAATTATGTTTTTGATTCGATTAAAGAAATCTCTAAAATCGCTTGAGTTTGTGCCAAATATTGATATTCTTTCGAGTGTGAGTTCCCCTCCCACTCAATAGTTATAAGTTACAATTTTTATATCTTTGGGTGTACCTGCGATATAATTTTTGTTGTGGTATATAATATCTCAGTAAATATCCACTTTAGGTAAACACTGTATTTGTTTACAAAAACGTACATAAATGCAGAAGCTGAGGTGTATTACAGATGTTTTTGACTCTTTCTAACTTAATGGAGAGTTCTACTACAGACCGATCAAAGTAAACAATGTCGCAGTTTTCTATGACATGATGACTTGAGTTAAGATTAAAGAGCATATAAGATGAGTAGGGAGAGTATATTGCAGTCGTCAAAGATAGTGAAGTTTAAACAACACAGATTGGGACTCAAATTTAAAATGAAGTTTTAAATTACGAATTTGGTCAAATGGAAGTCCTAAGTTTCTTCGAAGTTACGTAAGATTGAATGACATTGTTCTTCTCAACACTATTCAGATTATGCATACCACTTTAGATAACTTGTGTCGCGTCACCAATTATACAGTTACATTTTTTGGCATTTGGATTAAGTCCGTTAGATTTAGTTTTTTAGTTCAGCAGAGTTTTTTGCATAAGTCGTCGTTTAGTAAATCGGTAGTTTGTTGAATGTCATTTTGAGATGTACGAATGTAGATCGTAGATATGTAAGTCGTCGGCGTACAAGTGATAAAAGCAATGATGAAGACAGTCAGAAATACAATTCATAAAGAAAGAAAAGGGTATTGGCTCAAGAATAGCAGGCTGAAGCATGCCAGCGTATAATGCAAGCAACGTAGACTCCCTAGTCTTTATGGAAATCTTTTGACCTTCAAAAAATCATAACTCAGGTTCTAACAGTCATAGCAAACAAACGACTTTGGATTAAGAACTTCGATATCTGCAACACATTCAAAAATAGATAAAACGACAGGAACCGACAGAAAATTTATCTTTTTTTCGTTTATGTTTTTGTGCCGGTTTCGGTTTTCGGAAAAAATAACATTTCTTTTTGATTTTGGGTTTTCGATTCAGTTCCGACAAATGAATTTTTAAATTCTTTAAAAAATGTTTTTATTTGTATTAAAAATTTATTTCCTACCATAATTACAAGATTTTCTAGGTCATTTGGTTATTTATGGAATCAAATCAGTTTTTTATGTGAAAAAAATAAAAATTAATAGTCAAATATCAGGTTTGTTTAGTAAAGAATGGGCATAAATATTTTTTTTACTTACTTGTTCTATTATGTTCAAAATTTATTATTTCCTTTTTGAAAAATATAGGTATAGGTACTTGGAATTTTGTTTTAAAACAACGATAATATTAGGGTAACGAGATTCAGAGAGTGCTTATAAATGGACGAAGTTCATTAATAGTCTCAGAAGTTCTTCTTCAGTACTCCCCCAACAACCACTTTAAAATGAATAGGGTATGTACATTATTTTTAGCTGTATATTAGCCATAACATGCTAATCAATGGCGGCTGCTGAGGGGAGCGTAGTAGCGACGCCCCCCAAGCAATATCAAGAGACAAAAGAATTTTGTTCTGTTTTCGTGAAACACCTTCTTTGGAGACATTATTACTAATCGTTACTAAAATTTCTGAACTTCATATTAAGCCGTTTGACCTTCAACGAAACAAAATTTACGCTATACATTTTTGGGAAAATCAATTCTTCAGCTCATCCATCAAAAAATTCACCAGACGCCATTGATACTAACATACTAACACATTTGTTATTAATTACTAATAATTGAAATTACAGACGTCTAAATTGTTTAGACCCAAAACTGCTGCCGATGATGTAGAGCTCAAACATCGTGCGGCCCTAATATTGGATAATATTGATATTTTCGTGAAAAAAGCTATCGATTCCTTCGAGAACTTAGCATCAGTTGGTAACGAGCGTGAAACCATAGCACTACTCACCGAATCCAATGCATTTGCTAACGACTTAGAGGGTATCGTTCATAATCTAACACGGATTGTGGTAAGACGTACTAACTATATAATGCCACAATAATTAATAATATTCTAATAAGAATCTATGACAGATTAAAACCTTCAAAAGTGGCCATTCCAGTCCAGATGCGGTGAAAGTTACTAAAACTTTCAGCAACCACGTTCATTCCCTTCAAAAAACTTTTAACGTCGATATTAATGAATTAAAACAAGAATTGAAACTGGGCCTCGAAGGTGTCTCCGTGGAAGCTCGTAAATTGTACGATCTTCTCGAAACTGAGCGTACGAATTTTGAATATACCTATCTTTAATTATAACCTCAAAACCGAACTTTTTTTATTGCAGCTACTTATGGAACTGAACTTCTTACCCTAATAGACGACCTATTATTTATAGTAAAAAAGGTGCACTTTCGGAATATATTGGAAATAAAAACCCCGGAAGAAGTGAAGAATATGGAAGTGGATATAAGAACTAGATATGTAAACTTAGTGGGTCTACTAAATGATAAACTTGATGACGCATCTATAACCTTTCTTCTCAGAAGCACGTACCACGCAATAATTCATCTGGGTGCTATAGTTCGCACACTTGATGAGGATGTAAGAAATTGCTTTTACAACCATTATTTAAGAGTATTTAAAATAAGAATTGTAGGCCGAGGGCTACGACGAAAAAGTAAAATCGAATCTCCGACAAATAGCATTTACTATAAGCGAAGATTTGGCAGTTATGGATAATGTTATACGAAGTAACGAGGATCCTGCCGCTATTAAACACTACCTTTTACTTATCGGTAGAGCTGTCGTAGCTGAAATGATTTCATTGGTGTCCCTCGATAATCCGTACAGTCCAAACGAAAAAAGTGAGTTAAATTACATAATACGCCTCAATACTACCTAATACTAATTCATTTGCAGTTTCTATAAACTTAAATAATTTGATATTGCTTATAATTTCACATCATCTGGCAACGGCAGAGGAGACGATCGTTTTATAATGAAAAACGTAGTATGATTTTATTATGTCGTCCTGCGTTTAAAAAAAATATGTGATGGGTATTTAGGGATTAATAAAATATAAATTAAATAAATAAATAAATAAATAAAAAATTAATAAATTAATAAAATTAACTTATACCTTCTTATTATTTTTTGTAAACTCTAATTAATGAACCGACCAACTTAAAGATTTCGAACTGCACTTCGAGCACCTAATGTGGCAAATAAGCTTTCCTGTTCTCTATAATCTTCCGTAAGCTACCTAAGCTAACTGTTCAAAGCTCGCATAAAAAGTTCAAGAAGACTGAAATTAGTATTAGAGCTTTGTTATTTTGTTAGGAGTGACTATTTAATAAAATGCAACTTTAACAAAGAAATAGTAACAATATAAGTGATTAAGAGCGGCGGAATATTGCATAGTTTAAGGCTTGAAAACGTGCTATCTTTTGGCGAACAAATCAGAAAAGCTACTGAATATGAAAGCCTGTAATTCAGCATACATAAAGAAAAAAGTCTGCTCTACAGCTTGAGATACTTTTGAACTCAAAAAAATATACAATTAGTGCCTTTTTTTAACCACAAAGTTGGCCTATTTTTGAATGCCTTACCAATCGAATGTTTGACACAAATTTAAAATAAAAAGTATCTCAAGCTGTTCATTATAGTCTAATGAACTGTAAACAAACTTTGAAAAACTTTAAATCTTTCTCAATTTTCTACTTTGTTCGCCAAAAGATTTATTTGGAAAAGCGCTAAATGTCCTGATAGTTAGGCAACTCTATATACACGTCTCTTAGACGAACGCCTGTTTTAGTTCAGCAAGTTGCCACAAGAGGGGCACTTAATATTTTGGTGTTAGTAGCCAAAAGCGAAAGTCGAATTTTGGGATGGCCAGGTACTTGCATAATATGAACGTCAACAACCTGTCAAAATTTTAAGTAATTTATTACACTGAAGAAATTCGTTCGACTCGAAGCGAATTTTAGTTTCCATCAATGGTTCTCCTTTTTCGTTGACTATTTTTAAATACATACTATTTAGAAAAAGTTTTATATGATCGAAAAAAATTACATTTTGATGAAATTTGATTTCGCCCACTTGAATAAAATTTCATCCACAGGTTAAGCTTTTAAATGAAATCCGTGCAAAACTAACCATAGTAACGCTGTAAAACAAAACGTCTGACAGACATCATTTTGTAATAATTTGACTTTATTAAAGTCGTTGTTGTTATGCTAACACTACTTATTTATTCTTTTTAATCCTTCAAATTCATTATTAATCTCTGGGGTATAAAAAATTACACTTTGGTCTTTAAAAATCGGATCTAAAGTTAAGAGCGACGGAATATTGCATAGTTTGAGGCTTGAAAACGTGCAATCTTTTGTCCTACAAATCAGAAAAACTACTCAATATGATAGCCTGTAATTCAGCATATATAAAGAAAAAGGTCTGCTCTACAGCTTCAGATACTTTTGAACTCAAAAACACATATAATTAATGCTTTTTTTTAAACAAGAAGTTCGCATATTTTTGGATGTCTATCCATCGTACCACTTTTAGACTACGGGGTGGAAAAAAATTATTATTGACCTCAGGTCAATAATAAAAACTGTCAATTACGTTTCTTGAAATATCGGTTTATTTCAAAATATTATTTTGATTTTTGTAAATTGATCAAAAATTTATCATGCGCAACTATTGTGCTTGCTTCTCGTTTACCTCAGAAGGCGCCCTTCTTCTACTTTCACCACTTACTTGAAATATAAATAAATACCTCCAGTCGAAACGTCTGTTAAAATTATTTCAAAAATTGCCAATCAATAAAAAATGAAATTCGGGCTAGGTGATGTCATTCCTTTAAATTTATAAAACAGTCTGCTGTTGATATCAAATTAAAAACCATTCAGTACAATTGCTTTTCCTCAACGTAAAAGAGCGGTTACATTTTTAGATTTGAAATTCCGCAATAATTTTTGGTTACTTTCATTGCTACTTTTAAAATTTTTTAACGATTTTAACAGTTTTTTATTAACAATTTTATAAATTTTTTTTATTAGTGATTAGAACAAACAAACAAAGAATAATAATTACTACTGAATATAACTGCTACTTACACTCATACATCTTACAAATCCTCGGCCAAATTCAAAAACGTAGCTTGAAACATCGTTAACTAGATCGAAATTTTTGAAAATATTAAAAGTGCCGTATCGGTTTCAAATTTTATATCTGAATAAGAAATAGGAGTAGGAATAATTTTTTTCTCTTAGTTAGAGTAGTTTACTGATGTATATTTTAGAGAAACGCTAATAAAAACCACCCTGTTTAAAAATTTGCAGAAATGAAACTATTAATCTTAGTTTTAAAACAAGTAAAAACTATATTATTATAGATATTCTTTGGTTATACTAACCGACGTATTGAATTTAAAAATTGAAAAAGGTATTTTTATATTAATTTATAAAAGTTCCAGAATGCCACCAAAATTGGCCCTTTATTTTAGACCAGTATCCGCAGTTTGCTCAATGAAGTCCCGTTTTGAGAACCGCGAATTTTACTAGTATCTAGATCGTCGAGTTTGACCCTACAAAATTTGTCAAATTTTTGGAGGGAAGTAGATTTTCATTAGCTTTCATTTTTTACATTTTGAAATTATTATTTAGTTCCGTAGATTTTACATTTTACTACGCCTTACCCATCACACAAAATAGGAAATATACAAATCCGTAAAATCTGCTTTTAGAGTTTATGAGGGTACCTATTAAATAATACAATGGTACAAAAAGGATATAGCATACAATACAGTCGCAAGAATGTAAACGGTAAATACGTCTCTCTCTAAAGTAATTCAGGTACAAGTTGGTTTAAATGCAATTATGGTTGCATAGCTTATTTTTTTAACTAGGCGCACCTTTCGTAGCGCCACCTCAGCAGAATATGCTAACTACTCCAATTTACCGCCGGTCTTAATAGTTCTGAAACCATTACTACACTGAATGAATTTAAATCATTAAAATGGTTTAAAAAGTAAGAAAAAGTTTAGATGCAAAGTATTGGTATTTATTCGAGTGTGAGTTCTCTTTAAATTCCACGTTTAAAAATTACAGTTTTTATTATTTTTTTATGTGCGTTATAATTTTAACTGCTTTACAAAGTTTAAGCAAGAAAATCGTATTCGTAATAATTAAAAATTACTTACACTTAAGATACAACACCAACTCAATATACTAAAATAGATATACCATCCCATTACACTGCCGTCAATTACTGTTGGTTTATCTTTAGCGTCGTCCACTAAACAAATTGAAATTAAATAATGGATCGTTTCTAACAAATTCAAAAAAATCGTGCCGAAATAGAATAATACATTCAAACCAAAGATTTTGTTTGTATGTGTAACTAACATATTAATATCGGCAAAAATATCTCTTACTTTAGGAACTTTTTTCGGTAAACTGGCTCTACCGATTACGTTAAAAAGCTTAAATTTGTGTAGCAAATATGGCGATACTCTTAAAGACTTATTAACAGCTTTAAAATGGGACATAATACGAACTACGTAAAAATAAAATTTGAATGTGGTATTTATGATGTAAAACTGACAGAATTGTCTGACAATGGAGAAACCACCCGTTTCGCCAATATATGTAACAGCGACAACCTCATAAAAAACTGCAAGAAATATTTCCACTGTTAAACAAATGGCCCAAAAACCTTTATTCGATTTTGGCAAATTTTTTGTTTTTAAAGTGTCGTCGATGCTTTTAAATAGCGAATTTAGACAAATTAATTCTTCTTTGTTCAAAAACGTGCTTTGAAAAATTAAAAGGCACACGAATATGATCTCTAATAAACGCGAAGTTAAATCCAAAACGAACGTTATTTGATTATTGACAAAGTAGTAAATATTTAAACTTAAATAAATGGAATAAAACATTAAATATTGAAGTATTATAATTAGGGCCACAGATGAAACTTTTAAAACGCTCATTTTCGAAGTGAACTTGAACGCCATTTTATACCGACTGAAAGTTTATGATGTAGGGTTGCTCAAAGACGTAGTTTTACATTTAATTTAATCATTATCGCATTGTTTAGGTGTTGATAGGATCTCTAATGCATTATTGTTCTTTTATATTTCATAACGTAATTTTTATTACTTCAACATGCATCGTATATAACGATCCGCAATGGCTTAATTTGAAAAACGACCGATGTGGTCGTAAGAGAATATTTTCGTATTAGATACCTACAATATACGTTCGTTTTGAATAAGCTAATTCTAAAAGCTATCAAAATATTGTAAATAAAAAAAGTAGTGCCATACAATAGTTTGCTCAGAGTCTCTCCCTCATTTCCCAAATCTAAAATTATACGGGGTGCTGTATAAAAATAGGAAAGCTAACCCCATTTCCGATTAAACTGGAATTTAGTGTCATATTGAACAGAACACTTTACAATATTTTATAAAAGTGTAAATTATACTGGGTTTCTAGTATTTCCAAAACCCATCAATTTGTGTAAAATTATTTTTTGGGTTTTAAAAGTTTATTTTTCTATAAAGTGCAGTTTTGAGAAACCCCGGTAAATAAAATCATGTCGAGAGTTTGGTAGAGCTACAAAACCTTTTATGACGTTCAAATTGAAATATAATAATGGTAATACTAATAGATTAATTTCTAACAAAAGCTTGTTAGAAATGTTTTATAAATAATTAATTAATATATTGATGAATGAGCAACCTTCTGATTCCCATCAACGATAAACCACTTTGTGAGGTAAACAAATGGAAAACTGGATAAAACGTTCTCGTTGTTAAAAATAGAAAATTAACAATGAATAAGAGAATATTATTGTGTCCTGTAGGTTAAGAAAAGAAGAAGAAATAAATGCAAAATTAAATCAGATGTGTAATCAGTTGGCAGCTTAGCAGAATGGGATTTGTCGAGACGTCAAAATCAAAAACTACATCGCCGAAAAATATGAGTGATAACCTGATAACGCTCTCGTTAGTTAACAGTTTATATAAAAACTAATATTAAAAGAAAAAAAATCAATCAAAAACTTACCCTTAATCGCACGAAAACTTTTTTAATACTTTGAAGAAAGGATCAAGAAAAAGACCAGGAATAACAATTTGCACGATTAAAAATAAATAATAAATTATTACATTATTCTCTGAATTAATTATAAGAATTTTAAGTTTGATTCAAAATGACCCTGACACTAGCATTGCGATTACTAACAATAAATAAATATTCTTGTTGCACCTGCCAATTCTTTATCAATTATTCAAATACCTAAATTAAAAATTTCGTCACTTCAACGCCATCTAGAAAGCAACAATAAGTGACACTGGCTATATAATTAAATAGATTAGACGTTTGTATAAAAAATAAGAGTAGGTATGTTCTAATTGAAAAAAAATACTAATTATACTTATACACTAGAAAGAGAAGAAAGAGTTCATAGCGACGGTTCTCGCTGATATATTTTGTCACTGCCTATAGCGTTAGCAAGTTGGCATTCAATTTTGAAGCTTGAACTTGAAACACACTACAAATTTTCCGGAAATTAGGTTTCCAATAAACAAACTTTTCTGCCTGTCCGTATAGCTTTTGCTCGCGTTGGTTTGTCTGTAGACAGACGCTTTACTTAAAACTCTGTCGAAATTGAAGTGGAGGTAGTGTTCAATTTATTTTTGGCATAACCCACATTTTTCTTCAATAAAGAAATTCTTAAACAATTCCAACTTTACAATTTTTGTAAATTTCAGGTTTCAGGTTCAGGGAATCTGGTCTCAGCACATCCATGAAGTTCCTAAGAAACTTTCTGGATCCCTGTACTTGCTGCGAAGATTAATTGAAGAAGCAGATTACCATGTGGCAAAAACTGCTTTCTACGCCAATGTCCAAGGCCTCTTAAGCTACGGTATATTGATCTGGGGCAGGTCGGCGGAGACAAAAAAACTATTGACTGTGAAAAAAGGTTCATTAGAGCGATCGAAGGAAGAAGCAGTCAAGAGACTTGTAAGCTACTGTCATTAAGGGTAGGACACAGGATACTTACCGTTCCTTGTAATATTATTGAATGCCTCAAGTATACTTACGACCGGAAAAACAATTTGGAAAAGCACAGCGACATCCATCCCCACAACACGAGATCCAAAAACCATCTTATCATCCCTAAGCGTATTATAACTAAAGCTACGATTATTGGGACGTAAAGCTATTCAACAAATTGCCGGACGCGATAAAAGAACTACCGCCAAAATCATTTAGAAAAGCCATAAAGAGCATGTTCTTGTAGAGGCCATACTATGAAATAGATAACTTCTTATAGAAGATGCGCTGTTGCTGCCATGATTAAGTGTTGAAATTGTTGTTTAATTTTCAAATTGTGATTTTAATGTGTTTGTTATTGTGAAATTAAGTAATGTCGAATATTTTTAATATTTATATTGGTTATTATCGAAATATTTATAATTGCATTAACTATCCAATTAATTATTTATATTTGTGACAAGACATGTAAGTTTGATGTCAATAAAGTGTATGTATGCATGTATTATGATCATATGATAAACTGACGATGGAATGCAATCCACTTATAATTTGTTTTACTTTACGACTTTATTACTTAATACTGATCATTGATCGTTCAATAATAATTTATAATAAACAAGAGCAATTTAACATATAAAAGTTATATTTTTCTTCATCTGCACGTATATCAAGATTCAGAAGCAAAAGGCAAGCAAGAAACAACCACAACATGTCAAAGTTAATTACACCTAGGGTAAGTTAATTTTATTGTAAACGAACTATTTCGTCTATTGTTTTATGAAGTAAAACAAAAAGAAGTGGCGAGGGTCTACGAGTATACTCCATTCAAATTCAAGGTGCAGTAGATAAATGTCAACAGTGATCTTCGCGTAACGACTGCAATTGACTGCAGATACTCAAGCATATTCTGTATCATAACCTCTAACATAGTGACCAACTTTAACGTTTAAAGTAACGTTCTATCCTTTTTTAGTTAGAGGTTATGATCAGAATATGCCTGATTATTCCAACTCTCTAAATATCTATTAGGCACCACCAAGCCCCTATTTATCTAACAAAAGAATTTTACATTCTGTAATTTACCAAGATATTATCTGCATGTATGTGTTGACATTTACTGCACCTTGAATTTGAACAAAGTTTAGTGGTGTAGGTACACAATACACATACTTAACTGGGCTTCTTTAATTCAAAAATTGGACCCGCCATAATATCAATAAGACGTTTTTTACCAGTACAGGCTAAGTTCTCCTAATGTCACGGAGTCACGGTTAGAAGAGTATAAGAGTAGTGCTAACCACATTACATTCTTTGAACTCTTTAACTTTGAACAATATTTAGCGACGAAACTAATTAATCCCGCAAAACTTACCGTCTCAAAGACTACTTACAACTTTAGCTGTTTTTAAAAATCACAGAGTATGCCACTGTATAAGCCAACAAGTCTTTCTGAAACTGAACATCGTGAACGCCATGCAACCATCTTGATGAATCAAATAAACCAATACGCCGAAAAGTGTATCATTGCGATCGACAACCTTCAAGTAGAAAATGATCGTGGAATGATCGCTTTACTAACCGCAACTAATTCGTTAGCTGACGATTTACAAGTTAGCTTATATGGGCTAACTAATATTGCTGTAAGTTTCTTACAATTATTTAGAACCTAATGAAATTCTACTAATACTACAGATTGGAATCTATAAAAATGAGCATGCTAATGCCGATATTACAAAAATCGCAAAGAACTTAAGCAACTATATTTGTTCCATTCAAAAATCGAATAGCGCTGATACCAGGATATTGAAACAGGAATTGAAATCTGGTCTTAATGGTACGAGATACGAAGCCCGTCAATTGCATCAACTTCATAAAACCAAAGATCAAAATGGTGACTTTATCTTAAATGAATTCTAAATTAAAAACGATTATATTGCAGCCCTTCGGAGTAGCATTTTTAATGTCATGGAAAACATTTTATTCGCTGTAAAAATGTTATACAATCGTACAATATTTGAAGTAAAAACTCCACAAGAGTTGAAGGAGATGAAAGTACAAATAAAAAAAAGATTTGTTTGTGCAACGAGGAAAATAAATGAAGAAGATGATGGCGATATTAACAATCTTCTTAAGTACGCCTTTCAAGCAATAACTAAATCCTACCTTACTGTTCGTACAATTGAAGAAGAAGTAATATGACGATATAATTATCGAAACTCCTCCTTAATTACTTTAATAAATAAAATTTTAGATCGACGCCTTTGATGATAAAACAAATTTAAAACTTTCACAAATAGCTCATAGCATAAACCTAGATTTAGCGGTTGTGGATAATGCTATGCACACAAAAGATGAGCCTGACGCCATTAAAGATCACATTACACTTGTTGCGAGAACTTGCTGTAACGAAATGATGAACCTGTTGGATATTATCGGCGCAAAGAACCCAAATATCGAACGTAAGTTATGTAATTGGTAATAGGTATAGACGCCGATTTGTAAAAAGTATTTGGAATTTTCAAGCGAGTTTTGAGTATAGCTTGGCTTTTGGCTTAACGTATAAAATCGTGGATGAAGGGGACAAACTTCGCGACTTTTGCTAGTCGGCGTCAATACGAAATGAATAATACTGAAAATAATATTGAGCTTTTCCAGTTGATTTGAACTTACGTAATTTGGTACTGTTTGCCGTTGCTCATCAGTATGCTTTAGGAGAAGGCATTACCGACGGAGTTCAAGATCTTAATCAAAATTAGAAAAGTTATAAGTGGTTTGATAACACTAATTTGTTATTCGATTTTTTTAAATGTATTTAATGTAGTGGAATATAATTATTGCAACATTCATTAGAGAGGTTTTGTTCTCTCAGTTCTTTCTTTTTTTCAACTTTTAACAAGTGTGAAAATTGATTTTTGCCTACACAGAGAATGAGAGAATCCTGTGAGAGATTTGCTGTGCCATCCATTGTCTGATTTGATAAATCGACATTCGGTTCTATTCTTGTGCAACCTCATCAGTAGGGTTTTGGATTGTGTTTCGCATGAACTGTTGTCATGCTGTGGAGTCAGAGGAGTAGCTCCTAGACTAATTAAATCATACCTGACTGGGCGAAGGCAGAGTGTTCACTTCGAGAATGGTAACTCGCGTCTTGGATATGTCCATTATGGTGTACACCTCAGGGGTCGATTTGCCGTTTGTTGTTTATGTGGACGATCTGGTTTGTCACATGTCGGGTCCTGCAAAAACTGTTCTCTTTGAGGACGATACTACGTTTATAAATTCTCATCAGAGGTTTGAGCGTCTGGGTGAATTGTCTGAGCAGACTTTGAGTGAGGTTAATGTTTGGTTTTCTAGCAATCTCCTGAAACTAAACGGCGACAAAACGCAGAATCTGTTTATTTCAAGTAACAGAAGACACCTCACTGGAAAGTGTGTAAAATTGTCAGGCGTCACTATAGATGACGGTCTGACTTGGTTAGACCAAGACGATAAGTAGTCTTGGATCTGGGTTGGCTGGCATCTTGTTCGTTCTTAGACGGTGTTAGTTTTAGTATTTTGAGGATGGCCTGTTTCTCCCTTATGCATGCAAACATTAGTTACGCGGCCGTTCTGTAGTTCGTGTGTTCAGTCACCTTTTGAACTGTGGGTTGCACGAAACATTCTATTATTTAAGTACTGCTTAACTTCAAAATGCAACTTGAATGTTCACATAACGAATTTATTTTTAGCTTCGACAATTCGTGTCGAAAAATATTTAAATTAAATTCTAAACACTTAATACTTAGTACTACTTACCAATATCAATAAACACCAAATTCCGTATATCACATTAGTTGTAGTTATCAAATCAGAATGTTGAATGTTCGAAAAAAAATACGAATTGTCGCTATTAATGAAAGCGTTTATCAGTTTGCAAAATTCGCAAAATATAATCGTATAAACGAATAGAACGTTCCACCCGAATGTCTTATTTATCAGAATCGAAAGTTCCATACACTTGGAGTACATTTTTCGGGACTTGTAAACATTACTGAATTCCAATCCCCGCCCCATTAATATTTTCACCAAATTACTGTTGTTATAAAAATTAAAAGAAAGTTTAACGTTTAACACTTCAAAATAATTTTTCAAGCGAGTCAAATTTCGATGTATAAACATCACCGTAATTACGACGTAAGATGTACAAACATCTTGTACTAAAAAGGCTGCCCAATACGAAAGTTTAAACATATTAAAAGTTAAAATTTGGCTATAAATTATAAATAAGAGTAACAGACAACAGCAGCCCTCTAAAATAAAATTCGAGCGACTAGAATTTTCGCTAACGAGAAAAACGTTAACAATTTCGCAACGGAGCTCTTCGATTAGTTCTAAATTATTTTCCACGACGAAAATTGTACGAAATATCATTATTAAAACTAAAATTATCGATAGTGTTTCGGAGAAAAAATCCAAAATGGGTAAATTGTAAAAGTAATTTTGATAAAGTACTTTTAATTTTAAGTAGAGGGAAAGGACGCCCAATATTAGTATGGTGATTAGTAATATTAGTGGAAATATGTTAAATTTCGAATTGGGGCGACGGAAAATTCGTAACATGTCGAACAAGCCTATCGACTCGAAATTTTTCATATCTACCACACACTCATACTGATTACTTGTGATTAGGTACTACTCCGTTTCTTTACACAAAAGGAGCTTATAACAAACTAATTTCTTTTTAATAAATTACGGAAATCAGATAAGTTCGTTCCAGTAGAATTTGTTCAAATTGAATTCAAATAAAGTTATTATTCAACAATAGAAATGTATGGATACTTGAATACACACCAATTTTCTTTAAAGTTAATTCATTAAGTGGTTTTTGAAATAAATAAAAAGAAATTCAAGACGTATAAATTGTAAAGTGATAAGAGAATTTCTATATTACCTCTGTTTTTTGCAAAATTTCAATGTAACATTTATTTCTCAAAACCCTTTTTTAATGCTAAAATGCAATTTGTGGACGTCGAATCAAACCATCGTGAAATTAGACTTTACTAACATTTCGCTTTTCACTCGAAGCAACTGCCGTCTGTGTTGCTCATAAAGTTTGACCCTAGATCATGCTATTAAAGGTGTGCAGATTTGGCTTGAAGTGATCCTTATAAGTCACTTGCTAACACATCAGTTGGTCATATTTTGGACAGCTTATTAGTGGATTATCTTACAATAAACGATTAGGTACTTACCATTAGAAAAGCACACCATATACCAACGAATGCAACCCATTCCGATTTATGAGACTCATATCCGTTTACTATATAAGTTAAAAAAACATTAACGAGTTGCAACATACCGACAGACACGTTAAAGAAAAACAATAGAATCTGCCATCCAAATAATTTGTTTACAATCACACAGAGTTCGCTTACGTTGTTATAAACATTTCTCAACTCGCAGATTCTTTCAATTGCAAGTTTTATTGAATGTTGAGCGACGTTAACTTTTAAAACTTTACGTATTTTATATTTGGACTGTTGGACGCTCACAAACGGTTTGACGCCGTTTATGAGGCTTTCGTTTAATTGTTTTAAGTGAACAAAAATTAAACGAGTGTAGAAGTAGAGTAAAAAGACCAACATCAAACAGTAATAACGAGTGATTTCGTTCAGCATGTAATAGAGATATAGTAAATAACTCTGACTAGAAGAATTAAGCAGTGTGGCTTTAACATCGAAAACGTACATTGAAATAATGATGAAATGAGACGAGATAACCTCCCAACAAAAACTTGGACTTTCGTGAAATAAATTTCTCGACTCAAAATAAGCTTCGTTTTCTCGAAAAATTTCTCCGGTAACTTTAAATAAATCGCCGTTAAATAACGATTTCAATATACAAGTTATTATAAACAATATGGAAATTAAGACCGAAATTGTATCTAAGATAGCTGTGGTAAAATTGACGTCGTCTTTGATATTTTCCTCGTTCGTTCGCCTCAAATAAAAGGTATACAAACTCAAGAATGTAATAAAAAATATTAATACTAAAGAGTGGAGTTTGTGTAAAATTTTTGATTTGATTTCTAAAGGGGGCACAACTGCTAAAACGTAAGCAATGCGGTATAATATTTTTATGAACAAGTTGTTATTTCGTAAAAAACTCATTTTGTTATTTATTAAACGCGACTCGAACTACAACTAATTAATTAAATTGTTTGTTGGAGTACCTACGTCGGTTATGGAATCGATAATAATTTAATACGTTCCTTATATTAAAAGAAAATATTGTACTTGTTTTTGTAATTTATAAATTACCAAATTACTCAAGCTTCAAGCTACTGGCTACTACATATTCCTAAGCTTTTCATCCTGTGGTAAACTGAGCCCACTGAGCGGCATACTTTTTGGAAAGTTTACAAATACGCATATCTAGAATTAAATACCAACCTGCATTACACGATTGACCCATTTTCTATTTTTTTTTATTATAACTTTGTAAATATTATAAAAATCTAAAAACAGAAATATATCTATATGTGCAAAATAAAAAAATATGTATGACTTCGGTCCTGCACATTTCAAATTTTTATAAAGTATCGACTGAGTTACGTGAGAAAATGCAATTGTCAATTTTATTACTTCCTCAATCTACATTTTCTTCTAATGCCTTTTTGATAACATACATTAGCAACTCGTGTGCATTATTATACAAAACAAACCGACAATAAGCGTAGCGAACTTAACTACAAAATGAGACGATAAGCGTAAAAGCACTACAACAGCCCTCACTCATCAAATCAACAATGACTAAAATGTTCTAATTCGAGTTAAACAAAGTTGATAGTTTATTTTCTCTTTTAAGGCCGATGTTTTCGTCCGTTAAAATAAGTGCTCTAAGTCCTTTTAGTACAAGCACCTCTGATTTTGGAAAATTAAGCCCCTACGGTCTTATTTGGTGTATTATTATGTTGATTGCTGAAATTGAAGAATCCCACCAATTTCTTTTTTTTAATATATTTGGTTTACGTCATGCGTTTTTGTATAAAATTTGTGTCGTCTTAAACGAGACGACTTTGGCAGGAAGCTTTATAGCTGCTATTATCATAAATTGCTTGTACAGTAAAAAAGTAAGTGCTGTTTGGTATTATAAATGTCGTGCAAACCAATGACGATTCTTGCTATGGGGACTTGGGTCGGCCAAAGTAGGTGAATTGGCCAAACCTGGTGGTATACCTTAAAGTGCATGTTTCCATTGGAACACCGGCCCAAACGCCGATCTGTGAGTACCACATCAAAAAAATTAACTAATTAATTCGATGTGATGCTAATTAGGTCGCTGCTAGAAATAACGCGTCCAAACTAGAAACAGTAACGAGACCACCTCAGTAAGAGTCCAATCGATACTCAGTGTAATTAGTATTATTGACAGAACTGTTTCTACTTTGGATTAAGTCTAGTGGTGGTGTGCCAATGTGGACTTGAATTAACACGAAGAATAAGAAGAAATTTTCGCGTTTGTTTGTACCGACTAGGCCGACCCTGCTGCTCTAACGAGAAATCGTTACTGGTGCGATAAAACAAACAATCTGATACTATCCAGAAGACTTGGGAATGGCGTAATATAGCGTGTCTCAATAAATTAGAACGAGGCACTTTGTCAAGAAGAGTTCTCTACTGGGAAGAAAGCAGAAAACATTCTCGAGCCTTCTCGTATTTTAAATAGAAGTTAACTGAAAGTTAGTTTGCAGAATTGATTCAAAACTTCACTGAAATTGATAAGGATATGGACGAATTTAAAATAATTTCGAATGCAGATTTGAAAAAATCGTACAGAAAAAACAAAATTTATTTAATAATATCTGTTGCTGTTCTTTGGTGCCTTATAATTATAATATTCAACTTTATCTTTATACTTATTCAGGAAATTACTTTGGCACTGCTTGTCAATCGTTTGCTTTATTCTGTTAAATTTTGTAACATCTTTTGCGAACTACAATTTTGCGCTTTTAGTTTGCTTTTGAAGGAACGTTTTGCCTGGTTGAATGAGACACTTTTAACCCTAAATTTAAAGTCCAGTACATTTAGGTAAGTTAAATGTTAAATTTACACCAATAGGTAATAGAGCATTCCGCTATTTTAAATATATTATGGATTGTAATGAACAGTTTAAATTTTGAATATTTTGTAGACTTCAAGCTGAAAGTCTTTTGAAATTGGAAACAATTAAAAATATAAGCACTCAGCATCACAGATTGGTTGAAATTAGTGCAAAACTAAATGAATTATATTCGATACCAATTTTTTTTATAATTCTTCACAAATTTATTTCCCTGATCCAGACTTCATTTTACGCACTTTCTCACGAGTATGATGTGAATTTTACAATAATTCCTGCTGTGAACAAAATTGTATTACACCTTACGACACTGTGGCTCTTTTTAACAGTTTGTTCTCAAACTAGACAAGAAGTATTACCTACGCCAAATTTATCTAAACAATTTCTGCACATTAACATAATTTTTCAGGCTGAAAAACTGCGCGATTCAAACCTTCAGTTCTTATTATTACCAATCGTAAGAAATGGAAATGGACCACTAAACTTAGAAGTAATTATTTATTTCAACTTGAACGTATTTCTGTATTAATTTCTCATGAGCTTTTGTAGGTAATGTGCTTTTCTATACAATTACTTCATCTTAAAGTTAATTATACGGCGTTCAACCTATTCACTTTGAACAAAACACTTTTCTACATGGTGGGATTATAAACGCTAATTTTATTGTCAATTTTAATAAGTTTATTGTAGGTAATTGGCGGAGTTGCAACTTACACAATTGTAGTATTGCAATTCAATTTTGTAGCGCAACAAAGACAAATTGATTAAAGACGGTATATCTTATCATAATAGTCAGGTCAATAAGTTTTCTATCAAAACAAATGAGTGAATAGTATCTACCGTAGGCAGCATTTTCACAAAAGTCCCTAATTTTTTACAATCCATGTCGTTTTTTAGCAATTATTGAATGGTCAAAAATTAGATTTCTTTAAATTTAAATAGTAGATGAAACTGAGCCAATTTTTTAATATTGGAAGCGCTTTTTATATCAAAAAGTAGCATACAATTACAGGTCCACAATTTCTTCAAATAGAATTTAATTAGTACATCACCAATACATAAATTTATTACAACAAATCTCACTAATAATCTCCTAGTGGTATTAAGAAGTGTGAAAATACTCTTCAAAGTGGGATAAGATGTAATGACTAAAATTATTTTTGTAATTCTCGACTACTTTAAGGGCTACCGCACACGACAGACAGTCGGTCAGACATCGACCCTATATGTACACCATTGCACACGCTACCGACAATCGTTAAGAAATCGATGGTTATTTCATTGTTTAGCTATGGGAGATGCACAACGACGATGACAATTTTGTAGTTCGTGTGCTACTGAGCGTTCTAACCGACTATTTTGTCGATCACCGACTGTCTGTCGTGTGCGGTAGCTCTAAGAGTTTATAGTTGAGAATGTTGGAAAACCATTAATTCATTAACAATAAAATTGCTTTTCAATTAGTTTTTATTTTATCTAAAACTTAAAGCTAATACAGGTGCTTTACACGAAGGAACTTTACTAAAAGGAAGTAAAAAATTTGCATTACAAGAAAAAACATTAATTTACTAAAAAGAAGTAAAACATTTGCATTACTTTAGAAAATAGAACATTTTAATAGGAGCTGCAATAATTTTCTCAATAATTATGAATTTAAACATCAAAGTTTACTCTTTTTACCCTTACGTGTAATATTAATATAAGGTTGTACAAGGGGGAACATTCCGTGGGAACTCTTAAATACTGTCACATCTTGAATTACTTTACCAGATGATTTCAAAAGATCAATTTCTTTAACGATCGTTCCAGCACCACCTTCGACCATGGACGTCACGTGAACGGCAATTTTACGTCGGTTCATAGCATTTTCGCGTAACATTTCCTAAAATAAATGATTATAAAAGAAGTTTTCAAACTATCAACCAACCGACCTCGTAGAATTGCACAACATCGTCTTTAGTTAAAGTTCTCAAATGAGCAACTTCAATTTCTGCCCTCTCAAAATGGTATTGTTGCGATACTATTTCGGACCAATACTGATTTGATTGTGCGGATAATTGTTTAGGTTTCTCCAATCGATGAGCAGCTAAGGCTTCTTTATGTCTCTCAAATTCTTCCCCAGTTAAGTTTTTAACGTGCACCTAAGACAATAAATTTTAATTCGAAGAAATTATACCTTTACAGTACGGTGCTTACCAGCATGGTCTCTAAAAACTCTTCAATTCTTTGATCTACAACTGAGGGATGTTTATCAGATTGAATTATAATTCTTATCCCTTGAACACCGTTTGATTTTCTTATGCCGCTAAACACAATATACCCTAATTGTTCCTAAAAAAGAAAAAAAAACGCAATAGTACCAAATGATAGTCAAATCTACCCATGATTTCCAAAATCGAAATTATACGGGGTGTTTTATTTGAAATATAGGAAAGCTAATCTCATTTCTAGCTAAACCTGAAGTAAAAAACTTAAAATGTTTAGTATCATTACAGTTAATTTTGCAATATTTTCAGATATCTTAAAATACTATAGTGTTTTTTAAAACTTTTTTTGTTTGGCTGATAATATCCCGTTTAACCTGAAGTTAATTTAAATTAAAATAGTATCAAATAATAGAAATTTATAGAATATTAATGAGTCAACTTGCACAAACAAAACAAACAAAAAATATATATAAATGTTTGAACTTTTGATCTTCAAAAATCATAACTCCGGTTCTGGGACTAGCAAACAGACCAAACAAACGGCGTTTGATTAAGAACTTCGATGTCTATAACATATCCAAAAAAAGACTTTGAGAAAATCTTCTTTAAGAATTTAAACAACTTTGGTCCTATAAAAGTAAGCAATTTGAAATTATTTCCAAAATCCACTATATCAAAACTCAAGTCCTATATTTTGCCTATATCTATATTCGTGTTTTTAGATTTTTATAATTATCTGGAGTTTAATCAAAAACTAGAAAATGGGCCGATCCTTATACTGGCCGTCATTTTGAATTTAAAAATTTGAAAAGGTATTTCTTTAATTAGGGCTGATCATCGGGCTCATGGGATCTATAACTAGCTGGTTAGGTTCTCGACTTGATTCTAAAAAAGTGTTCCACCATAAAAACTAAAAGAGGGACAAACAAATACTTTTCTAGAACTCACCTTAGTTCTCAAAACATCAAAACAAGGCTCTTGTATAATTTGAGCAAACAGTTCTAATAGCACATTATTTTTAGTGCTTTGTAGACCACACTGGTAGTATATCTCGACACAAGACGATTTATGAACGTCGTTTTGAACTTCATACAAATAATTACAACCGTCTTCTAATTCCAGCTCTCTATTTAATAGTAGCTGACGAGGTAGCAAAGGAGCGAGATTAACAGTCGACGTCAACTGATTTTCCACTTTATTTACGATATCCAATGCGTTCTTTTTGTCTAAATTTCCATGCAACAAGCACTCAATGTGCATCTTGGACAACATTTGCGGAATAAATGCTTCTAAACGAGCAACGGTTAGTTCTAAAATCACAAGTTATCAAAAATTATCGTTATATGATTTAAAAATACAACGTACGATCGGTAGCAGAGAGTAGCTCTTGTTTGGTCCACGAATGCTCTGTTAATAAAACGGTTAAATAATAAATTGCGTGTTGATAAGGCTGTTCCGTAGAGAAGTTCTTCAAAGACCTAATATACTAAAACAAAATAATTAAGCCGGGTCAAATAACTTTGTTAAGACATACGTTTTCCTTAAATATTTCGAATCTTTTTGGATCGACTTTAAAATTAGTTAATTTCTCCATAATTTTATCTAATAAAATTTGCTGTTTGTCGTTGTATCCTCCTATAGCTACCTATCGAATTACAAATACGGACTTATTCGTATGAAAGTTCAATAATTATTGTACTTACGATTAATCCATATTTAGTGTTAGTTAAATCCCATCTTAATCCTGCAAGTTCGGCCGCGTATACAAATTCGTTTAAAGAATCGCGAAATAATTGGACGAACATATGAGTTAAGTTCGAATTCGCAGGGTCCAGATAAGCTAAAGGGCTCACAAAGTCAAACATCAGATTTGCTTTTGGTAAAAAAAACTTGTCGTCTTGTTTAAACCAAACTCGACTTATAGCCGTATCTTGAATTATTATGGGATGATCGGTGATCTGTGCCTAGCAAAATATAAAACAAATTAAATCTATTAGAAAAACACTTCTAAAATGATTATTAACTTAAAGGGTTTACTCTATTTACAAGAATTTTGTCAACTAATTTGCTGAACACTGTTTCGGTCACTACCATCTTCAGAGCAGGTTTTTAACCCACAGCATAAGGGTTTATCGAATATTTATATAGCTGTATTCCTTAAAATTTTAATAACTTATACCTAGCTAACAGAAGTCTTAAACTCAATTACTTGAGAGCTATAGAAATAATGAAATACAGCAATAATAACCATACCCTCCAAACAACCAAATTAACCTCTACAACTCACCCACCCCACCCCACCTCTTTAGTTCATAAGTTTTGTAATACATAATTAACAAATAGGCACATAACAATAATTAGAATGATTAGTATAATTACGTTTGTATCCAAAGGCTTTATATCAAAATTGCTGGGTATAAATTCATTTTTTTGTGGTATATGAAACTCGTTACACTCTCCACAGTTTTTCCACATCTAAAAATATACGTGTTGGATTAAAATGTCACTCAAACGGTAATTGTAGAAATTATACCGTTAAAGTTTCATCGGGAATAGGAGTAATCTTATACTCGGTTTGATACCAAGGTTCTTTTTGATCGACTTCGCTTTGAAACTTCTTGGCTATTATTCCAATTCTAAAATTACAATCGAAACATTTAACGATTAGTTGAAGAGTTGGAAAAAACTTACCTAGCTTTGTCGGGAACGAAATCGTTTAACAGATTATTAATCATCTCAGGATTCCACTCGGATAACATATAGTGACAACACAGAATTTCTTCCAAAGGATATTCCTAAAAAGTCGAGTCAATGAGATAGTTTGTGACTAAAGCCTTACAACCCACATGAAGAGAATGTACATGTCCAGAAATATAAGTACGTGGCGTTTCTTTATCTTTAAACCTAAAAGTCATCGTAGCTATATCTCTTTGTTCGTCTTGAATCCACTTAAGAGGTCCCTGTATTTTTAACATTTCTAAATACTAAAAATTAAAATTGACAAAAAGTTTTTTTATTATCCTTTAAGTTAATACCTGAAAAACTAATTTTATTATATCGTCGATGTGAAACATTCCTTCTTCCGTGAGATCTACAGATATACCAAAGAATCCTATACCTCTGACGGCGGGTCGACTTCCAGCGACCAGATTGTTTGACCATCCTCTCGCTTTTAGTGCAGACAGCAGACTACCAGGGCCTTCGTGACCTACTAAGTGACTAATGTAATTTCCTGGCTGAAAGAATTTTTACGTTTACGTTGTTCTTCAGGTAAGCGAATGAAAAATAATATAGTAGTTCGTTGAAGTCGGACACTTGTATACTGTAAAATAGGTCAGGGATGCCGTAAAAAATATTTAAAAAGTATTATCGGACCCGAGGCTCTCAAAATTTCGATTTTGATTTGTGGTAATGCGCAACGCGTCACTAGATGGCGCTGGTCTGCAATTTTTAAGGTTATGTTTCTGAAAATTCGAAAGTTTATAGGAAATTCACGAAACAACCTCAAAATTTTTAAATAAAAGAAAAGAGTTCATCTTAAAAGTTCATGTTACCAACTTATTCAAATTTAAACATTTCGATTAATGGATTTGACAGACGATTACAACCACCTCGATCGACATTTAATCTATATCGTCGAAAGCGTCCCAACTACAGAAACTGAGGATCTTTTTAATGAACAATTTGACGAAGGATGTGATTGCATAAATGCATGTACTACAGAAAGTTCCTGTACATGTATTTCGAAAAGTGGCGCCTTTTATAATTACGACTCTCGAGTAGACACAAATAGTTACTCGATTAAAATAAAAGACACGAATAAACCTATTTACGAATGTAACAGTAGATGTAATTGTTCGGCATTGTGTGGAAATCGGTTAGTTCAGATGGGGCCAAATAGCAACCTCAGAATAACGCAAAAAGGGGCTAAAGGGTTAGGAGTAGTTACAACAACAGGTATTAAATTTGGGAATTTTATTTGTGAATATGCGGGCGAAATAATTTCTAAAGAAGAAGCCGTACGAAGGCACGCAGAAAATGAACAAAGCAAAGCTATGAATTATATCTTTCGTATTGGCGAATTTTTTGGGGAAAGACATTATACGACTTATATCGATCCGATAAAATTTGGAAACGTGGGGAGGTATTTAAATCATAGTTGTGCGCCAAATTGCGAATTGTTAACAATAAGAGTCAATAGTGTTGTTCCCAAGCTTTGTATATTTTCCAAAATGGACGTGGAGGAAAACTGCGAACTTACGTTTGATTATGGAGTTAATGACTGTGGCTTAACGAGTAATGGAGCTTATAGTTTAGTTGAGTGTTTGTGTAAAACGTCAAATTGTAAAAAATATCTACCATTTACAGAATAAATTAAGTAAAAAAGTAAAACTTACAGCAGATTTATAAAAGTCCACTAAATCCGGCGATGGAAAAATTACATTTAAATTTCTGACGTCTTTAATAGGAACCACATAGGTACGAGTTCTTAAATTTTCGTATTTAAATGGATGCTCGCTCCATTTTGGTGCTTCGACGTCCTTATTTTTAACGTGAGAAAATAAACTAACGACTGTTTGTTCCAGTTCGTCCAAAGATTCTACAAAAAACAATTTAATTTTATTCGAACCTTTCATATTATTATTCGAACCTTTGCCAAGCACAGCCAATGCCATAATATTGGAAGAGTACCAAGTCTCGTGAAACTTTAAGAGCTCGTCACGCACACTGATACCTTGTTCTTTAGGCAGTCTCTCTAAAGTGTCTTTATTACCGGTCCCAAATTTGTGATAAGGGTGTTCGGGGCTACACGTATGTTTCTCTAATTGATCTAATCTCCAAAGGTCACTCGGTATATTTTTCTCGTGTTCCGAATTAACAGCATTCAACTCTCTTTCTGTGGCAGATTCCGTAAAAAGTGGCGAGATAAAAAATTGAGCAAACCTGTCCAAAGTATCTCGCAAATGTTCAGGTACGACGTCAAAATAATACACCGTATGGTCCGGATACGTGGCCGCATTACTTCCGCCTCCGTGTTCGCTTAAAAATTTACTATAATCGTTTTCGTTCGGATACTTTTCGGTTCCCAAAAACAACATATGTTCACAAAAATGAGCTAAGCCGGGTAGATTATCGGGGTCGCTCAAGTAACCTTAAAAAGTGAGAATTTTAGTTACGTTAATACGTATAATCGCAACTTACCGACGTTGACGTCCAAGGCAGCTGCAGATTTATCGGTCGTGGGGTCGCTTACCAATAACACCTTCATTCGATTTCCTAGTTCTAAACCTCTATACGACCTTTTATCTTCAGCCGATTTTATGATGTTATCCACGCGTTTTAATACGGTATTCGACATGTTTACCGCTTTTTTATCTAACGCCACTCGTGAGCTACAACATTACAATTTACCTGTACAAACTCAAATTATCCTAACCTAAAAATATACCTAAAAAAGGTGCGACCGGTACTAGTTTTATTTCTACCTTTTATGGAAATTACTTGTAAGACAAAACTAACACGATTTAACTGATTCATTCAACTAATTTAAGCGAAACACGGAAAAAGCTAGTTTTGCAAAGTGGATGTGGAACTGTCAAAAATTATCGAATTTTTTGACGTAGACGTAAACAATAATTACGTAATTCTAAATACAAATGCGTTTTTCGATTAATAGAAACTTAACACGAAATTATTTAAATTCGTATACTTATTACTTGGTTTAATTAGATTACCTTTTTGGCAGTATCTTATCACAGTATGTGTATAATATTATTGGGGTTACCGTCACGGTCACTGCTAACGCTAATTTCTTTAACTTGCTCATAAGTCTAGAATAAAAAGTATAATCCGAATTAGGCAGGTAGGTATATACATTTGGTTCGGGTTCGGTTTTTGGTACGATAAAGGTGCGGCCGATTTCTAAAAATATGTACCACCGTACTTCACAGTTACGGTAGAATAAGCCAATAAGCTCAGAATTCTTTTTTAAAACAAATCTTCAAAACGACCCCTCAATTTATTTGACGTTTTTCATTACGTGTTTCAAGTTTCAAGTACCACGAGAGTGCCTGAATATCGCCATTGGTACTTAATACCCTTGATATTGCTTGATACACATTTTATAATTAATTATCTTTGAAAAGTGACTGGGAAAAAATAGTTTTCCTAAAGCCTAAAGCAGAACAATTAGACGTTTTCGTGAGAGAGGCTAAGGCGCTCACGGAACATCCCAATATATATATAATGTCGCTACCATGGAAGTAGAAAATAATTATTTTCTAGTTCCATGACCGCTACATAGTGTTAAATCGCTTGGCGGTGGCTGGGATCACGGAACATCCCAATATATATATGGCTGGGATGTCGCTTCTCTCTCACAACATTGGCGACCACGACTTTTCGCTCGCGACAAACCGCTTGTCAGCCTGACTCCCTGACTGAACCCTAAAGCTGCAGACACTTGAGATTTATTTCAATACATTTCTCTCGGAGATAAATTATATTAAGTGTAAACCTTGATGACAGAAACTATCAGAGATCTATTTATATGTCCGATATATCTATATAATATATTGATCTCTGAGATATCTATCATGATACAAATCTCAAGTGTAACTGCAGCTTTACAGTTGACTGCGCAATTCATTTTCAATCCTAATTATTACAAACACTCACTTTATTAAAAGCAAACCTAAAATCAACACGTTATCATTCTTAATAGAAAAGCGAATTAAAAAAGAATCGATTAATTAATAAAAAATTTGCAAAAATTATCGCCCGAGCAGGGACTTGAACCCTGGACCCTTGGATTAAAAGTCCAATGCTCTACCGACTGAGCTACCCGGGCTTATAATGTTTTTTGGTTTTAACATCGTATTTTCGCGCAATACAGTTTTTATTAAAAAATGTAAATAAATTATTATTAAAAAAACTGCTTTTATTTATAACAAACATTTTGTAATAATATTAAAATAGAAACACAGTGAAAAGTTTGAAAATAAATAAAAGAAAGATAAGGTCCCACCGAGATTTGAACTCGGATCGCTGGATTCAGAGTCCAGAGTGCTAACCATTACACCATGGGACCTTCAATTTTACTAGCATTTTACTTTTCTAAAATAGGACCTATGCAAAATTTAGAAAATTTAAATTGAGGAAATATAAAACTGATTTTAATAAATGTAACTAAATATTTCAATTTACGAAAGTTTTGTTAGCGGCAATATTTATTTAGCCACTCCTAAAATAGAATTACAAAATGAATCGATCAAAGTCCAAATTAGATATGGGTATTTTCATTTTCACTTTCAGTTCTTCTGTTCTTCTTTTCATCACTGATTTGGTGTGGTGTGGATTAGGTGTCGTTTTACATTCCATTTAAAAACGGTGTCAACTGATTAAAATAATATTTAAACGACAATGGCAAAATTTAAGTGATATAATTTACGCTATATAAATAATTAATCGTGTCGAAAATTAGAAATTACGAAAGTAAATGATATTTATAAATTCTAACCTAACAAATTTACCCAATAAACTTTTCGGAATTATTATCGATAATGCCTCGTTATTTTGAAGCGACCACTCTCTTCAACTTTTCTTGGGACCAAGTTGCACAAGGATTCTGGCAACGTTATCCTAATCCTAATAGGTACGTAGTTAATCTTCCTTTGCTTTCATCTCACTTTCTCACTTTTAGCAAACACGTCTTAACGGAAGATACCGTGAAACGAGAAATACACGGAGGCAAACTTTTTTCTAAAAGACTCATAAGCAAGACTAATTCGAGTCCGAAATGGGCCGAACGATTTATAACAACAAAAAATGTTACTATCGTCGAAGAATCTATTTGTGATCCGAAAAACAAAGTTCTCACTACGTATACGAGAAATTTAGGATATGTTAAAGTTATGGTATGTTTTGTTGTTTTAAGTAGTTTGTATAATGAGCTGAAACGATTTTAGAGCGTGACCGAGAAGGTCATTTATAAAGAAAGCGAAGAGCATCCCGGGAAAACCATCGCCATTAGATCTGCATGGATTGATTCCCAAATTAGAGGTTTTGGACGTGCGATATGTGCTTTTGGCTATGAAAGGTTTAAGAAAAACTGTAATAAAATGGTGAGTTTTCATAGATTGTGTTACTGTTAAAAGTTATCGTCTTTCTTATTAGGTTGGAGGTTTTAATCACGTACTTGTAAATATGTTTCCTCCTCAAGCAACTGCACCAAATATACACAATATAGTTACCACTAAAAGTAAGTTGAAAGATGCGGCTAAAAGTGCGTCAGAACTTGCGAAAGCAAAAGCTGTTCCCATCTATGCAAGCTTACATCCGAATCAGTCTTAATGTCTTGCCGTTTTTTTAAATTGAAATGTAACCTATTAAGATTTAACGGTAATTTAATTAAATAGATACTAACGTGTTATCTCTATAAGGAAATTTAAGAGATTCGAACTGCCATAATTTAATTTTATATAGAGGAGAATGTAAATTTACTGTACATAAACAATTTTTGTTATACACAGGGTATCGCCGGATAATCGTTGAATTGATATAATGGAAAACTTGTACATTTTCATATTGGGGTGATAGGAAGGAAAACCATTTGTTGTACACCACTTCCTATCGATTTAAAAATTTTTAACGACACGTTAATTATCGATTCGACCATTTTCATTCAGCTATCGATCGAATTATCATTTTTATAGTATTCTAAAATTGACGTTCCACTTAAACATTCTGCAAGATTTCTATTAGTACATTAAATTTGTATAAAACGGACATTCTCATTTATCATTCGTGTGTGAGCTTTTGTAGTTTTACATAGTTAATTGGAATTACTTTTAAAAAGTGAACGATCCATTTGGCAGAAAATTAACTTAAAATAGTGGTGTAAAAATACATTTTGCAAAAAGTTTGATGTAATTTTAGATTTCTGAATTAGTATTATTAATATATGTCCGAGTTTAACATTCTTAATTAGCTTAAATAATTTTTGCCAATGTATTTTTTGTAACAACGCTCGCTACTTGTAGAAGGTTTAAGAATTTAATTAAATTATAAGCGGTAATTATAATGTTGCGATATTTCTCATAGCCTAAATATAGAATTTTTTTAATTATTTGTGGATTTATTAATTAATACAGTATGTACCACGAATTGGGTACAAAGAGGGAAATTTTTGATTTCTGAAACACTAAAAATTCCTGCTTGTTTTTAAACTCAAGTAACACACATATTCATTTTCATCTGTCTCAACTCTTTATAAAAACTACTTGATTTGGTAAATTGTTTAAAACAAAATATTTTCAACACTAACTACATCCTAAATATAATATATTTATTGTAATGTAACAATTATTAATAATCATTTGTAACAACACGTTTCTGGATTTTGGCGGCACAACCTAATGGGTACTTTGTGGTATGCATTACTAAGTACTCCACGAAGATTCCATATGTTAGCGAAACTTTCTGGTTGGGTGTTATAAGAAGAGTCTACGGCTTTAGCCCATATTACGGTCTAAAATTGAAAAAATGATTATAACAAACTTAAGAGCTTAAATTTCGATATACAGACACTTTTAGCCGATGATTTGACGGGAATTTTTGCAGTCCATAATGTCCAGCCCCAATGTTGAGGTGCCGATGCCGAATCTTGTTCATCGAGATTTGCTACGTGCCAAGTTTTGCCATCATCTGCAGTAACATCTACTCGTACTATTTTTTGGCCGCCTCCAGAAAAAGCGTATCCTATTAAAGAAGTGGGTATAGGTCTTTGATTATTTGGTGAACGTCACGTAACCACGTCGCAGGAAACCAAAACTCATCACTTACTACCAAACTTCTTAGTTATGGCTTCTCCTACACTCGCAGCTACGTGATCAAGTGATGCTCACCAGATAATCCAAGATCTATAATTAACTGCTAAAAATGCGTTTTATATGATTTTACACATAAAATTGGGATTGCCAGAAGTAAGTCAGGTAAAGAATAAAAGCTGAAAAACCTACTATTGAAATTTTCTACTTAAATGCTAACGAAAAGGGTTTATTAATTATTTTGACTGATTTTTCATGAACAAGCACTTTTTAGGAACCTACTGAGTAATTTCCATCTAAACAATGCATTTTGAAAATTTTTTTCCGTTTTAAAATCTAATTGTCTAGTAGTAGTGGAAATTATTATTAAAACCGCTTGTACCTTGCACCAAAATACAATCATCTTTTACAATTACGACTTCTTCTGCACAAGGTTTACATATGGCTGATATTACGGGCAATTCTTGAATAGCAGGAGATTTAGTAAAATCCACTGTATCCCAATCGGTACTAGGTGAAAATCCTTTGTAATCATTCTGTTGCCAGTGCGAATCACTTTCGCTAGCAGAAACCATAATTTTTCCTTAAAAATATCTATTTGAAAATTATTCCTTTTGTTTTCTAAGACTCACCCAGCCATTTGACGTTTCTCGCCCCGACAACTCCAGGAACGACAACCCT
Source organism: Malthinus flaveolus (assembly GCA_950108345.1). Classification (NCBI taxonomy): domain Eukaryota; kingdom Metazoa; phylum Arthropoda; class Insecta; order Coleoptera; family Cantharidae; genus Malthinus; species Malthinus flaveolus. The sequence continues at coordinate 35,497,178 of OX467286.1, read as the reverse complement.
AACGGGATAACCGTGATCTTTAGGTATTGGCCCCCCATTCATTTCATAAGCTAAAATCACATCGCCCTTTTTATCTACGCCTTTCAAAAATGGTATTGAACCACCGTACGATTTACCGGTAGGATCCATATCTAAACCTTCAAACTATCCACTACATTGGAAAAATACCCTTCCTTATTAAAAGTAGTCATACTTGTATGTGGTTGAATCCTTCTGTATCGTCGTCGATACCCACGCACTTTAGAACATCTCGTAATCTTGCTCCAGACCAAGTTGCATTTCCTACTGCGGCAAAACCCCAACTTAAACCTTTAACCATTTTTATCTACAAAAAGCGTCGTTGTAGGGTAAAATTATTTAAAAAAATCAATTAAAATGCACAAAATGATTATAGCAATGAATTGTATTGTAGCACTGTGCTCGACACAATCACAGCAGCAATCACCCTGCATTGGTTTTTAGACCTGGATTTTGTTTAAGCCTGGCCAGGTTGCAACCTATTTTCCCAAGCTCTACATAACTTATGAAGCTCCCACTCCATGCGAGCCTTTTTTCTGTGCAGTATGGATGTTGTATCAAGTACATTGCAACAATAAAATGCTGTCCTTATTCTACTCGACTATAATAGTTAAATTAAATTATAAAATGTTACCTGGTTCATCTCGCTACGTCTATTTCCGGCACACATAATAGTTGCAGTGATAGTATGTTTCGGAAATTTTTTTAAATCTTCCAACGATAATGTGATGGTTTTCTTTTTTCCTTCGACTTCAATTTCCAGTTCGTAAGTAGAAACGTCTACGTCCGGTACCGGTAAATGATTACGTACATAAAAGAGTTCGCTGAAATTTCATTTCATCATAAAAAAAAAGAAAACGTAATTTCTTACTTGGGAGTAATAAAATTTTCGACTAATAGTGATGGTGGTGGTTCCGCATTAAATGGCTTTACCGAGGCCGGACGCAAAGCGGCGTGTCGTCTAGGCTCGTTAAAATATGGATCGGACATGTCACGTGTCGTTTGTTTTCCTTCTTCCTCGGAAACATTTCCTAAATGTTCTTCATTAATTCGCGCAATTAAATTTTTGGTATTTTGCTACTCACCGATCCTCATAGTTTCTAACAATTCTAAAATTTCGGAATTCTTGTGAACTCCATATAACAACCAAAACGGTTCTACCGAGCTACCGGCTGCTAACATAATTTGCTCGCCTCCTGGATGTTCGGATACAAAATTGGTTATGTCATAAACACCTCGTTCAAAAGTCACCCATATTCTCTTTTCGCTTTAAATTACTATTTAACTGAATTTGAATAAACAGATAAAATTAAGAAAAACTTTCACATACCTAACTGCATGTTGCGAAACTTCGTCTAACGTATAATTGGGTAAATTTGGATCGAAAGTTCCAGCTCGATTTGGAAGTTTAGGTGTTTGCAAAAGACCCTTCAAATGAACTTTTTTTTCCTGTCTCTCTGCAACAATGAACGTAATTAAAAAAGTACAAAAACTTAAAATCAAATTATGTACCATAAAGCTCGTAAAAAAACCAAGAAGTTACTAACGAGCCGACTACCACATTTCGAAGTGTCGCTAAATTATCGTGTGTGTCATGGTTCGAGCTAGTTCGATGATGGTTTTGTGAAGAGCACCACAACGAGGTAGTTTTTAAATGTCTGTTTGAACATCGTAGAAGAGCAAGCGTCCTAAAAATATAAAAGGTAATGAGAAATTTTGTAAACAAAAGTGAGATAGGTATTATATATATATTAATATTCTTAATTTAAATCGTAAAAAATTCTAACCTGGTATACATATTGGAGCTTAAAAATTGTACATCTTACACAATAGATTAATTAAACATTAAAAAGGCTGGAATTTACATTATTCATTACACTCATTACACATTTAAATTGATAAAAGAGGTTATCTCGTGTTCGATTCGTCGATTAATCACTTGGTTACTTATTATGTTAGTGATGTTTTACCTCGTTAGTGTGGTAGTCGTCTGAATAATGAAAAGGAAAACACTAATCATTTGGGAATTGACATAAATGTCATGTTCGTCATTGTGAGATAAAATTTGGATTTTATATAATGGGTAAAAAATGTTTCCAGAAACATTTAAGATGTTAATATCGATTAACGAGAAATGTCACAAAATTACATATATACAGAATGGGCGGTTGTATAGGAATAACACGTGCTAGAAGTGGCGCAATTGACGATTTATCCGAATCGGTCACAAGACCAAATACGGGTAAATACATATCCTTTAAATAAATCAAATCTGATTAATATTTTAGGAAGCACGAGAAAAAATCATCCACTCTGTCACGAAACGATACGTTGGAAATCGGACGTACCATTAACAGAAGGACAGCTGCGTAGTAAACGTGATGAATTTTGGGATACTGCTCCCGCTTTCGACGGACGTAAGGAAATTTGGGACGCCTTGCGTGCGGCCGCCGTCGCCGCAGAAGCTAAAGATTACGAGTTAGCGCAAGCTATAATCGACGGTGCAAGTGTTTCTGTGCCAAACGGTTATTTAACCGAGTGTTACGACGAACTCGGAACTCGTTATCAAGTTCCTATTTATTGCTTATCGTATCCTATTAACATAGTGAAAGAAGATAACGGTCGTGATTCGCCCGCCGAATGTTCCGAACCGGTCGACGGTGGTACCGAAACTACTCTTAAATTGAGACTGTCCCACACTTGTACTGACGTTAAGTTATCCGTTTATACTACAGATACCATTAGTATGTGTAAAAAAAAGTTACAGGTGAGTCATGGGGCGATTACTATAGTGCTCATTTTGTAAAAATAATTTTTAGAGTCAAGAAGGAATCGAGTCTTCGAGGCAAAGGTGGTTCTTTGGAGGGAAACTTTTAGGCGACAAACTTCATGTAGAAGAAGCTAAAATACAACCTGGCTACGTAGTGCAAGTGATAATAAATTTAGAAATGTCGCCTTCTTCAAAACGGAGTTCATGAGACTGGATAATATAATTAGGCTACCGGTGAGTTGATGGGTTTAATTTTAAAAAATAGGGTAAGTTGTCGAATGTCCTTGTTAAAAATGCGGGTCAAGTTCGGGTATCGATGAGACGGCAATTTATTTTTATTTTTCCCTATAAAAAATCAAATTAATTTCCTATTATTGTAAACATATAGGTATGTTTGGGAAGTAATCACTAAATCAATAAAAAATGTATTGTAATTATTAATGGTTTTGAATGTTTTGATGGTAGATAGAGAGGTTGTTTTTATCTGTAAATGGCTATCGAGTAATTGTTCCAAATGAAAACTTCAAAACAAATAAGTGACTACTGTGAAAATGTAATTTGTCGATATAAAACGACGAAGGACATTTTTGATGCCAAATTACGATACTATTGATCCACATATTAACTGTCATTTTTTCCATAGAAACGCATACAATACAAAGTCGACTACATTATGGTTTCGTTTATATAATCAAGGTTGTGCAGGACTAAACTATTTAAATATAATTTATAATAATACATAATTATATAAATATAATATAGTCTTTGTCATATCAAATTTTATGTATAAAATGTGTTCGCAGATGTACGGGATGTTCGAAAATGTGACGATTTGTAAAATTAAACCCACACTTTTCTAACATCTGGTGTAACTATACATAATTTTTTTACCACGACGATATTTCTATTTACACTCGTTTAAGCAGTAAAATTGTAATTTTTTAAACCCAAAGATTTTCACATATTCGCTTTTGATTTTTGTTGATTTCATTTTTGTATTTTTATTTTAACCGGTTGTGTGCAGAATGTGCAAGTGCTCTTTAAAATTTTTTCGATGTTTTCTAGCTTAGTGTGCGAGTTTGAAGCATAAACTGCTTGCTAGTTCCAAATTTAACCATTTCTTCCAGCCTTTTATGTTCGTTTAATGTATATAAATATTTAAGCGCTGTACATTGTAGGATAAATTGATTTTATTACTAGTATTTTTACGTTCGTATATTTTCTGTATAAATAATTAAAAGCAATTTTCAAAGCGAGACTATCGACACTCCTAAACTAATAGTACAGTAAAATTAGCTTTTAAGTAAGATGATCGTGTGGTGGCTGAAAATTTGCAACATGTTCAATATCCATTTTTCAAGAAACTGACAAATAAGAAAGTTTTAAGAAACTGACCATTTTAAGGTGACAACATTTAAAAAAATATTAGTTTTATCGAAAAATTATAAAATTTTCTTTAATACTATAAAAATGGAACCTCCGCTGGATTAATCGTGTTCATCAGCAAAACTTAGAAACCACGAGGAGTACGTTGCACCAGAAGACCTCAGACACTCTATCTAAAAGTATTTCTTTACGGCACTATTGAGTATCAAGAATCTTAAAAAAAATTGTAAAAATGTTTTGAAGATAATAAAGCCACGTTTTGAAACAAAAATATATAATATGATGCGTTTCGCCCTAAGGCTTCATCAGATAAAAATTACAAAAATTAAAAATAAAGCTTAAAAATTATTATAAAAAACGGAGATGTCTTGTAATTTACAAGACTGTAATGTCTTGTCTTGTAATTTACAAGACAATTACAAGATGTCTTGTAATTTACAAGACACATCTCCGTTTTTTATAATAATTTTTAAGCTTTATTTTTAATTTTTGTAATTTTTATCTGATGAAGCCTTAGGGCGAAACGCGTCATATTATATATTTTTGTTTCAAAACGTGGCTTTATTATCTTCAAAACATTTTTATCATTCACAAGAAAGCTAAAAAACTATTATAATTTAAAAAAAATTGTATTTTTGTTTCGGTAACAAACATTAAGTATACTTTAAACGATGGGCCGGGCTTAAACTTGGGATGTGAAAAAGGGTGTTTTTGATATAATCTTTTCAAACATGTGTGTTATATAGGGTGTTTACGGTCTTCTCTGTAATATTTTAAGGGGCGATAGTACAGGTCAAAAGATGTTCCAAATTATTATCACGTTGTTGTATACAACATAGGACTTGGTGTTCCCACAACTCCAAATAGTTCTCAAGGCATAAACCTTATCGACGAATTTCCACCGCTGCTGCTTATGCTTACACCCGGTTTCGGAGATCCTGGATGCCGAAAACTTTGGTGTTGTAAACCATGGTCTTCATACAACCCCACAAATAAAAGTTCAGCGGTGTGAAGGTACGGAAATCGAAGATACCAGGGGATTAACAAGTAGATTACTAGATTTTTAAATCGTTTATTGTAAAAACTAAAAGAATTCATATCTTGCTTATGAGGCAACTTTTACTAAGGCGTTTTAAGGTTTATCGACTTCTTTTGACATGTACTATCGCCCCTTAAAATATTACAGAGAAGACCGTAAACACCCTGTATAATATGTATTTGGTTAAAAGTTGGTCATCCTTATGAAAAAGTTACCTCTAATAGTTTTTCCACGGAGACATTCTTATTTCATGTTTTTGTATCTTGTTTGATTTTTTTATTTTGTTATTATAGTTTAGAAAGATAATAATAATAATAATTTTTTATTCATCTCTTGCGACACAAAGTATATGAGATAAGTCAAAAGAACAAAATAAAATTCAGCCTTATACAGCAGCTGCAGTCGTGTGTCTAATATCAAATTTCTTGGCGTTCGGAAAAATAATAAAACAAGGTGCAAACAATTAATCTGTAGGTGAACCAAATTAAAGAAAATTTTATAATATTCCAAATGTTGGCGCAAAACTCAATTGTGCCCCACGTAACGCTGCCTATTTTTTAAAGAGCCACGCTCATTACCATCCATCTTGCAAAGTTTTCCCTTTTAAAACTTAATTTTATTGTATTATTAATTGAGGTATTTGTTATAAAGATAATTTATCAAAAATATAACTGTCGCGTCTGTTAAGAACAAGAACATTTTTTAAGAATTTTCCAGGCATGTGAATCGCAGAAATTCTTACTACCACTTCTTTTTAGTTTTGTGAATTGATTTGTTTTTATTGTTAAATTTTATTAGATAAGTATCCATAATCGTGTTTATTTTGTATTATAATAATTTATCGTTATAACGTTATTTAGAAAAATATCATTTTATTAATCCCGGAGTATCATAAATTATTTATTGTATAAATATGTAAGGAATTTAAAACTAATGCGCATAATCTTTTAAAAAAACTTATCCACTTTGAAATTATTAATTTAATATCTTAATAATTAAATCAAAAATTATACGGGTGGTCGTTTTTAATTAAGTCAGGTTTTCTTATAATTAAACCTGTTGAAACACAAATTATTTGTATTTTAATGAAGTTTGTAGTAGGTTCATTTTAAAATTGAATTTTGACGCAATATTTTATTAAGATACAAAGGGGCAAATTAAGAATTTGATACACCACTATATTTACATGTGTGTTGTAGTTTACTGTTCAATTAAAAATGCTAGCAGCGTTTAAAACAATCGTATTAATATTCAACAATACAAAATGTTACTTAATTTGTTTCGTGGTTAATTACAAAAAAATGTAATGCGCCAGCATCGTTATTAGTTATTAGCCTACGGATCGATTTAATGTTCAGTTTTTAAATAATTAAAATCCATCCGTAGGAAGAAATTGCCATAACGTTCGATAATAAATCGATCGAAACTGTGTTAGCAAATGGTTAATATAGCGCTGCTTTGATAAATACACTTACACGTTCTAAAATTTTCTTTGTACGAATTTTAAAGTGTTGAAATAAAGAATTATTTTTGCTCGTAATTTATTTATACTTTGGGCAAGCGTTTTAATTCGTGTGTGAGCCAAACGGCTAAAGATAGCAAAACTAAAGATCCGCTTTGGTGACTTGCTGCTAAAGGAACCGGAACATACATGAGTAAGGTCAATATTCCCAACGAAACCTACAAAAATATGGTTAAAAAACAATTTCAGAGGCCACTCGTGTAAATTACTTGTATCCAGGCCATCGTTCCGAGAGCTGTGGCCGCTAAATATGCTCTTGGAGGTAGAGTTCTACGTCTTGATAGATACCACAAAACGGATATTAAAGTGACAGTTGTGGTGCCAAGTATTCGATGGTCGAACTGAACGGTCGTAGGATTTTCAGTGAAATTTGCTAAAACTGGTTGGAACGCTAAAATATCGTCTGGAATCCATTTATCTGCCATTTTTGGAAACGAGTTGTAAACTAACCCCGCATCTAAACCGGCCGTGAAGGCACCTATAATAACCCAACGATAAGTTTCAATTAACTGTCTATACGTGCGAGTTACCCGAGATGGCGGTTAAAAATATTAACCCTTTGCAACCGTAAGCCAATCTTTTAAATTTTCTCGAAGCCATTAATGATTGTTTCGTAACATTCGATAAGGTTTCTGCTGGTAAAAGATGATCGAGCGACGTCCATAAAAACAGAGTATACAAAAGAAAAGCTAAACTTAAATGAGCCGCTAAACGATATTGAGAAACTCTAGGGATGTCGCTTTCTCCATGAAATCGATCTTCCAAACCGGATTTGACCATATACCATCCCATTAAGCCCTAAAATTGTGAAAGTGATTACGAGAAATTAACTACTTCAGTAGTTTAATTACTTGAGCAGCTATTAAGGCTCCAAATGCCAAAATACGTATTTTTGTTTGTTTATTAAAAGCGCCGCGTGCCCAGAAATATGTAGCAGGTAATAGAAAAACGGCACCGATAGCACGTCCCCACATTCTGTGCATATATTCCATGTACCATATCCACTTAAATTCCGAGAGCGTCATTTCTTTATTTTTACTACAAACAAACAAATTAAAAAAAACTTCAAAAGTTATTCAACTTACATTTTGAATTCTGGAAACTGTTGATATCTTCGAAATTCCATTTCCCATTCTTTCGCCGTCGTAGGCATCTTTTCGCCGAGTAATTTCCAAGTGACCATCGATAATCCGGATTCGGTTAAACGAGTTACGCCACCTTCATATATTTTTAAATACAAGACGTTTCATTTTTATGTAACTGGTATTCAACAGTTGAGACAAGATCTCTTTTTAAGAAAAGTTCAAATAAATGTGGGTCGAAGAACGCTTCATTTCTGAGGTAACTGGCGTTTTTATATAGAAAAAATTTATTTCAACTGCCTCGAATCTCAGAAATGAAGCGCTCTTAAAAACATGTTTATAGGAACTTTTCTTCTCAAAAAGTCTTATACAGACTGTTCAAGTCCTGCTCCAAAAAACCGAAACCCTTGTACTTCGCTTGTTTAAACTTTAACAAATTAAAGTAATAAGAGTACTCTGTACTACCCAACACAATTTATTTGACAAATCGTCACCTTACAAATGTTTGCCCAAAACTTATCGCACCGTCGTTTTTACAATTTCACGTAAAACGATACATATACTAATTAAAACTACGTAATAAATTATTACTATACCTAAAATAACGGCTCCGAAAACCATCCCGCTACAACCGAATAACCAAGCACCCACTGCTTTCTTATACTTTGTTATGGCATTATCCGAACTTAATCGAATTGTCGCAGTTCCTACACCACGAAACATCTTCGTCCACTAACAAAAATACTATTAATTAAAGACAAACTCCAACTTCAAATTTACCTTCCATTTATCCACAAACGAATTCTTTGGCGGTTTATGAAAAAGTCTCCTTTCGATAACTTTCGTGAAGGTCGCCGGAGAGTTTTGATTAAAAAATGATTTCGTAAATAAAATGTGCTTAGATTTACAATGGCGCGCTAAATATAACATTTTAACGCAAAGTTTAAGGTTTAAAATTAAATTAAGTTGGCAAATTTTTAGGTTATGTTGATAAAATACGAATTTTGACTTTGTTTTGTATTGCGGGTTGCATATAGTACCATCGTCCTGCGTTTTAAAGGTTTTTTTGAAAGTTGTTAATTCGACAATTTTCAAATCTTCGAAGATGGTGGTGTTTGGTGTTTTGTCTTACATCTCGTTTTCTTTAAAAAAAGTTAGATATTTATGACGTTTTGGGTGTTGTTTGAAATTTTTTTAAATTCGAGCGGGTTGGTATGAATTTTTTAATGTGGCACGGATACGCTCCTTCGTTATTTAAGTTTTTTTATTCCAAAATACATGGATGATTTTGGCTCTATCACTGCCGAGACTACGTTAGTAGTTGATAAAGTGGTAAAAGAAGTTGAAAAACAGTTAAAGGAAATTATCGATCATCCTAGTAACGAAATATATATACGAATTCTACATAGTATTGATGTGGATGAAGAATTACATAAAAGTGATCCTTTGAGTTTACTACCAATCACGATGGATCTCGAAAAGTCTAAAGATGTTAATACTATTAATGGTGTAGGAGATTATGAAGACAGTTACATTAGCTTAAATGATATGGTACTATATAACGAACTTGACATTGAGTATAACAATGTTGTTAATATAAATAAGGTAAGCTTATGTTTACGTACAGTTTAAAAGGCCACAAATCTGTTTAACGAACGATGCAGAAGTAGACGACGAGTATTTGAGAGAAAGAAGTGGGTATCGTTTGTAGTTTTAGTTAAATTCGTTTTTCTTAAAATAATACATTTGGTAATGTACATTTTAAATAATATAAAAAAGTGTCTTAATCAAAAATCTCAATCAGTTAGATTCCAAATTTAAAAACTTCAAACTCAAATCTGCGTTACAACCCCTGAGGGTTAAAACTAATTGCTTCAAGATGTTTTTTCTAAACATTTTAAAGGTTTTTTCCCAAGTACCATAGTTTGCAGGTATGTAGAATTTATACAAACTCATTTTTAACGCTATTGTCTACTTTATGGTAGTTTTATTACCCCCAAATAGGGTTTTTCCAAATACCTACTTTACCTACCTACTTTACCAGATGTTGAAACTTTATTTGTTTATTTTTTATTTGCTCAAGTAAATTTGGGATATCAAACTGGATATTTATAGTTAATCTTGGATTAACTAAACTTTTTTTTGAGTCTTGAACAGTAAATATCGATAATTTTGACGTAAAATGCAAGATACCCAGAACAAATTTCTTTGGGTGCCATTGTAGTCCTGTTGTCCTGTATAACATTTGTGGTTCATTGTGGTATTTTTAAATCTTAAAATAGCATTAACTGCTTCTTTGAACCGAAATTGGAGATTGAATTTGAGTCTCGAGTCGCCACACGGCACTCCCTCTCCAGAGACATAGTGGTTATTTAGTTAGTCTTCATTGATATTAATTATGTTTTAAATTTCATGACTTAGGTTCTTTGATAATGTCTTCAGTTAGCAGCCAGTGATGTAGGTTTCTAGTTTGAGTTTCATGAGCTTACTCGGGCATCGGTGAACATTTGAATAATATACCTGGTGTAAACTACCAAAAGTGATCATATGTTAGATATTAAAATGTTTAAAAATATTTTAATTAACATTTAAAAGTTAAAACTAAAATCGTACTTTTTTAGTTTAGTGTTTAGTACCATTACTTTTCCTATGAGTTAAATTGGCGAGCAGAAATTCGCAAAAACATTCACAGAAGTGTTAATCCCTATGTTCACCTTTGGTGGTTTACACCGGTATGTTCGTTCTACTTGAAAGAACAGTAATTGTAGCTTTTTTATTAATTTTCTGATAGCCAAAAAAGGTCAACCATAGAAATAGGATTAAGAAATTTGTACGTGATCCAGAAAAAACGGATTTGGTAAATATTAGTAGTAAGCAGTCGTCGAGAATGCATGGTGCCAAAAGTAATTACGTAAGAACTTTAAAAGAGGTTGTAAATGGTGTAGATAATAATGGTAAGACTTTGACCAGTTTGACAGTTAGTTCTTAATAGTTGGAATTTTAGCCGAAAACAATATCACTTGTCTAAATATGCAGCAAAGGAAGATTGATAACAATTGTACCTTAAGAGATGCGAATAAATCTACTAAGGATGACTCTTCCAGTAGGGAAGATTTCAATCGTTTAGTACATCACTCAGATGCCGTTTACTCCATTTCTACCTTGGATAATTCTGTCGACAAACAGAAAGAAAATGACCAATCGAAATTAATTAATAAGTCTGTAAAAATAAACAAAAAATTGACTTCTAATTCCGGTCATTTTAACAATTTTAAGAGTAAAACAGATTCTTTGATTCTTACCGAGTTGGGTCTACATGAAAACCATCCAGATTGGCCGTTAGATATAGCGTTAAGTATAAAAGAGAAGATGAACGCAAATTTGTGTGATGGGATTGTCATATCGGAGGCGAAAGTTCCTTCAGTGATTTTCGATAAATCGTCACAAATAAGTGAAGGTTGCAGTGATCTCACTTTATTTCAGAGAGCCACTTTTGTCGATGAAATTGTTGGTGGAACTTTAGACGTTGGTGTTGAACCGTTATGTAAATTAAAGCCCATAATCAATTTTGGTATAGTTAAGTCGGTCGATAATGATAAATTTTTGTTAAGTTTTAATAAAGGTAATGGTGAGTCGAAACCGGAACACTCTTTGGAAATAATTAATCTCGGCGATGACGATAATACAACTTCCGAAAAAGAAGACTTAGAAAATTTTGTTAGCATTCCAGCTGTTGCTAACGAGTTACCTGCTGGTGATATTTCTGGATATAATTTGGCTTCTCAAAAATCTAACTCTGAAATGACTTATGTAATAGATGATGATAGTAACGACAGTAACAAGACTGGTAAACCAAATTCTACAAGTGAAGTAGAAATTATAAATTTAGATGATGAAGATAGCAGTACTTTTAACGAAACTGAATCATCTTACGGAAATTGTCAGTTTAAAGAAAGTATCGACCAAGGTACGCATAATGGGATTATTGAAGAAAACATTTTAACTTGTGCGAATCCGTATGGTAAAAGGACTGCTAGTCTAATTTCTAATAAAGTAGAAATTATAAACTTAGATGAAGATAGTAGTACTAATTCTGATAAGAATACTGGACGACCGTGCCGAAATCAACAGCTTAGAGAAGAAACCGATAAGAGTAATGGGATCAAGGACGACAATAATTTAATTTGTTGGAATCCTTACAGTCGAGGGACTGCTAATCCTTTTACTGAACCTGAAGTACAAATTAGAAATTTAGATGAAGATAGTACTAGTCCTGATATGGATACTGGACAATCTTACGAAAATCAACAGCTTAGAGAAGATACCGATAAGAGTAATGGAATCAAGGAAGAAAATAATTTAATTTGTTGGAATCCTTACAGTCGAGGGAATGCTAATCCAGTTATTGAAACTGAAGTACAAATTATAAACTTAGATGAAGTTAGTACTAATCCCGATATGGATACTGGACAATCTTACGAAAATCAACAGTGTAGAGAAGATGCCGACAAGAGTAATGGGGTCGATGAAGAAAATATTTTAATTTGTTTCAATCCTTACAGTAAAGGAACTGCTAATCCAATTCCTGAAACTGCTGTAGAAATTATTAATTTAGATCAAGATAGCGATGTTTCTTCAGATGCCGAACTTTCTTATGGAAATCAGCAGAATTACATTAGTGGAATTAAGGAAGAAAAAATTTTAATTTGTTTCAATCCTTACAGTAAACGGACTGTTAATCCAATTCCTGAAACTGAGGTAGAAATTATTAATTTAGATCAAGATGGCGATAATGTTTCTACAAATGCTGAACTTTCTTATGGAAATCAGCAGAATTGTATTAGTGGAATTAATGAAGAAAATATTTTAATTCGTTTAAAACCTGAAAATGGCGTGGAAATGATCAATTTAGATGAAGACGGTGGTAATGTTTCTACAGAGGCTGAACTCTCTTATGGAAATCGGCAGCTTTGCTTTAATGGGATTAAGGAAGAAAATATTTTAATTCATTCAGATTGTGAACCAAAACCTGAAAATGGCGTGGAAATGGCCAATTTAGAGGCAAGTCATACTAATCCTTTTGCCGATACTGAACAATCTTATGGAAATGAACAAACTACAACAAATTCAGTCCTTTATAATGGGATTAAAGCTGAGAGCACGTTAGTAGCTTTAAATCTGGATAATACACTAATTTGCCAACGAGACCTTCAAAGTAACGTTAAAATTATTGATTTAGTAGATGGTAATCTTGCTACCGATGCTAAAGCATCTTTTGAAAAGGAACAAGATATGGAAAATGCACCAACAACTTTAGCTTTGGTTAAAGAAATTGAGGAATGTTCTTTAAAACAATTGGAGAGCTTCAGTAATGATGCAAAACTAAAAAACAATGCTCTTGTAAGTGACGGCAGTAATCATATTATAGTTGATTCGTCTCAAAAAAGGGAAGAAAGAATTAATTATAATTCTAAAAACGTTGTTATAGATGCAATTGAACCTGTGGACTATTCCAATAGCACTCAAGGTAAGTGTAACGTTTATGATTTTTATCCAGGCGTAAAATTTTACTATTTTAGCAACTCAACATAGTAAAACGGAAGCTTCTTACTTAAGAGTTGTTACGAGCACAGAAGAACAAAACTTAATCAGAGCTCCTACAGAAAATTGTGAAAAGTTGTCAAAAAGGCCACGTGATTTTATTGAGGATCAAGATCGATCCAACGATACGAAGAAACCTAAAATCTCCAACAACTTCACAGTTACGATTACCCCAGAAGAGACAAATTCTAAACACGAAAGTAAACTAATTAAATCGAACAGAACCGTAACCAAAATTACGGCTATAGACACTTTTGTAGAAGTTCAACCAATATGTTCGAACAAACCCACTAGTATTAGAGTAAATGAAAATGGAAATTGTGGCAAATTTAGCAATATACAAGAAGTTAAACCCAAAAATGAGTTGAAGAGAAAAAGAGAAGTTGAAGTTGCAGAATGTTCTAAAAAATTTAAATACGAATCGGATAGATCGGAAATAGCAGATAATAGGGATCCAAAATGGGCCCTTTTAAAATTTCCCGATGCGCTGGGACGTTATCAGGCTGTCTCTAATCAGTGGTCGAGTTCGTCGTCTCTTAAATTAAATCAAGATTTAAGCAGCATGTTTCACACCAAATTTGTAAATAAAGGAAGTCAAAAAAGTTTTGGAAGTCGATCAGATAATACGTGGAATTGGGCAGTCATTTACGACGAATATTTAAAGATTATTAAAAGTAGATTAAACATATTTAAAAAAGATATAAATGAAAACAGTAATAACCTTTCCGTTAAATCTATTAACTGTATAAAGAATAAATCTGATTGTTTAAAAAATACGGCAAACGCCATACAACGTGCCAAAGAAGAAATGGAAAAATTTTATGCTCCACTAACGACAACCCTTAAAATAAGTTCTCACAGAAAAAATGAAGCTATCGAAATTAATCGAATAATTGAGAGTTACGAGACTTTCTATAAAGGTGAGTTGGGCAACGAATTTTATAATTTTTTTTTAGAAAATTAACATTTTTTAGGATGAATATAGATAAGAATTTGGATTGTAATTTTTAATTTTTTATGACACCACACAAAACAGTGTATGAAGAATACTCAAACTCCTTTTTTATTTAAGTATAGTGTTACTTACTTGGTTATTATAAAATCAGAATTAAATTTATTGTATGTTCTTATTTTTTTTATAACTATAATATACCTACCTATCTGATATTTTCTGTTTTATTTGGATAATCTAATTGACCTTTTGTGCCAACCCTTAAATTGAGAAATATATTGACGTACTTGTAGGACTTCGTGAAAGATAATATATGTCTTAAGATTGTACCCAAAAACTCGTTATTTCTCAAATGGTTTAGTCCAACCGTACAAGATTAAAGAAGTTGGTTCACAGAGAGTTTAAAAGAACCAGCATAGCACAAAATTATTTAATTTGCGCAAACGGTGTAAAGAATTAATTGCAGGGTTTAAAGATCTTACATTATTAGGAAAACAGAATTCAGTAGTCACCAATTCTTACTCCTTTGGGGGTTTTTTACGGGATAAAGGGAAACAATTGAATGATTTTCCTGAGTATAACTTTCGGTGATACTTCCAAAAGGGGTGATTATGATTAAGTCAAGAAGTGAGCAACCTTTCTACTTAGTGCTTGGTCATTATTGCTAGGCTGTGGCGTTTTTAAGATTAACAACACGTCTACGTTATACCAAAGACCATCTATATCAGACATATTGGTTATACATAATTAAGCAAAATTCACTATTTAGTCCAGTAGAATTAGACAAAAAATCGCCCATTCCTGGAATAACTCCTACAAAGCTGGATTTTGGGACTTCTGGCTAGGTATGGTCCAGATTTATCGCCGTCCCTTCAGTAAGAATTTATTTATTACAAGTAGGATCGCTCATCTCATTAACCAATACAAAACTATAATATAGTCCAGTCAAATAAGGATTTTTGGTCAGAATAATTCCTACAAAGCTGGATTTTGGTATACAAGTACGTTAAGGTGTTACAGATGAGTATATGACAAAATCCTAAAAAAATCGGTGGAGCAATTTAAGATATTCAAGGTCAAAGGTCGCATAAGAAGCTTTTGAAGTTCAATAGCACTCTCACAAATGTTACAATTTCGAAAAAAGTTTTTTTTAACCTCTGCAATATTTGAAGACAAAACTCAATACGACTATATTGTTTTCAGGCTTCTAATTACATCTTTATTCTACCTCATCTAGTGTCAGATTATCCAGGAGTAGTTAACTTTGGTGGCTGATTCCTTTCATGAAACTTATGCGTCTTACTTTGCAGTTTGTACAGCGTCATCCCGTAAACAAATTTACTGTAACCCCTTCTCCGCGCTATATCTCGAAAAGAGTTAAAGTTATGGGAAAAATGCATATAGCCAATCTTGTAGCTAATAATCTTTTCTATAACTTTTATAATAAGCTTCATCAACGTATGATTTATAGAAGGAGAGTTATTTACACGAAATAGAAAAGACCGCTTTTAAACAGCTCCCTCTTGCACCCCACTCTCCGGGACTTTTAGTATGTTGTACTGCCGGTTCTAATGAACAAGTACACCAATTTTTAAAACTCCTGAATGGTTTTTCCTCAACTGCCACCCGTTTGTCTAATTTGACTGGACTACTATTGAGAGATATTTGCGAAAAACCGACTTTTCGACCTTTGACTTTGAATAAAATTTTTAGCACAAGTGGGATCAGGGGGGGGGGGATTTAATTTGTAATAGTGTATTTAAGGTCTACACCAATTTCCAGCTCTATGCGAATTTTTCTAAAGCGTCATCTCGTAAACAAATTCACTGTAACCCCTTCTCTGCTATTTCCCTTCTCTTATATGTCGAAAAGAGTTAAACTTATGGCAAAATTCCTATAACATAGCTTGTAGCTAGTAATGTTTTCTATAACTTTTATAATAACATTCATTAACCTGCGATCTATTATAGGAGGCGTTATTTGCAAGAAATGGAAAAGGTCGATTTTAAACAGCTCTCTCTCCCTGCTCTTGTCCCCCACCCTCCGGAACTTTTAGTATGTTATACTGCCGGTTCTAATGAACAAGTACACCAATTTTCAAAACTCCTGGTGTTTTCCCCTGAAATGCCATCCATTTATCTAATTTGACTTTAAGGTCTACACCAATTTTCAGCTCTATGCGAATTTTCCCAAACTTTCCACGATTTTTTGTCTAATTTGATTGGACTATGACATTATGGATTGTCTAGACTAGTTTGGAACACCTATAGAATTGTTTGCAAGCTAACAATTAACTATTGAATAACTGGAAATAAATTATACTCTCATATTATTATCGTTTCTGTGCGGCTTTCAATATCCCATTAATGTGCTGCCGAAAATTCGCAGACTAACCTAAACTCTGAGCTAGCGTCACCATTAATTTTTAATTACAAACAACTGTAACTGCATTACAAGAATTTTAATGAACTCTAAATAATTACATATTATAGGTAAGTTTAGTGTATAATTTTGTAATTGCACGGTCGCTATTTTGAGTTTTTGTTGAAACAATTCATAAACTAAATGCGTATCTCATTTAAAAAGTTTTCGTCTAAACCATACTTACAAGTATGTGTAAAAATTTTGTATAAAAAATTAGTTTACTAAAGACAATAATTAAATAATTTTTCGTAAAACTCGTATGTAGATTTTATTTATCGAGAAGACACGTTCTAACTATCATATCCATGACACAATACGGATCAGCATTTGCAGCCGGTCTTCGATCTTCTAAATAACCCTTATTTTCTTCGGCAACGCCTCTCGGAATTCGCACACTCGTTCCCCGACTACCAATACCTACCGAAAACTTCTCAATTGCAGAAGTTTCGTGGTGTCCACTTAATCTTCTCCTATTATCTTCTCCACCTTTTGGGTCGTATCTTAATAAATGTTCCGAATGTTTTTTTTCGAGTTTTTTACAAGCTTCTTCGATCGCTTTCATTCCTCCTTCTTCTCGCATTTCTTTGGTAGAAAAATTTGTGTGGCAACCAGCGCCGTTCCAATTAGGTAGTAATTTTGGATCGTAAGATATGGAGATTCCATATTCTTCGGCGATTCTAGCCATCAGAAAACGCGCCATCCACAAATCGTCCGCTACTTTTACTCCCATACCTGTACCGATCTGGAACTCCCATTGAGACAACGTAACCTCGGCGTTTGTTCCAAAAAGTAAAATTTCGGAATATAAACAGGCGCGATAATGAGCTTCTACTATTTCCCGGCAATAAGCTCTATCTCCGCCCACGCCACAATAATAGGAACCGTTAGGTGCGGGCTCGCCCATCATAATAGGCCATCCGTATAAGCGTCTGTCTATATCCATAAAATGATATTCTTGTTCAAAACCGAACCACGGCTCACAATCGCAAACTTCGTTCACCGCTTCTACACAACTTGCTCTATGGTTGGAAGGCGAAGGTTTGTGATCCGGTGTATAAGTTTCGCATAAAACTAATTTATTATTGCCCCTTCTTATTGGATCGGCATATAAAGCGCAAGGGCATAAATGCATATCTGAGTTTTCGCCTGTCGCTTGATAAGTCGAACTACCATCGTACGCCCAATTCGGTAATTCTTTGTAAGAACTTGGGATAAAATCTATAGTTCTAGTTTTTGATCTTACATTTTCTCCAGTACCATCTATCCATATATATTTTGCTTGACATTTACAGTCGGGGATTGGTAAACATAAATATCTATCTAGAATCGATTTGTTTAATTTTGAATTTGGCGAATGTTCCAAATGACAGCTGGCGTATAGTCGAAGACTAGAAATTAAAATTTGGCTATGTTTATTCGCTAGCCTATTTAATTTTGTAAAGAAAATCGCCATTTAGATTTTCTAACGTATGCGAATACCGTGGCAAATACAATATTTTGGCGTTTGTATATTATTTTTGTTTCCAATAAGCTCATTTGATTCGGTTTCTTTAATTATTATGTGACTATTAAGCGTTCTTAACACGTCAATTACTTAGGTTTTTGTCAATTTTGCGGAGATGGATCTTCAACGTTTTCTTTTTAGAAATGGAATTTGGCAGTGGGACGAAGTGCGCAATGGACTTTTATTCGTAAGGTGTGGATACTTTTTCAATAATTTCATTAAATGTCTATATCTAACACCTCAATATATTTTAGTCGTGATCCAGTCGCTAAAGTGACTTCCATGACCACTGTGTCGTCCACACAAAGCAAAATAACATTGAAACAACAGCAAACTGCGTCAGATTTACGCGCAGTTAAATTTAGAGAAGTTGTCGATCAGTTGGAACAGGTAGTAGTACATATTTGGCATCGTTTTTCTTCTTTACTGTTCTACTAAGTATTTAGAGCAATAGAACACTTCGCATACACAAAAGAGACAATTACTAGGGTTCTTAACAAATGGGCAAACCCACATTTGTTTACAACTAATTTATGAAGGCTGGTCCTGAGTCGCATTTAAAGAGTCAATAACTTGTTGTCTCGCCATGTGCTGTGTACCTAATAGCTAACTGATAAAAATGGAGCAAGTATTCTGAATCCGGATATATCTAACAAACGCTATAGGTTGCAGAACGAGTGGACTAATTTCATTTTACACGGGGTCTCTAGTCTCTTGAATTTAAATTTTTCTAAAGCCCTATAAATATACTAACTTACTATATAACGCGCCATTATGTAAGTGTATGATATTTATAGGCATTTGAGATAAACCAAACCTTTTGTAATCCAAAAGGCAAAAGGGACAATAAAAAAGTAATAGAGAAGAACTGGAGAATATTCGGTTATTAATAAAACTTCACGCTCGGATTTGGGAATTGTGTGGGCAGGATCTCTACGCCATTGGCACTTATGCTTATTAGTTACTTTTTGTCTATTAATTAACATTCGTGTCCATCAGTTGATAGTCGAGTACGTGTTGGACATCCTCGAGGCGAAAAGTTCATTAGGTTTTGTGAATATTTTCAGATTCGTTTTCGAAGACATTACCAAAGGCGTTGCCATCCGCAAGCTCCTAAAGTTATAACAATACAGGACGTTAAAGATGTCACAATTTTTCTTTCAAATTACAAAGACTTCAGTTCAGAATTTATCAGATACTTTCATATACCAACGATGGATCGATTTTTGAGAGCGTTAATAATTTACTTCCAATACTACATTCAAGTGCATACTTTTAAATATAACACTTATGTAATATACTTATGAAAGTATATTTTTAGGTGTGGGATAATATGTTGCTCAGACGAGAAGAAGTGAAACGTAAAATTTACCAACCTGGGGTTACGACTGCAGAAAATGTAGTTCGAGATAATTTGGCTGATTTACGCGTAATGGTCGCTCGGGAGTACTGTTCCATTTTATATGGAGCCGCGGACGCAAAAAAATTTCACCATATGAGTAACAAAAACAACGATTCTCTTTCGGAAAAAGATAGGATCTTTTTTGAAACTTTAATTTGTATGGCTGTAAGAGTAGTTTGGATTGCTTTGCAAAGAAAATTGTTAAGCTTAATAGGTCTCTTCGATTTTAAAGAATTGATAATTGACTTTATTTCGATATTTATAGAACTGGAAATGAATCGACTGTTAAGAACCGATATATTCAATATTTTTTCTCATAAAGGTCGACGCGCAGATTTAAAACAAAGTTTGGAAGAAAAAAGAGTTTTATTTGGTCCATGCAACACCGAAGAACGTAAACTTTTACACAGATCGCCCCTCGCTAAAGAATTAATAATAGGAGACCACGATTACAGAATGCTCATGATTGGAACTAAACAATACGAGCCGTAATTGTTTATATTATTTCAATTTTATATTAATTTGTACATTTCTAGATCAGACGAAAGGATGGAATATTTAGAAATAGCGATTTCGGCTCCAGAAGAAATTCTAATCCAAAAAGGAGTTACCGTAGGTATGCTCGGAGCTTCCAGAGCCGATTACGACGCTATGCTAGCGAGCATCCAATTTACAAAAAAAAGAGTTGAAATAAAAGCAAGTTTGCCCAAGTTTAAATTGCCAACGCGAGTCCTGCATAAGTAAAAATTTAATACAGAAAACATTAAAATTTTGCTAAAATTTGATTTTAGGGATGCAGATATGCCAAGAACATTTCCTGAAAATCCACCAAAATACATCGAATCTCAACAAAAACGTCGTGATAGGAAAATTCAATGTAAAATGTGGGAAAAAATGTTGAGGAAAGCGTACGAAGGACGGGAACTCTCGGTGTTGGATTTATCCATATCACAATCGCACGTTTTACTTCCTAGCACATAAAGTTCAAGACGTAAAAATCAATACTAAAATTAATAGGAATGGTTCATTTTATTTAAATACACCAGCAGATCATTTTGGTTTAGACTTATTTCTTCGTTATAGTTTAAATCGTGAAGTTCAAACTTTGGAGGGTCTTCTGTCGATTTCGTCCCAAGAATTATTATATAGGGGTAACCGACTCGTCGTGCTTCGATTAACCTACGTCCAATCGTCATGTGGTTCCTATCGTCTAATAAAACATCCCCCGATAGACTTGGTATAGATTCCAATAGACTATAAACGTGTTCTGCCTCAAATTTAGAGGCCTTTTCTTCTTTACTCCCTGCCTAAAAAAACAAATTGAATTTGCGCCTTTGTGTTACGATATGTTATGTACCTTAGGTGTTATAATTAGAATGCTATAAGGAGCCAGAAGTTTAGGCCATCTAATTTCGTTATTTTTGGATAATACTTCGATTCCAGCAGCAAGCAGTCTAGACAAACCGATGCCATAACTACCCATTTGAAGTGTTATCGGTTTCTGATTTTCATCCAAATACTTAGCCCCAAGAGGCCCCGAATATTTTTCACCCAACATAAAAGTATGACCCACTTCGATCCCAGAAATAAGCTTAATGTTATCAGACTTACATTTGGGACAAGATTTATCGCCAAATAATTCCACATTTGAGGAATATTCGCAATTTTGGCACAATAATATGATGTCTTCACCAATTTCTGCCTTATAGTGGTATTCGTGTGATAAAGACCCACCCATTGCACCAGATGACCCTTCGACTAATTAAACTCTTTTAAAAAGGTGCATTTTTCAAATAATTTCTCACCTTTAACAAAATCGACTCCTATACGTTGAAAAATCCTTTCGTAGCTATCACTAACTTCTTCATATGTATGATGTGCACTCTCGATACTAAGATCAAAAGTATACAAATCTTTCATGAGAAATTGCCTTCCACGTATCAATCCAAATCTTGGCTTCATTTCGTCTCGATATTTGTTGGTAATTTGGTATAATTTCAAAGGAAATTGTTTATAAGAAATTGGGAAAACTGATGCAAGTAAATTACTAACGCTTTCTTCGTGAGTCTACATAGTGACAATTTTAAATATACCATAAATAATAAATAAAGAGTATTGACCTACGGGACTCAGGAGGTATTTACTGTTATGTCTATCGCATAAAGTGAATAGTTCGGAACCAATTTCGTCTAAACGACCTTTAAAAAAACACTTACAATAAAATTAAGGTGAGTGGCGAGTTACCTGTTTTTTTCCAAAGCTTCGCATTTGTTAATGTGGGCAAAATTATTTTCTGACCTCCAATTTTACACATTTCATCGTCGACAAGCCGAGATAACTTTTCTTGAGCTCGTACACCTAACGGTAAAAGATGGAAACTACCTGGACTGGCTTGCTTTATAATACCTAGCTCTAACATTAACTACGAGAAAAACGTTTAAACTAAGCGAGCAAGTTCAATACCAAATACCTTTTGACTTTTTGACGTTAAAATTTGCTGACCACCTTGGGCATCTTTTGCAACTGCCGTTGTTGGTTGAAAAATTTTTGATAATCTGTGAAATACGTTAGTGGCAGTTTTAATTTTATTTCTTATTGCAATTTGCTGAAAAATTTGAATTTATTATCAAATGAAAGTTATTTCCAAAAATAATTAACTACCGGCTTCATTTTTAAAGAATCATTCCTGATAAATTTAAACTATAGATTCATGTAGGATTCAAATTCTACACAGGTAAACGTCAAATAAACATAACCTCACATTTAATTTTTGACTTTGACAATGAAGTCAAAAAGTAGACAGTAGCGTACCACAAACTCATGTTAATAAAAATACGCTTCTTTTCCTATGATAAAGTATAAAAATAATATTTTATAATTTTTAACACATTATTTAGTTTACTTCTAAACCTAACTTATCTTACATTTCAATTTTCTACATAATTTAGTTCGTTGTGGTACGTACGCCCCTGTCACGGGTCTTGCGTGAATTGTCTGCAGTACTGGGGCGAGATTATTGGTCATATGATTTCCATACACTTCTAAAAACTATCACGAGTGTTATCCATCGATTTAAGATTAAACCATGGGCTTTTCTGTAATTCCGTTTATTGTTTTTACGGTAATATGGGGTGGCGTAGGTATTGCCCTTCCGTTTGCAATTCCTAAAGGTCCAAACAGAGGGTAAGTGAAGTACATCATTTCTGCTGTACTTATCCAATTTCATTCGTTTTCATTTTTAGAATTATTCAAGTAATTTTAATGCTAACTGCCGCTACATGTTGGTTGTTGTAAGTATTTCGACCTCTTTTCACTAATACGAATTGCCCGGCCAAACCTTCGTTAGGTAATCTAGTTTATATATAATTTACTTTTCAGTTGGTTGTGTTGTTATATGGCACAAATGAATCCTTTAATAGGTCCGAAATTAAACCAACGTACGATACTCTTAATGGCAAGGGCTTGGGTAGGATTTGAGTCTGAGATTATTTTTTGATAATGAATGGTTTTATTTTAGGGAAACCCAATTGGTGAAGCATAATATCAGATTTTGTAAATACAAAATAATCATTCCTCGTATAGTTTTGTAAAGAAGTGTAAATATTATTTCGTGTTATAAGAAGTGAATTAAGTAGTAGTTAACATAGTAGTTACTCGGCAAAATCAGTACTTGTTTGTGGAAACTGGAAAATAAATTCGTATATTATGGCTTAAAATAAATTATAACAAAAATTGTAAATTACATCATAAACTTCGTTCGATAGTACTTTGCAATTATAAGATAAAACGACCACGATCACCGACCATATTTTAGCACAGTTACACACAACCGTATAAGCTAACAGTTGCGATAAAGTAGTGTACAACGAGACAAAAGTAAGATGATATTCCTGCACAGAGTGATCCCATATTAACGAAGGCAGTAGTAAAAACCAACCAAAATTTGATAGCATCACTGCTTTCCACACCAATTTCAAAGAAACTCCTCTTTTTTTAAAAAACAAGTCGTGCAACACCGTCAGAAGAAATATCATCAAAACAGAGCACATCGTACCTTAAAAAGTTGCTAGTTATTATGAATTTTTAAACTCTTTGTTCACTTACGAAAAAAAATCCTCATACTTAACAAGTAAAACTGTACATCACCAGTATTATAAATCGGTTGGTTCAAGTTGATTTTAACTTTAGGAGCCGTTAATATCCACTCTGAATATATTTCCATCATTTGTAACATAACTGCAAGTTTCCAATGGCTCTAATTTAAAAGTAAAGATTATTAAATAAAAATAAGGACGTAATTTTGAAATTGTAAACCTTAAACTCGGTGTTGTATAAAATATGTCTATATGCCTCTTTACGTAGTAAAATTAAATCGATTATAACTATAATGGGGTCGTATTCTATATATTTATCTGCCACATCTTTACACCGATCCTAAAACACGATTTAAATTTAGCGCCATTGAATTTAGTGAAACTAATCAATTCCTAACATAACCTCACTTATTTATTGACATCGGAATTTTGTACTTACGCAGTTGACTAATTTTAATACGGTAGTGCTATATTTTTTACATAATTCTTTAATTTGTGTGCCACAGTTAATACAAATGAATTTGTAAGCAGAACCAGACATTTTATAATTATCGATAAATGTAAATAATTCGTGTTTTTTTGGTATATTTTTACTTTGTTGGTAGTTGGTAGCTCTATGTAGCTCTACGATAACACAGATAACGCTATTTTGTGCCACCAAATTTAAATTTAAAAATGAACGACGATTGTTGGAAATTATCTAAAAATCTAATACCTCATTCTTATGTGAAACAAGCCGAAGATGCATCAAAGAGTAGACAAAAACTTGTTAGAGAGTTACTGCATCATGTAAGTTGTACTCCTTGAGCTTTTATTGCTTCTGACTTCTGATCTAATTTAAAAAAATTTATTTGCAGCAAAAAATTCCAATAAAAGGTTGGGACGACCTTACGATCGAATCTTTGTTACTACAATTATCATCTATGGATAGTAATAATTTTCCTTCAAATTGTGGAATTGGCGAGAGAGAAGGACGATTTGCATCTAGTTAGTAAATTTCTTAAACAACCCACCCTTATGTATACTTATTTACCTGTAGACTTGGTTGCGAGAAGGCATTATAAGTTCAGCCACGGCATCGGAAGATCCGGCGACTTAACAGAACCTCAACCCAAAGCAGCTGGCTCTAGTTTAATGTATGGCTTAACTAATCTCTTACTTAACGACTTAATGAAGTTGATGGGTTAGTTATAACGCGTTTGTCTATTTTTTATAGTTTTAAGTCTTTTAGGAATTCAATCTTCTATCGAGTGTTTGGTCATGCCTGTTGCTACGGGAATGGCTTTAGTTTTTTCCATGTTGGCACTTAGTGAAGTACGTCCTATAGCTAAGTTCGTTATTTGGTCTCGAATTGATCAAAAGTCTTGTTTTAAGAGCATTTTAACTGCAGGTTCTGATTTTATTATAATTTAACTTTATCGAACTCGATGGTATTCTTCTAGGTTTTCATCCGATAGTTGTAGATACATTAAAAGAAGGTGAGGAGTTAATTACAGATATGTTAATGTTGGAGAACAAAATTCAAGAAGTTGGAAGTGAAAATGTTTTATGTGTTATGTCTACTACTTCATGCTTTGCTCCTAGAGCTTGTGACAATATAGAAAATATAGCCAAACTATGTAACAAGAACCAAGTTCCTCATTTAATAAATAACGCGTACGGTTTACAAAGCAAATATATCATGAGGAGAATTCAACAAGCCAAAAAGTAAGTTTGTATCTAATATCATGGCTTGGTATTTTAAAATAAAAATTTTAGTAAAGGCAGAGTTGATTTGTTCGTGCAAAGTACCGATAAAAATTTAATGGTTCCAGTTGGTGGATCGATAATTGCTACTTTTGATAAAACTCTCTTGGAAGAAGTGGCTAAAAAGTACCCAGGTAATTCTTATAAACTTAAAAGGGATCGTCATGATATTACAGTTTGTCGATGCATCTTAAAAACTTTCAGGCAGAGCAAGTTCATCTCCAATAATTGATACTTTTATAACAATTTTAAGTCTTGGAAAAGACGGTTATGAAGAACTTGCCAATAAGAGAAACGACTTATTTATCTATTTGCAACAAAAGTTAAAAGAACTGGCACATAATTTCAACGAGCGTGTGTTGGACACTCCACAAAATTGTATTTCAATCGGTTTGTTTTCCCACGATGTTTTCTTGTTTAACTTGCTATTCAAATTATATTGTAGCTATGACTTTAAACAAAATACCAAAGGAGAAGTTGACATTGCTGGGTTCCATGCTTTTTTGGCGTAACGTTTCTGGAACTCGAGTTATTACGACTGTTGAAAGTAAAAGAATAGAAAGTTTAAATTTTGAAGGTAAATTAAAATTTCCCGGTGCTCGGATAAAAGTTAAAAAAATTCTTGAAGCTATGGCCATTATAATTGGTTTGTTCATAGGTTGGGGATCGCATTGCAACAATTTTTCTACTCCATATTTAACAGCTGCAGCATCACTTGGATTAGAAAAAAACGAAGTGGATTTGTTTATGAAGAGACTCGGTAAAGTGCTTCGCGAAATTTCAAATAAGAAAAATGTAGAGATTCCCACTGATTTTAGTTAATTTATGAACTTAAAAATATTTTTGTAAATAAACTATATTCTGACTAAATAAGCTGTGGCAGCTGATATGGCTAATATCTTTTCCTCAGTTTTCACGATGTTACCGTGGCAACAATTTTGTCCACATCGACCATTTTAAGGTTGTACAGTTTTAAACTTCATTCTAAATGTTTTCACTAAAAGATAACGATTGCGTGGGTTTTGATTCCAAATGGAAAGTTAAAAGGTAATTTTAAAAAAATCTTAACAAAACTTTGACGAATTAAATTTTCTAGAATATTTAACGAAGGTGAATCTCAAACCAATGAATGTAGTTTGGTTGAAATTTCAACTAACACAGCAGAAACTTCAGAAATACAAGTAATTTTTACTATTAGAATTCATTAAGTTACGTCTTTGTATAATTTTTAGACACAAACCGATAATGTAGTACACGAAAAAACTGAAACTTCAGAATCGGATATGGAAAAATTGGCGGAGTGGTTATCAAAAATTTATCCAAACGTCGATAAGGAATTAAATGAAGCTACAAATTCAAAAGCGTTTTATGGTGCTTATAATTTTGAAGAATTCGACGTTGCTCCTGATGCTAAATTGTTTCAAACAATAAAAGTTTCTGACAAGGAAAATGGCGGCGAGGTCTGTTTTTAGATAATTTGGGACCAGTACGATAAAGGTGTGGCCGATTTCGAAAAAAGCATTCTATCTAAACCACACGATGGACTTTACATTTTAGTACTCAATTAGTTGTAATAAGATTCGATTTTGTGTGTTGCTTTTTTGTTTATTTTTCAAAAATTCAATATTGTAGCTTAGGCAGAGTATTTTATTTTTTATGAAATTGGCCATATATTTATTGCACTTGTGCCAAAAAGCTGATATTTTAAATGATTGGCACTTAATATTGTTTCTTCATAATTTAAGGCTCAACGAGTGAGTGCACTGTCTTGGAATTCCACCGGAAATAGCTTAGCCGTTTCTTGTAATTTCAGCCATACGTCGTGGTGCCATCATTCTGGGCAGGTCATCATTTATACCTTTGATAGGTAGGTGTTTAGTGTAAAATGTGCATTTAACAGAGTTCCAACTAGTTTACTCAATATTTCACTAGACTATAGGAGTCTAGCACTCTGAAGGTGATACAGTAGACCGAAACAATTGTCAGCAAACCTCTTAGAAAAATTAGTGTAACTAATTGCTATTAACCTTTAGTTAATAAGTTGTACTATTCTGTTTAGAGTTTGACAACTATTAATTATAGTCTTACTATGAATAATATAATCGAATAAATTCTGTGAACCTTGCCACCACGTCTTTTATCGTGGAGGTATTAACAAGCTCATGGGTGTATACTACCTGTAATTATATGTTTCTTTACTAAGTTTATTCTTTTCTCCAGAAATGATAAATTACTTGAAACTCCGACAAAAAAACTAATGGCACCATCTTGTATTAGCGTTCTACGCTTTCATCCATCTACGCCCTCAATAATAGCTTGTGGATCTCATTCTGGTATACCTACGTTAAAATTAATTAGGTAAATAAAATTAAGCTAATTACAAATT
Organism: Malthinus flaveolus; assembly: GCA_950108345.1. NCBI lineage: Eukaryota > Metazoa > Arthropoda > Insecta > Coleoptera > Cantharidae > Malthinus > Malthinus flaveolus. Next base: position 35,469,252 of record OX467286.1, on the reverse strand, counting down.
TAAGGTGAAATTATAATTTGGAACATTCAACATGATGATGGCGATGAAACTGTCGCGAAAGCTAGTGGACACGAAGACCTTGTAACTGAAATGTTATGGATGCACGATATCAACATGTCCAAGTCCTTACTTTTGGCAACTTCCAGTTTAGATGGAAGTTTAATTTTGTGGAATTTTAGTATACCGTCGTCTTCTCTAACAATGAAACAGATGTAATATTTTACCATTTTTGCGAAAGAGCTTTTTTCGTAATTAAATTTTTTCAGATATAAAATTAAGTCTCCCGTATTAGCTAAAGTACCGATGTCTAAAACATTTAAATCAAATCCCCAAAAAGTCGTGCGTGGAATATTAAGTTTCGATTTTTCAATTTACGTTCCGGATTTGTTCATTGTGGGCACTGATGGTGGTCTCGTGGTGCAGTGTTCGGTCTTAGGTGCAAGTCCCTTAAAAGGTAACTTTTAGCAAATTAAGAAATAAACTTTAACTCATTTACATTTGAAAATGTTAATAGGTAGCACATCAAAGTTGCCAATTGGAGATCCTGTGTTTAAATATTACGAATCTCACGAAGGCGAAATTCAGGCAGTTAGATGTTCTCCTAATAGGAAAGAAATGTTTATGACGTGTGCAACTGATGGAGAAATTAGAATTTATATAATTGGCCAGGTAGTCAAAAACTAATTAACTTTGTTAAATAAAAAACAAAAACCTAAAGGGGCGCATTTTAGGAAACACCGGCGAGAGTAATTTTTGTGGATAAACAACTGAGTCAAGTTACGTGGGTTCCGTATCAAGAAAAGTTAGTAATAGGATGTGGCATAAAGGGAACTCTAGAAATATTTCACTTGATAAGTAATAGAGCTTTAGATAACATTACTAGTGAAAAAGTAGTGCCAACTTTCCTATTACAAGTAGAAGTTAATAGACAAAGGTAGATATCGAGAAATTTCTTGTAGTTTATGTGGCAACAGCTATTTTGGTATATACCTAAGTGGTTTAAGGTCGTAACTCACCTATCAGCACAGCATAGGAACGCCGACTGATCGTCACCGGCAAATTTTATTTCTTTACCTGTATTTAAATGTAAGCGCGCCCACCTAACAGCATCGACACAGCACCGACAAGGCACCTCAACGCCTCAACCACCGGACATTTCTCCCAAAGAATATTTTGCGGGTGGGGTGCTTGTGATGTGCTGATACCGTACCGATGTCGTACACTCACTTATCAGCACATTTCGCTTAGTTGCAACTTACAATCAGTGGAGTATATGCAGGAGCCGGGCTTGTGGCGCAAATTTTAATAATGCGCAAATTTGGGAATTGCAAATACACATTTAAAATTTAAGGGGTGTCGATAGGCACATCAAATCGTTTTTTTCTCTTTAAAACTTTATTTTTAAGCAAAAAATAACGTGTGATACATCATTCGATTCGTATCACTGTCCTCTAACTTCCGATCATAATTATTAAAACAAAAGAAGTTAATTGTAAAGTTTATTAAAGAAAAGCTAGTTTTTAAATCTTGTTTTCTCATAATTCGTTGAATTATTGAAATTTTTAATTGAAATTGCGTATAGTACATTAACTTATCATTATAATGCTGCCTATCATTTCTGTTTAATTATAAACTTATTAGATTGTCGGAAACGATTGTTTTTATTAAAAGCTTTCCAGGGGCCAAGTTTTTCAATGAATGCACGTTTATTTGTTTATACTGTAACTTGAAAGCATCATCAACATATATATAAATTTTGATTAGAAAAAATTTAAATTTGCTATAAAAATTTTAGAATATAAAACGTTACTCCTAGCGATAAATAAAGTACGGAAAATTATAATTTCTCTTTACTACTTTTTGAGTAGAATAGGCCGAGAATAACTTTATTTTTTTATTTATACTAATATTATAGCATTGTAATTTTTAATTATCCAATATCTTCTTTTTTGGCGTTTATCATTCCCTTCTTCGTCTAATGATAGAGCAATCATAGCTAGTTCTAAATTTGAAAACCGGAACATATTCTGTCACACGAATCTACCTACTTCTACAAACAAAATGCAACTGCAATAAAGATGTGAGTGTGCCGGTACTGCGATGGTGCTGATCCCGTGCTGAGGCGTTAGATGAACGCACGCACGACCGTCGAGTTGACCACTCGGCGGTGCAGTGACGATGCTTGTCGGGTGCTGTGCTGATAGGTGAGTTACGACCTTTAATAGTCTTTACAAATACTTTGTACCCACTTTTGTACTCGATTAAACAATTTTTCTTTTAGATGTACTACTGTCGCTTTGGGTAATGATAAAGGAGAGCTACAGTTATGGAGTGTACCATGGAGCTTATTTGCCATGCAAAAATCTGAAACTTAATTTAGGAATTTATTGATCCTATAATTTTTTAATTATAGCAAAAGTATATTAAAATTTAAAAATAGCCAACAATTAATTTTGTAACTTGTTTTATAATAAATAATTACACTATTGAATTGGTAGTAGTGGTTGTAGGTACCTACTTACTTTGCTGTTTTTTTCTGATAATTAAGAATGTAATTGTCAAATATTTACTTGTCTAAAATTAATTTACTTTAATTATTTACATTAATAATCTACAAAAATGTTTAAATTTACAAACTATTTACGATGTATACCAAATCAAATTATTGCTCGACGTGGAGCCGAAAGATGGTGTCCCGACGCAGAATGGCTCAAACAGTTTAGTGGTCCCGTTATGTATCCAGATGAAACTACAAAAAAATGGAAAAAACAACCGTGGAACGCGACAATACCACCAACCGAAAAGAAATATCTTAACACAATAATAAATTTCGGACCAGCCCATCCAGCAGCACATGGCGTTTTAAGACTAATACTCGAATTGGAAGGAGAAGTAATTTAATTTAAAGTTAAATAACCAAAATAATTTTCCTTCAGTTAGTGAGAAGCGCCGATCCTCATATCGGCTTATTACATCGTGGTAGCGAAAAATTAATGGAATACAAAACTTACGTACAAGCCCTGCCATATTTTGATCGATTCGACTACGTTTCACCAATGTCCAACGAGCACTCCTTTTGTTTAGCCATAGAAAAACTATTAAACATAGACATACCACGTAGAGCGAAATTCATAAGAACGCTTTTCGCCGAAATAACTAGACTATTAAGCCACATATTATCTATTCCGTCGCAAATTTTAGATGCGGGCGCCATTACGCCAATGTTTTGGGGGTTCGAGGAAAGAGAAAAGATGATGGAAATGTACGAACGCGCGTGTGGGGCACGTTTACACTCGAGTTACTTTCGACCGGGAGGCGTCAGTGAGGTGAGTCGCGTTAAATAAAAAACTTCTTTCTAATTTAATGTGTTAGGATTTGCCTATCGGGCTCTTGGACGATATTTGGCAATTCAGCAACCAATTTAACGAAAGAATCGACGAAATAGAAGACGTGGTAACGAAAAATAGAATTTGGATAGCTAGAAATGTCGGTATTGGGGGTTGTAGTGCCGACACTGCAATTAGTGCTGGATTTACGTAAATATTTTTCGTCAATTAAACAAAAACGGTTTGAGTTTAGATTTTAGGGGAATTATGTTACGCGCGTGTGGAGTCAAATGGGATATAAGAAAAAGTCAACCTTACGAAGTTTACGACGAAATGGACTTTGATGTCCCTGTTGGACAAAATGGCGACTGTTATTGCAGGTAATATTGTTGGCCATGGCTATTCGTAACCCGAAGATATTAGTCAAAATATTACAGGGGAAGGCAGTTCGGTGGAACGGAAGGGGAAGCTACTGTGAGAAATGAAACTAATTTTGATTTTATAGATATTTGTGTAAGGTTCAAGAAATGAGGGAGAGTTTGAAAATTATCGAGCAGTGCATTAATCAAATGCCCGAAGGAGAAGTTAGAGTCGACGATTATAAAATAACCCCTCCTACTCGGCTGGAAATGAAAGTAATGTTTTACTTAAATTATGTTAAACTGTTTTGTAAATTTAACATTTTCAGAGATCAATGGAATCGGTTATACACCATTTTAAGTTGTTTTCTGGAGGTTTTAATGTACCACCTGGGTCAACCTATGTTGGAACAGAGCATCCAAAAGGTTACAGTATCTCATGGAAAAATTATTATTTTATTTTTAACGCTTTTAGGAGAATTTGGGGTGTATCTTGTATCTGACGGAACTTCGAGACCTTACAGATGTAAAGTTCGTGCTCCAGGCTTTGCATCGTTAGGAGGAATAAAACACTTACTAAATCATTTAAGTATGCTAGGCGATATTCCAGTTATTGTAGGTAAAGTCGTCAATAAAAAAGAAATTCTCAATAATTATTATTTGATTTTCAGCAAGCATCGACATTGTTTTTGGCGATATCGATCGCTAAAGCATCTTCTAAGAGAACATATTTTAAAGATCATTATTTGAATACCTTTATAAAATATTTACAATTTTTCGAATACATCTATTTATCTATAGTTATATACTAATATCTACGGTAGTTTTTTTGTTTTTTTAAACGAGCTCTGATGGTAGATTTTACTTTTCTCTTTTTTCGAAATTTAACCACAACCCACCTTTAGCATGCGTTACTAATTGCCCAGGATCAATCTCCAACGGCACTTTAGTCTTCTTATTAACTTTAACTTCAAAATTAGCGACGACGTTAATTATTGCCAACTTTGCTTGAATCAAGCCAAATCTCTGCCCTAAAATTATGATCAAAAACTGTCAAATTTGTAAGTTTACTTTTTTTAAATTTACCGTGACAATTACGCGGTCCTTCTCCAAATGGCAAAAAGACGCACTTCGTTTTGAGTTCTTTCAAATTTTCGTCAAACCTTTCTGGAATAAATTGTTCTGGATTCGGAAAATACTTTGGATCGTAGTGTAGAGCAAGAACCGGTACAATGATCAAAGTTCCCTTCTCTAAAGCCAAATCGGGACCTTCGCCGTTTACGTTCGGAAAATGAGTTGGCTCGGTCACCATTCTCATGAGAGCCTGTCCAGGTAAGTGCATACGTAAGGATTCTTAAAAGCAACCACAATTTAGATTAAGATTACCTACACGAATTTTTTACCATTCATAACCAAATCCAAGTATTTCATTTCGCCAAGCACGTCGTAACTAACTTTTCCGTTATTTTCTTTCAAAGTGGCTTCAATTTCGTCAAACAATTTTTCTTGTATATCTCTATTGGCCGCTAGTTCGAAAAGTGTGTGAGCTATAACGGACGAAGTAGTCGAAAAACCATCCACAAAAAAACTCAAAGCGTGCGCTACCAGATCGTCTTGAGAAAGTTTTCCTTCGAGAAACTTACCTTTCATTATATCTAAAAAGTCGTTTCGAATAATTTTATTTTCTTCTCTAAATTCGATAGTCTTCAAAGTGATGTTTCTAAAATAATCGGCAACCTCGTTCGATATAAACTTAAGTTTCAAAATTTTCGATAGAGAAGGAAATATTGTGATGAGTAAAATTTTTATAATCGATAAAATCGATTGGCCGAATATTTTTTTGCCCATTTCTCTAAATTTTGGATTTGGTTCGTCGAAAGATTTGCCTTCTAAACCAAACACACATCCTGCGACCACTTCTGTTGAGTACTTTGAGGCCAATTCTGTTACTTCTAAACCGTCTTGGCCATTTGTATCGGGATCGTTTTCTAAATATTTTAGTAACTTTTTTATTGCGTCTTCGAAAAGTGGGTACATCTCTTTAAGCTGAAAAATTGTTTAACGAATTAGCGTTAGGTATCTTCCGCCGTAATTATCGTTTACTTTTTTAGTTGTAAATACTGGCGTAACTTGATTTTTAACAATTTTCCAATTTTCTCCTTTGAGAACAAAAGTATTTCGTCCACCAATTGGATCTACTTTAACATCGAAATCAATTTCGTTGTCGTGAAAACTGTCGAAGTTTTTTATCAAAACATTTTTAATTAATTCCGGATCCCTCACAATAATTCCAGGTTGGCGTATTTTATAATACCCGACGTAAGGTAAATTTGGATATTGCCTAAAATTCTTAAAATTTAAAAAATGTCACTTTCAATTCAATGCACTTCACTTGTAAATATCTGCATAAACTTCTCCTGGGGATTTTTCTAAAGTTAAAGTTGTTTTCATATTTCCAAATAAATACGAGACCGGTGGATGAGGCACATTTCTTTTTTTCCAATAGTTGAAAGTCGAAATTAATTTAATATAAATTAATATTACCAAAACGACCAATGCGACTATCCAAAACATGTTTTTCAGCTGCCAATTGAACCAATTCTAAAACGTTATTACTACTGTTAACAGATTAATAGATTCAATTAACTATGTGATGTAATTGGTAGGTCCTTTAGATTAGTTATGACGATTTATAACTATTTATTTATATACAGTAGTTATTGTACCAACATTTTTAGCGATTAGCTAATTAATTTATCGCAATATTTTTAAAATTTAAGAATATAATTAATTTAACGATAAGTGAGGCAATTTTCTGAAAAAAATAGGTGTGTAGAGATAATAATATGAATTTTACTATTTTGTCCTTCATCGACACTCTTTGAAAGAGTAGGTACCGTAGGTACTATGAGTAGTATAGTAGAAGTACCTAATATGAACTAAATGAAATATTTTAAAATTTAATTTGAATTTCTCGACAGTTTTAGTGCCCTTGAATTCAAAAAGAAATAAATTTTTTTGAAAACGTCTGTGAGTGTGTACGTCTCTCTGTAACGCCGTACTAAAGCGATTTTGATGAAATTTGGCTTTAGCAATTTTAATATGTTTTTTCAACGAAATCGATACAAGGTGGCTCAAAATAAGATGATTTCAATTTTGGCGACATTTTGGAAAATCTTGACTCACGGTATTATTATAAGTACTCGCTTGGGTGTAATAAGTAATAGTAAGTGTTTGATTACCCCGTATAGGTAAAATATAGAACTTCTAAAGAACCAAAGTTGATTAAAAGTTTAAAAAGAATTTCTTTTCAAATTGGCTTCGGTTGTTTTTTCTATTTTTGGATATATTTATTATGTTTTATAGATATCGAAGATTCTTAATTAAATGCCGTTTGTTTGCTCCGGTCAGAACCGGAGTTGTGATTTTCTGAACATGCTGGTGCTATTTCCGGTGTATTTTTTAATATGTTGAGAGCTTGTAGAATTAGCTTCAACGTATACTCAAAAGTCCTGTTATGGTCACATGGGTCGTTTTCAAATTAATGTAGGTATTATATTTTGTAACGACTGAATTTCCCATCTTTCGTCTACACAGTAAATACAGTAAATATACCCACCTTGTAATCAATTGGAACAATCTTTTTTATAATTTGGCGTGGCCAAAAAGTTTTGAAGATAAATCTTTTATTCTCGGAAGATTAATTTTCTCGCAGTAAATTAGATAGAATATTAATATGAGATAATTAAACAAATAAATCGATAATCTAAATCTCTATAATCTACTATTAGCTTATTTACACATAAGTGCCTATTGAATTTAAGTAAATAAACTATTTTAATCGTAGATTAAACATACCCAAATTTATTATTTGTAGCTTGCCGCTGACGAATTAAATTTTGGTACAAAGAATATTAATTGTAAAAATATCAAGACCAACTTTTTCCAATCTTCCAATAGGAAATAGGTTTACTGACCACATTATTATTTGATCTACGAAAAGTCTACACAAGAAATACAACGATCTTCCCTAGCTTGGCGACGTCCAATTAGGTTAGCAACAGCTCTAACAGAGACCTGAAGAGAGCTCACTGAAATTGATGAGGAAAAGCTGACGACTCCAAAATAATGAGATTTAAAAATAGAAACTCTAGAGCTAGATCAGAAAATTCAATGGATGTCGAGGGCTTAAAAATAAAACCTATTGACAGCATTTGTTGTAGAAAACAAAAGAAATATTAATCAAATTAATCCCATTGTTTTAGGTGTCCTTAGCCCCCTAAATAGCTGGTTTCTAGCCTAAATTTTTCTGAACGAGTGGTACTTAAGATACGAGTTTTTTTATTAAATACTCAGTGCATTTAAACTTTTCAAAACGAACGTTTATGTTTATCATAAATTATTAGAAGTGAAAAATGAGAAAACGCCACGAAATTACATCTGAAGAAACCAACCCCAGGTTTGCTAAACGGCCCAAAAAGAGCGCCAAAGAAAGCATTTACAGCTTCCACGCTGTTTACGGTATAATTTTTGTCATTCTCCTTTTGCTTCTTTACGGAATAGTCTCTTTCGTGCACAGTATTTTACCAACACCCCTAAAAATAAGCGACGAGGTAAGTTACACATTTTGTTTTATCCGGTAAATTTTAGAAATTTCATTTTAGATTGAACATAAAGAGGCCTTTATTGAAGAAAGGGCCGTAAATGACTTAAAACGTTTAGTTAATTTAGGACCGAGAATCGTCGCAACTCACGAAAACGAAGTTTTGGCAGTGGACTTTTTGAAACGAGAATTAACAACTATTCGAGACAACGCGCATAAAAATCAAAAAATCGAGATCGATGTACAGACTGCTTCCGGATCTTACTTCTTAGACAAACCTTTTAGATTTATAAGTTCGTACGGAAACGTTCAAAACGTAGTGGTTAAGTTACACTCGAGAAATAACTCAAAGAGCGGTTTACTCATTAATGCCCATTTTGACACGGTCCCCACTAGCCCAGGTGAGATCGAATTTTACAGTTTCTTTTGTAATCAGCCGGATGTTATTAAGGTGGCAGTGATGATGGTATAAACTGCGCCGTTACCATAGAAGTCTTACGCAAATTATCGCTTCGTTCCGAACGATTGGAGCACAATCTGGTATTTTTGTTCAACGGGGCCGAAGAATCGGGTTTGCACGCCTCGCACGGTTTCATAACAAAACATAAATGGGCCTCAGAAGTTGGAGTCGTCGTTAACTTGGAGGCATCTGGTGCGGGCGGTAAAGAGAGTCTTTTTCAAGTGGGTCCTTCGAGACCTTGGCTATTAAAGTATTACAAAAAAGTTCCGTATCCGAATGGACAATCCATCGTGGAAGAGGTGTTCCAAACTGGTATCATTCCGTCAGATACCGATTTTAGAATTTTTCGAGATTTTGGAAACTTAATTGGTTAGTTTTGTTTTGAATATTTTGATAAGTTCTGGTTTAGCTGGTTATGTTTAGGGACCGATATGGCTTTTACACGTGACGGGTACAGATATCATACGGAGTTTGATGGTTTTACAAATATACCTCCTGGAACGTATCAACACGTGGGCAGCAACGTCTTGACTTTCGTTCGTCATTTAGGCAATGCTCCAGAACTAAGCGACCCACTTGGACAACCTTCGAAAGACGTAATATTTTACGATTTCTTTGGATTAATTTTTATCTATTATTCTAAAACAACAGCCTTCATACTTCACTGTATTGTCTCACTAATATCCATCATTCTTACCGTAAAGAGTTTTTATGATTTTCGATTAGGTGTGTACGAATTAACCGAAAGCAAAGACACTTAACCAATTGTTTGCAGTGTCAAGTTTCAAGTCTTTTCTTTACATTTTTGTAACGTTTGGAGTATTGTTAATGGGCTGGTTGGCTTCTGCAGCTTTTGTTCTCGACGTAATTTTTATTTTAGATAAAATGAACGTTACGATGGCATGGTACAAAATTTCTTGGATACTTTTCGGTTTATACGTGGTCCCTATTATTGCTAGTTGTTGCGGAGTTTTATTTATATTTAACAAACTTTTTAACAAGGTAAGTGTGAACAATACTAGGTAAATGAATTTCTCTTATTCTTCAATGCTCCGAACTAGTTTTCTCATTTGAGTTTATTGGGGATCTGTTATTTGATAGTCGATGGAACTTTTTGATGTTGATGTTTCTAATTTTGACGTAGAATTACGACTTGTAGAATCTAAGACACAAAAGGGAGTGCAAGTGATTTTGCCGACACCCGGTATATATAAAATACTAAACTAATACCAAAATTATAATCCAAAAAGTTGATGTCGGTGTGTAAAACTATATAAACAGGGAAAAAATTGTTATTTCTAAAAATTCTATCCCTATACTAATTTTTACCGTACACAAATATAAAAACAATTAAAATAAAGAGAATTTTATAAGCTTCAAAAAAGATCTGAAGACATTTTTCGATAAAATTGTAATTTTTCTGACTATTTGCGAAAGTTCATTTAGCCCAAGTTTCTCTTTCTATCGCTCCCTTGGTTCGGGGGCAAATTTAAGCTTTGTTTATAAAATTTTATCAATACTTTTAAAAAACCTGGTCCGTTAGAGAAAAAGTTAAATAAATCGTATAAAACGTGCTTTAAAATAAATTAAGTGGACTGTATTTATTTAGAAAAAGTCTAACGAACTTCTGTTTTAGAGCCACCTGAGCATAAGTATTCAAGCTCAAGTACAATTACATTTAGTTCGACTAATTTGGATGATTCTATTACTAATGGGCAGTTTATTTGGACTTCGATTTGTTTACGTAATTTTCATTTCACTTTTATTCCAAACTTTAGCTTTTGGAATTATACACAAACTTCATTTACAATTTTCGAGTAAGTATTAACATGCCAATTTACTCTAATTTTGTTTACTTTTTATTTTAAGCGCGTAAATGGCAATTCGTGTATATAATTTCCATGTTAATTCCGACAATGTTTTTAATGAACTTTGTCCTGCAAACGACATCGGCTCTTATTCCAATTTGCGGGCGCTTAGGAATTGATAAAAATCCAGAAATTATAATTGGTGGTCTAACTTTAATCGAAACGCTTATAATAAGCACGCCTTTTGTAAGTTGAGGGTTTGCTCTCGAACATCCGTGCCGTATTTTTTCAGTACTGCCCTGTATCCTTATTACTCTCAGTTTAGTTTTTACTTCTGAACTCGTTAACATACCCATTATGATACCAAATATATATTAGATTTGGGGCCATTATTTAGTGACGAAAATGGTGGTACTGAAATGACGCGGTTCAGATATTTGCGAACAAAATTTTAATCTGAAAAATTATACGAGCAATTTTTACTATTTTAGATACCCTTATTTACGCTACTACGCAAGTCTCACATTTTTTTGTCATTTTTGGGCATTATTTTTATGGCTTCAATCGCAATTCTGTTCACTCCATTGGGTTTTCCTTATACTGGAAACGCAGCCTCGCCAGCGCCCCAACGATTTTATACATTCGTAAGTTTTTAAAGCAAAACGTTTTTAATTGCCTCTGTGGTTCGGTTAAATATAGGGCGAAAATAGCTCATTTTACCAATTTTTATGTTTTTCAGCACACTAGCCGAGTACTACGAAATGACTCTAATCACATTTATAAGAAAGACGCAGGTATTTTTATATACCCAGTGGATCGTAACGGACTTGACACCGTTGAAACTTACCTATCGGAATTTCCAAAAGAGCCATTACACGAAGACTGCGAAAGAGCCTTGTTGTGTGGTCTTCCTTTAGCACATCACATCGTATCGGATGCTATGTAAAAAATAACTTTAATGGGGTGGTTACGTTAGAGTCGACTAAATCGCTTTTTTAGAAAAGACACTGTATGGATTCCTTCAAAACAACCAATTACACAAGTGCCTTTAAGGCTAAAACTACTTTCCAAAGAAAACTTAGGAGAAGTCACCAGGTTTCAATTTGAATCTTCAGGTGCTTCTCGTTTTTTATTTATTTTTATTTGGTTTTTAGTATTTTAGTAAACACGAGTATACTTTTTAGGGCCTTCTCACACTGCTATTTATTTATCCCCAAGAGACGGTATCGATCTGAATAGTATAAGCTTAATACCAGAGTTACCAACACCTACACAGATGTGGACTAACCGTGTAACTTATATAATTGTTTACGTATGGGGCAAAGAAAGTAAACCTTTGCAATTTTACCTCGATTTTAAAACACCAACGAACTGGAATTCGCCTATATTTGATATTGCACTATCTGGAAAGTATATGGATAATAAATCAAACATACATTCGCCTCACTACGTGGACGTTTTAAGTCATTTTCCAGATTTTACAGCGGTGGCGCCTGCCTTAGGTGCTTACGAATCGTGGGTATATTAATTTCTAATTACTGAATTTGTATTATAAAATTTAAATAATTATATTATCACACGCCTACTCCAATTTTTTTTGCTTGTGGTCTTTTGGAAAGGACGGCATTGGAGGAGAGAATTTGAAGGCACAAATATTTCGAAGAAAATCTCATTTTTTATAAAAATTTAAAAAGACAACAATTATAGAATTAGAAAACTCATATAGGCATCATTAGCTGCTCGAATTATCGTTTCTTTAACCTGACGGGGTATCCATCTTTAAACCTTACCGTAATGTCTGATATTAATTTTATATTTTCCAATGTACCGTCAGATTCCAATTCGAAATTTTGAACTACATAAGCAAGAATTGTTAAAATGGCCATGTAAGCATAAGGTTTTCCTAAAATAAGAGGTTTGTTTTAATTATTGAGGATGGTTTTGGGCTCACCGATACAGCCTCGAGGTCCAGCGCTAAATGGCATAAAGGCATATAAATGTCTACGTTGTACGGCTTCGGGGAGAAAATGTTCTGGGTAAAATTCGTTCGGTTTCTCCCAGTGTTCTTCACTTCGATGAATATTATAAATTGAAATCATAATCGAACATCCTTTGGGAATCGTCCATTTGTCTACGAGCCAAATATTTTTGATATTCTCAAAGTTAACGAAATATTTAATTTACCAATAATACATTCTTCCGAAGCCTCTCTCATGATAAATGGCGCAATTGGAAATAACCTAAGAACGTCATTTACGCACATTTTCAAATAATTCAGTTTGGGCAAGTCCCCCAACTTTATTTCTCTCGGTTTCGAACCGACAACTTCTTTAATTTCTTCGTAAACTTTATTTTGTATGTTTGGGTACATTCCAAACAGTACTGTGGCGAAGCTGCATATTATCGTTATTGTATCTTCTGCCTAAGAAAAAAGAGCGAAGATAAATAAGGAAGGTTTTCATTAAAAATTTTTTTACAGCCGTGTACATTGTTGAAAGGTGATGAACTAGTTGTAAATCCGTGGCAAAATTTGAAACTTCGTCGTTTATACTCAGCAATTTATTGAGAATCGAATTCGCTTTAGTTTCTTCCCAATTAATTAATTTCTTCACGCGCAGCTCTCTTACATGGTTTATGCACTGTAATTAATTATTGAATGAGTTACAAAATGAACTGCAAGTTGAAAAATAGATACCTCTTGGAAAAATCCGTGAATTATCTTTAGACCACGTTGCTCTACTTTTTTATAGCCTAAAAGTTTAAAAATAAACTCGTTTTGTAACCAAACTTTGGCAATTCTTGAGTGAGTTAATATGTACATTCTGAAAAAAAATTATTAGCTCTAGAATTAACTACTTTAGCTTTGGTTGGTGATGATTACTCTCTTATTGTACGTAGAATTTCATCGAAGTCTCCATCTTGCGCATGAACTTTCGTTCCAACTAACGCTTCTAAAAAGTATGTTAAAGGTTCGGAATTGAAAACAATATTAACTTCATACCGTTGACCATGTCGGCCGCACACCTATGTATGTATTTTTCCATGTCAAATGTTGGTTGTCCAACTTGTAACTCCAATTTCTTAATTAACGTTTCCGAATTGTCCACGCATTGTTGAAAATATTTTTCGACTTCTTTATTTATCAAGAGAGGAGAAATAAGACGGCGATCTCTTTTCCATTTGGGACCTTCAGGAAACAAATATGAATAGTGGCACACATTTGCTTTATAATGCAGTCACTGGGGGAAAATAAGCGGCAAATCCAAGAAAAAATTATAAAAGTTTTTTTTTATTTAGTTTTTTGCATTTTTGAGGTAATGAATCTGAATTTTAACTTTACCACATCGTCAAGTGCAAAAAACTATAAAAAGGTGCTATTTTGTCAGTTTCTCACTAAATCTGATTAAATTTTCCACAAAATAGTGTTTCTTAGGCTTTTTTTCAGACCAATGGTTTAGGAGCTAAGAGCGTTAAAGTTTGACAAAAATTCCAAAATCGACCATAGAGTTGTTCTTGGCTTAGCCGCTAAGTTCTATATCACTAAACTTCAACGCGCTCTAACGCCTAAACCGTTTGTCTGAACAAAAAATCTATTAGATATAATTTGTAGAAAATTTAGTTTACTTACTTTTGTATATGATCACTTTTTTTCTAAAAGTTTGTGGTTTTCGAGTTATAATTATAAACATAAAATAGTTTTTTGGCTGTTTTTGGAATTTTTGTAAAACTTTAACGCGCGCTAGCACCTAACCCAATTTTTTTAAGAAAAAATCTAAAAGACATAACTTATAGAAAATTTAAATTAGTTTATTTTTGTATAAGTTCAATTTTCTCAAAAGGGTGTAGTTGTTTAGTTGTAAGTAAAAAACTGAAAAAAGAGCAATTTTTTTGCAATTTTCTCAGAATGCATCACTTTTAAGAGGCGGCAACGTTTAAACTCAAATTCAACACCCCAAAACGTAAAAAATGATAAAGAAAAGGAGCTTTTATATTTTTTCCCCGCCAAACTACCATTTGACTTAACTTTAGTTAATCGGAAATGAAAACAACTCACTTGATGGGACTGGATTGTTAAGTTCTTACCTGACCCAGATATAAGCCCTTCTCCATTGAAAACTTGTATAAATTTATAAACTTCGTCTTTAGTCGCAAATTTTACAGATGACATGACTTTCTGTAAAGTAAATTAATTTTATCAGCGTATAACGATTTAAATCAAATTTTAAAATAGTTCACCTCAACTTGCTTCATTTCAGTAAATACCACTGTAAGTTTAGGACCAAACCAAAATTTTATAGGGCTCGAATATTTATTAAAAACATTTGTGGTGATGAATTCCAAAATTTCTGAATATTAATTGTCGTATTAGTCATCAGTCATCATTAATTATCAGTTTCGCAAAAAAATTTAAATTAATTTGAGTATTTACCTTCATTTTTACACAGGAGTTGAAATGCGTCCCCTATTATGGGATAAGAATAAGAACCATTTAAACTCCACGCTAATTTGTACCAGTGCCGTCTTTTCCAATTGTAACGAATTAAAAAGAATACACTTATTAAGGTGAGCAAAATTAGTATCAAAATCATGCTTTGTTAGTTCTTTTGCGATTGAGTACGAGTAACGAGTATTAATCCTCTAAGACCATTACGAAATAAAATTACCTACATGGGTAATTGCATTAAGTAATTGCGTGCAATACTCGATATACAGTGGGATTCCTGGTCGAGTTCACCACCGTTGTAAATAACTAAAAATGTTGGAATTTTCAATTAATGTTTTGGGATCGAGCCCCTCTTGTTTCATGAAAAAGATTTTTCAGTCGACATATTATTTTCCAACCAATCAGAGCTCATCGGTTTGGGTAGCTACATTGGGTTCAATTCCGGGACATGCTGTATATGGTTATTTTCAATAATTATGTACTATCTACTACGTAATAGAATTTTTCTTTCTTTGAATGTCGAAGTAAACTTGTTTGAAAAACGAGATCCTTAACCTATTTGGGTTAACAAGAGAGTATTAAGTATTACATATACCTAGTACAAGAGCTCGTAAACATTTTACCACTTTATATTATTAAAAAGATTCACTATTATATTTAAAAGTACTTTCCGTAGCCAATATAAAGTTACTCGTCTGCTGGGCTATATTACCGGCGTTACAGTATTTCAAATTTCCAAAAATATGGTAAAAGAGAAGAAAATAATGAACGTTCTGTCAAAAGAGAATTTAGGTAGACGGCGGCGTTCGAAAGAACATTGCAAATGAGTAATAAAACTAACCACTTTTAAGTGGCAGCATTGTGGATTTTTGCTCTTTTTTCAGTTTCTCGCTTATAACTTGAAACTACCCACTTTTTGAGAAAATTGTTTTTTCATAAAAATTAACTAAATTGAATTTCCTATAAATTATGTTAATTCGATTTCTTCTTCTGACGAACGGTTTAGATGCTGGAGCGCGTTAAAGTTTGACAAAAATTCCAAAATCGGTCAGAAAACTGATTTTGTTAGTTTATCGCTGATAACTCAAAAACTACGCACTTTTCGAGAAAAATGTTCTTATACAAAACTGAAGTACATAAAATTTTCTAAAAAGTATGCCTCTTTGGATTTTTTCTCCGAGCTAACAAAACATCAAATAAATCGAAACTAATACCTACCTCAAAGCTTTTCGAACCGGGTAGTGAGAATAATTCTAAACAAATTTTTAAACTCTTCAATATATATTGTCATTAGATACTTAAAATAATAAAAATCAATGTACATGCTATATACCGTATGCTAACTTAGAATTGTGACATACTATTTTATGACGTATAAAATTGGATAGTTGCATATTGGTTCCCCTAACCAATTAATTTTTATCTACTCTTTAATTCCAAATTCGTTTTTTCAAACGAACCTTATAACCATTGGCAGCCCTTACTGTGATATCGGCTATTAGAACAAAATCGGGAAATTTGCCGTCGGCTTCAATTTCA
Source organism: Malthinus flaveolus (assembly GCA_950108345.1). Taxonomy (NCBI): domain Eukaryota; kingdom Metazoa; phylum Arthropoda; class Insecta; order Coleoptera; family Cantharidae; genus Malthinus; species Malthinus flaveolus. Next base: position 35,452,713 of record OX467286.1, on the reverse strand, counting down.
AATTTTTGTAAAATATTAACCATGACTAATTTTAAGCCTAACGTAGCTAATACTTTTCCTAAAAGATATCGGTTAAGAAATTGGAAAAACTCCCAAAGCAAAATACTCACCGACGCAACTTCGTCCTCCGGCACTGAATGGAATGTAAGCGTACGGATGTCGCTTTTCATGAACGTCAGGTAAAAAGTGGTCTGGATGAAAATGGGTAGGATTTTCCCAAATTTCCGGGTTTAGATGAACGTCAAATAGTGATATTGCGGTTCCACAACCTTGTGGTATTAGCAAGTCGTCTAGAATTACTCCAATGTAATAATTTGTTTTTGCTCGAAAGGTCAAAAATTAGCCTTTTAGGAACATTTTCCGAATTAAAATTGGAATTATATTTACCAAGTTGAAAATCTTCAGAGGCCTGCCTAAGAATTAAAGGACCAGCTGGAATCAAACGTAAAACATCGCGCATACACATATCCAAATAAGTCAATTTTTGTAAGTCTTCGTATTTTAGTTGAATGGTATGTTCTCCAATTACCGTGCGAATTTCTTCTACCGCCTTTTTCTACAAAAAGTTATCTTTTATATCCACCAAGCTCGTGTGACGAGCTGACGATTAAAATCTTACCTGGTACTCCGGATACATTCCAAAACATATGCAAAACATGGTTGTCGTAAGAGTCATCAAATCCTCACTCTAAAACAAAATCGGAATTTAAAGTGGCAGATTTGTCCGATTAGACCAAATTACCGCCAAATACAAAGTTAACATGTGGTTAATAAAATCGTCTTCGTTCATTGCGTCCAAGTTGTCTTGCCTAATTTGAACGATTCGGTCTATGATCGGTGTCGTTTCCAGCACGAAATTATCTTTGTTGGACTTTATTCTTTCTCTAGACTGGCGAATTGCCTGAAACGAAACAATTTTTATTGCACAATATCCCTCATCCTCGAAGCCACCACACACCTACTTCGTTAATAAAACTTTTTGTTGTTTTAATTACTTGGTCTTGTAGCTTTTTTCCCCGCGTAAAGTTATAAACAATATTCGGGATTAACCACGGCTTAGACATTCTTTCGTAAAAGTTAGTGTACATTCTGAAACATTTATTTCGAGAGTAATATTCGGTTAATTTGAGAAAATGGTAATTTCCAAATCTTACGTGAATGTTGCGTTGATAAATTCTTCGTTTTCTCCATTTTGAGAGTTCATATTAATTCCCAAAATCGAGTCTGAAAGCGCTTCTTTCTGTTAGAAGGTTTTAAATTTAATATAAAGAAGTCTGACTTTACCTGCAATTATATCGGCGTAGCAGTGGTGGATAATCTGGAAAACGTCAAAAGTGCCCTTATCTTGATGAAGTTCCATATCTTGTAAAAGTTTATTTACGTACTTTTGAAAACTATTTAGGTTTTCGGTAACGAACTTTAAATTTAGTAAGGGTTGAATTATTCTTCTGTGCTTTTTGTATTTTTCACCTACAAAATTAGTATAGAAATTTTGACTCGATCAAATGATAGTTTGGACTAATTGAACAAGGATATTGAAAAAATAGAGCACGAGAAATGAGAGAGTTGTTCTTCGCTTATTAACCTTTACGCCCGATGTACACTAAACTTCATCGCGCTCTAGCGCCTAACGCCTAACCTAAACCGTTCGTCTGACGTAAAAAACTTAGAAAACATAATTTGTAGGAAATTTAACGTAGTTTATTTTTTGGTAGAATTACTTTTTTTTAAAAGTGTGTAGTTTCTGAGTTATGAGCAAAAACTACAAAACAGTTTTTTGGCAGATTTTGGAATTTTTGTCAAACTTTTAACGTGCTCTAGCGCCTAAACCGTTTATTTTAAGAAAAAAACCTAAGATACATATTTTATAGAAAATATGATGTAATTTAATTTTATATAGAAGTACTTTTCTTTAAAAGTACGTAGTTTGCTAGGTATAAGCGAAGAACTGAAAAATGAGAGTTTTGAAGGCAATTTTTTGCAATTTTCTCACAACATATCACTTCTACAAGGTGGTAAAGTTTAAATTCGAATTCAGCACCCCCAAAAAACGTAAATAACTATAGAAAAAAAATAGTTGAATCAAAGTTTTAAGAATCATAAAAATTGAACGGTTTGATAAATTCGCGCAGGTTAGAAACAATCTGTAATTGCTCGTTGATAAAATTGCAGGTGCAGGTGTCGTTTATTTTGTACACATTTTATTTTAAACAAAACATACGTGCAAGTACGCGGTTCAAAGTGATTTAATAAATGCTACTTCGGACATCAATTCGTCAAACATTTAATTAATTATTTCTTTTTAAAATCGCTGTCGAAGATCAAAAGGGACGATTTGGACCAAATTTAAGGTACATTTTCTAGTAATAAGCAGCCACATTTAAAATAGGTCTAATTTAAAGTTTTGTTTTGTTTTAAATTTTAAACAAACCTAAAATGGACCCGTCTAAGATAACCTAATATAAAACAAAAGGTGAGTCCTCAATATGAGACTTTTTACATTTTTGTTAAGATTTTTTTTCTTTTAAATAAAGGTCAATTTTAATGAATTTGGTTAAATTTTTATCAATTATTAATTATTAATATAAATGTGGGTACAATGTACAATAAAATTCGGTTTTAAAGTGAAAAACATTCATAGTATAGAGTATAGGTACGATGAACGATGAAGTAAGAAATCAACGTGTCAACTAAAATGTCCTTATTACCTTATTAGTGTTCGCTGGGGCGTTACGAGGAAGATACGAATAGGGAAAATGCATTTAATCGAAAAATGTCATCAGATACTTTTATAAGCTTATCAAATTTCCTTTAATTTGATTTCTTTTCTATTTGTGTAAGACAAAAATTAGCTGAGATAGACGTCTTTTAAGATAGTATTTTTATAACTTTCTTCAAAACGCTTATTTTTACCCACTTTTTGTTCGATTTACTCCTAAATGAAGGCACTTGCGTAAAAAAATATATTTTGAAAGTTTAAAACTTATTTAATTACGTTTAATTTGATTTAAACACAATCATTGCACGATAAAAATTAGCCACGTTGTAGGCAGATACTCTTCCCAAAAAGTGGTAGTTTATTGAAAACAATACGGATCGGGTAGCTGTAATTTTATAACAAACAGTGCTTTCGCACTCCTCGTTGTCATTTTTAAAAACCCTGTATAGTGCGTCTTGTGTAAAATAAAATTGGCTAACAAATAGGTAATAAAGTTCAGATTTAGTGCAGACGAATTAGCAAAATCGGCTGATGTATGACCCTAAAACAGGACTTTTTCGTATAGTTAATACGTGTTGTAGCTAATTCTACAAGGTTCTAAATATGAAAAAAGATACAGGAAGTATAGTAGGTACCAAGTAATAGTGTGCTCAGAACCTCTACTTAATTTTCAAAATCTAAAACTTTCTATTTGAAATAGGAAAGTTTTTTGTTTTTATCGAAACAAATTTTTAATTTTCTCTTCAATTTGCGTTATTGTTGCTATTTCTAATTAATTAGGGCAAAAAACTTTTGTTTGCAGAGGGTGCTAAAAGTCATGAAATAGGTATATTCTAAAACTTACCTCCATGATTCGTGAGTAAACCTTCTCCAAGGTAATATCCCATTACTTTGTACACATCGTGCTTGTACGCCATTTTGGAAGACGACAAAATTTTCTAAAATTTCTAAACATTAATTTAACGTTTTTAAAGTTTTTCACGAGGAGCTGCTCGACTATTCGTTAAATTTTAAAATCGAATTAAAAATTAGATAATAGGTCGAAATGGTACGAGTACTTACACAATGTAAGTACCCAAAAGGTAATAAAATATGCTACATTTTATTAACTATTCACTTTAGGGGAAAATGTTTCAAATAGAAGTTTGATTCTGGTATTTAATTAAAATTTTATTTGTTCGAATAACAAAAGTACAATGAATAACACTTTCATTTTTTTCACTATTTGATGATGCCAAACTTTAGTGCCCTTACTAGTAACTTTCTGAAAAAAACGCAATAATGTACCCTTAAATTATTTGAATTGTATAGTATTATTCTTGAGGTTTGATAGCAATTATTTCTACTCCAATAAGATCACTTTCATTGCACTTTTGTTATTGGAAACTATAAAATTTTAATTTTGTCCTATTGTGGCAAACTAAGTACCAAATAAGTTTTATTTAAAACAGTTTTCCCTAAAGTGAAAACTTACTGAGATATGCAGCTTATTTCACATCCACTGGCTCATGCCTTAATTTAATTAAGCAAATTATTTACAATTTTCTTTTCGGTAAAGTACTTATGTTAGGTACTCACAACTCACTACTCACCTCTATTTGTTTCGGATGAGAAAGGCATACCAAAAGTTGAGATCCAAACCATATTCTAAACGATTTCCCATACTTATCGGATAATTTTTTTAACACTTTAAATAAATCTAAAACATAGATTTTATTATTTTCATTTATTTAATAAATTATAGATAATTAAATGAAAACTTACCGCTGGTATCGCCAATAAACAACGACGCATTTCCTATTATGGGAAAAGCTAGTGGACCGTTTAATTTACTTGCGAGCAAATACAATTTTCTTCTACTCCAATTATAATAAAATATTAACGAAACTAATACAAAAACTAACACAACTAGAAGTGAATTCATCTAAAACGATTTTTAAAAGTTGCCGAATTTTATATTTATGTAATAACCTTAGTTTGATAGTATTTGAAAACTGCCAAATTTGGATTAGAAGTAACTCTTTCAAAATAATAAAAGTAGGGGTATTACACATGTCCCTGACGTTAGAACCGGACATACTTGTTGTGTCTTCGAACCGACTAGGGCTAGGCACCGAAAAAGATTGATAACAAGTTTGAAATTTCTCTAAATCACCTACCTATCAAGATTTGGTTTTCTTATCGAAATACGTATCAAATGAACGCCAGACAGAGCGAACTCTTTTCTCCACAATCGAAAGTAGTTTTATTTTAGGGGTCTCTATACAGGATGTATTTTAAAACGTGTTAAGTACAGTACATCTCGCTTATCATAAGAGACAGAGACTTGGTTAAATGGACAAAAACGATCCCTGACTTATGTCTAAATAAAATCAAAAATTAAAATTTACCCCTTTCATAACGCTTCTGAAATATGGCTGAAAATAAAATTGGTGTTTTTGATTTTGGGCTGTAAAATCGTTATTTAGAAAGATATTCAACAACTGAAAAGACTTTCTTAAGGGAACTTTTTCTGTTCGTGGCTTCAGGCGAAGCGAAAAATTGTTCGTTATCAATCTTAGTTTATTGTTTATCGATACCAACTTTTGTTTTTCATATGAATGGGAGCCATTTTAAAATTTTATGCCATTGGATAAAGAAAAACATTCTGATTTCAAAAATGTGTAACATGTCAATAAAATGTTTTTACAATAAACTAAGAATGACAACCAAAATTGTTTGGCTTCGTCTAAAAGAATAGAAAAAGTTCTCTTTAGAAAGTCTTTTCAGTTTTTTCAGCAGATTTTTAAATAGGACCCAATGTGAATTTTTATACCAATAAAAAGAGTGTTGGGGGTGGAACACGTAGAACATATACCGTGTGTATTCAAATACAGTTTGTTTTCAATTTTTTTGTCTTATAGTTTGCTTTGTCGGGATGTTGGGGATCTATTTTCCTAATTTTGAACACTTTCCCGTGATCCAATCGTTCTGAAATCTTGGATGCATGTTCAATTTACGTGACAGAATTTTTCAGAAATTTTTGTAAATTTTTTCCACGACTTAAACAAATTGCCAAACATTGTAAAATTAATAAAAGTGTAAACTAAAAAAAATAAAATAAAAATTGATCATTATGATTAGAAGACAAGGGTGCAAATCAATTCACATAGTAAAATCGCTAGGTAAAGTTCTTTCTGACTTACGCCACCAGCAGAGAGGTTCAATACAATCAATAGAAGAATCGAATAGAAAGAGATTATTCATTATTGTACCTCTCTGCTGGTGGGAAAGTTACCAACGCCGTTTCAAAATGTAGGTACCGTAAGCTGGGGCTACTTCGATATTCAGGGTAACTTCGACATGGTCGGGGGCTACTTCGACATGTTGTATTTCCATCAATACTAAAGCGTTTTATTATTTGTTAAACAATTTTGCAAATGAATTATCTTTTGTATAAAGATAATGCACTGATAGAAATACAACTCGAGATAAAATTTGTAAACTATTGTTTGGATCAACGCCACGATAAGGTAAACAAATGATGCATGATGCAGTCTGCAGTTGTAGTTGCAGGTAATCTGTGAGTCTGTGAGTGTGGAACTGCAAATAGAGTGGTGCTGCCACCAATAATGGTTGTGAATAAAAGCCAGAATGTGTATAAAAATTGGACTGTAAGTGGCCCCAAAGGTTGCGGATATGCATGTAGTAAAAGTGGCGGGTTTGATATGTGTCTTTTCGAATAGTGGTTTTTTACTATTTTACCTCCTCATGTTCAGAATTACGGCGATCACAACAGATCGTCATTGGAGACATAGCTTCTCATTCTCTTCGAGTCGTAGAAGCTCTTTCATAGAAAATAACATTTACATGACTAACTGCTACCTGCTACCCTGCTACCCTGCTACCCTGCTACCCTGCTAACTCAACTCATATCATGCAACCGTTTGATGTTAACTTCTTTGGACCCATAAAAAACAATGGAGGGTGGTTTTGGACATGTGGAAAAAGGACTCCTGTCGTCGAGTTCTATAATAAGTTTTATTTCTGAATTTGTATTTGTTGCATTAAGTTAAAAACAATTCTTTCTGATGTCGAAGTTGCCCCTAGGAGAGGTTACTTCGAATTTAAACGCAAATAAAGGAGGTATCAAAATAGCCCCAATATGAGGGCTACCTACTTCGACACCAAAAAGAAATTTTTTTTTAAATAGCAGGTTGCAAAAAAATTAAATTGTTTGTGTTTACTTGAGAGACAAGGGTCCATTGGTGTATTAAAAATTTAAAAACTAAATTTTTCCAATTGCATTACTACGAATAATATATAAACACCCTAAAAGTATGTTGAAGTAGCCACAGTTTACGGTACCTATAGTACCTACCTTACTAATATCGATTACAGCAAAACGCGCAAATCAAAGTGATAAAAAATCTCCTTTATAAATATGAACTAAGTAATGTAATAAGTAGACCATTTATTGCTCCAGAGTCTACGGCTATTAAAATTTCAAATTTACCTGAATAAACGAGTACACTAATGCGTACGAGGCAATTCAGTACAAAAATGTTTCGATAAAATGTAAACAAAATTCTCATAGGTTCAAGTTTACGTTTGTTTTTTTAAAATTCGAATTAGGGTAAAAAACATAAATATACCTAATTATGTCTGCGACACAAAGTTTTTATGATGTGTATTTCATCACATCTCAAGGTAATTCAATGTAAAAATTTAAAGCGATCACATCAGTATGCTGAAATTAAAAATTCAAGAACATAAATTAATATCTAATAACTTTTATTTTAAAAAAACCCGTTTAGTAGCGTCGAAGTGACTGAAAAAAGTCGATTTGGGAATTGTCACGAAACCCAACGAGACTCTTGTTTTCCGATTTATTTAATTACATCTTTATTCTAACTCATTCAGTACCGGATTTTACATGAGTGAATAACTTTAGCTGCTCATTCCTTTCATGAAATTTACGCGTCTTTACTCCACAGTTTATACAGCGTCATCCTGTAAATAAATTCAGTGTAACTTCTTCTTCGCGTTATATCTCGAAAAGCGTTAAACTTATGGCAAAAATGCATAGAACAATCTTGTAGCTAATATTGTTTCTATAACTTTAAAAATAACCTTTATCAACGTACTAAGAAACGAGTTATTTGCAAAAAACTAGAAAAAGTCACTTTTAAACATCCCTCTTCCACCGCTCGCCACCACCCTGCGGGACTTGTAAATATGTTGTACTGCAGGTTATAACGAACAACCATACTAATTTTCAAAACTCCTAGATGTTTACCCTTCTATTTGTCTAATTTGACTGGACTAATATTAGAAGATATTTGCGAAAAACTGATTTTTGGACCTTTGACTTTGAATAAAATTTTTAGCAGAAGTGAGAATGATGGGGACTTTTGACATTTCATTTATAAAAACTGTCTTTCAGGTCTACAATAATTTTCAGTCCTATTTAAATTTTTTCGAAATTTCAACTTTTATTTGTGTATTTTGACTGGACTGTTTTTGTTCAGTTTATGGATACTTTCGTGATTGGTCCACTTGCTTACTTGCTTTGACAACGAACTGGTCATATATGGCTGTATAAAATCGTTTTCCAAGTGATAAGAACACTTAAGTTCTTTCACAATTTATTTGTAAACAAAACAATCTCTTTTCTCTTTTCCCAAAGTTGAAATTGCCTTCTCGCATCTCATCCTGTTTGGGTAACCCGTTCGTATGATAAAGAGTTTAAATTGTAAACTCTTAATTTTTTTATTCCATTCTTACGTCCACTAACCTTTTTTTCTTAAATTACCAACTTAAATTTTAAAAAAATGTAAATTTATTGAAGAAAAAGACCAAGAGCCAAGTTTATTAGCGAGGTAACGACATGCTCCAAAAATTCTAAATCGAATGCTGGCCAAAATTTTCTTTCGGAAAAGTTATACCTACGGCTTTTCCAAATAGTACTAATTAGAGCTTGTACAATTTAGAAATGGGATTGCGACGTATTTTAGTTCGAATGGTTATCGATGCAAGCCGCATTTTATTTTACGACCTGCTCGACTATGAAAGTACAGAATAATTTTGTGCCGCTCCGATTTTGAGTGGTTTGTAATTTCTAGAGGTAGGCCTGCCGCTGGACCAGTTGAGTAATGTTTCTAAAAATGATACAACCTTTGACAAAAATTGCTTGGTCCACTATTATTGTGACAGCTAGTAACTATAAAGTTGCTTTTGTGAACTGTCAATCAGTGGCGTAACAGGTACTTTTTGCAAGTAACTTAAGGTAAAACTTCTATTAGTGCGCACCTGAACTTGACTCTCTGTACTGATTGGACGCTTGCAAAGTAAGTAGTTGGCGGTAGCATTTGTCTCAATCTCATTTCTAAATTATACAAGCTCTAGTAATAATAATTATTAGTCAAATTACTTGATAAATTATAACAAAATAATTTGTAATGGGAGGGAAGTCCTGTGACGCCACATCGGCTACTTCTTTTTACCGCGGAAGGACAACTTAATGAAAGTGGGTATAATTATCTCCTTATTATTTTTAAATGTTGGCGACCTTCGTAACGTCGTAATTTTTTTAATCAAGAATTTTTCGAATTTGCTTAAAATTTCTGATACTTCTTTACTTGGCCAGTCAGTAGAGGTATTCTATGATGCAACAAATGATGTAGAGTAAAAATATGTAAAAAACAAAAATGCTAACACCGGTCCCCCCGGGAGAGACCGTCGATAACGCTCAATCATCAATCTGCTAGCATCGCAAATCGCAAATAGCAATACTTAATACTTTGTAGTTTTGAAAAGTGGGTTATCGTCCCTTGGGAATTATTTAAAAGCTATTAATCCCGTGGGGTCCAAGTTCAAAGTTTTTATTTGATCTCCAAGTTTTCTGATATTTTGATTGCGTGCCACTCAGTACTGCAGAATTTGCTGTGCAAGAGCCCGCAATAAAAGACATTCTTTAAAATTACATTTTATAATAATTACACCTTTTTATAATAAATAAATTTTATATAATTGAATTAACGGGTCTTATTTTTTCATATCTAATTTTACTATTGACGCGTTCGTAACTCGAATACTTTCTATCGTCCTTTTTAGGATTAAAAATTTTTAAAAAATCGAGACGCGATTTCATTTTATTAACACTACTCTTGCTTTTCTTCTCGGTCGATTGGGGCGATAAAGTAATTTGAGAATCGTCCTTTTTTATTTCAGTACTTGTACTCAAACAAGTTTCGTATTCTTCTTCTTTGGAATAAGTCAAATCAATTTCGCTTTGGTTCTTGTTAAACTTATCCTTCAATTCTTTGTTTAAAGACAAACGAACGTTGTTACAGAATTCATCGTGGCTTTCCACGTTCCAACCGATGTCTTTTACTAATATTGCCTCTTCTAATTCTTCATTGCACGAAGACGTACGTGGCTGGCCAACTTTAAAAGTCTCTTCTTCGAGAAGATCGTTTGGAGTTTCCTTTTTAATAGGGTCGAAAGCTTCGACGTCGTCGTATTGTAACGCTTCGATTTCTTCGGGCGTAGTTTCTTCGCCAACGCTCGATAGTAAACTTAATAGTTGTTCGGAGACTTCGGACTCGTCCTCACTTACAACAGATCTTGGTGGAAAATCTGACAAATAATGAGATCCGTAAGTGCAGCAACACTTTTTGCTTAAATAAACGACTCTTGTTTTGGGCTCTTCGACGGATGTTTTAGGAAGCCCACAACAAAACTCTCTAAATATTTTTTGCATCGACTCGATTTTTGATTCGGAAGAGTCCAAGTTGTCCGTTTGACAAGCGACGTCTTGTAAAAAGTCACAAGTATCGTACCATGGAGGAACGATTCGCACTTCGACGTCGGACGATCTTTCGGGCACTTTAAAAGAGTCGCGGGTTTGAGTTGTTACGTGAGTTCGTTTCTTGTTTAAGTAATAAGGGGCTTGCCGCATAGGATATTTTTTAAATCCGGGATAAATTTCTTCTATTGGAAGTTCAAAACTGTAGTTGGTGGTTTTTACAAAGATATTGCGCAATTCGGGCCATTTTAAAATTAAAAACAGACTTAATGGATAGTATTGGTGATCGATCTAGAGAACAAATTAAAAACTTTGTTTTTGCATTTTTCGATTCTTTAAGAAACGCACCTTTTTGATACAACCTGGTTGAAATGGTTTTACGAAAAGAGAAGAGGAAAAATATTTGGCCAAAGCAAACGCCGCAACTTTGTTAATTTTTGGCTCTTCATTTGGTAAGACGGCCAACATCCTCAAGTAATTAAATAGGGTAGAGATCAACAAAAAATTTGGGATAGGCAAAACCATCAATTGCCTAAAATATAATTTCTTAATTTAAGAATTTCTTTATCGTAATATTTACTTAGCTGTCATTTGAATGAGAGTTTTGCCGTTTTTGGCACGCCTCTCAGAAGAAGTTAAGTTTATTTTACATAATTTTGTAATTTCAAACCAGGATGGACCAGGCAAAAGAGGTAATGGTAAAAGTCCTATAAAATGGCGAATTGTCCATAGAAAGCTTCCCGCTTGGAAACCATGTTCTTTTATGTCTTGGCAATTTATTACCTTTTCTTTTAATAAAAGACGTTCTTGAGTCGTTCCTTGTAACCTAAATCGGAATAGATCTAATACGTTGTAAATGAACCCCAACATACACACATAACATACTCTATCTAACTAATTAACCCTAAATATTTAAAAATTTGTAACTAAATCGGAATTTTAAATGGGGCGTTTTAACTTCAAACGTATCATCTAGTACCTTAAAGCAGCTTCAACTGATAATGAGTTTCTTGCAACGACCTCGTAAGCTTCTTTCAAACAGTTCTAAAAGTGAAGCACTAATTAGTCCGCTTTTGATTGAATAAGTATCAACTTACTTTAAGACCTGAGTGCACTTCTCCTATCGGAAAAACATCTTCTAAAGGAACGCCAAATGATAACCTGAAAGTGCACAAAATTAACATTTGCGTCGTAAAAGTTATAGTTTTTCCTCTTACATTTTATTGGATGTCAAACAATATTTTTACTTGTCACTTAGAATACTTCAGTGACTTTCAACAACACTGATTTAAACGCTAATAACAATTTTGAGGTTATAATAAAATTTGACGTTTAACTATGGACCAATCAATAGGTCTGTTCGTTTGGACTGTCTGAGTTTACTTCAGGTTATTCTAAATCATGTTGGAGTTGATTCGTGTGACGTCACTATACTGGTCTACTAAGAACACATTTTACAAACGAACACTCGACTTCATGATCTCACGCAAAAAAGCAGCGAAAACATTGCAAACGAACAGACCTTTAGAATCGAAGCTTTTTGGCCGTAAATTCAAATGAGAGATGTCTTATGACTCATCGCTAAAATGACTTTTAATTTTACGTAGTATTTGTGAAAAGTGACTTTCTCCAATAACTATTAGTCCAGTCAAAGTAGACAATAGTTGAAAAGTCCCCGTCAATCCTCCTACTAAAAATTTAATTCAAAGTCAGAGGTCGAAAAATTGTTAAAAATTGATAATCCATGAGTGGATAACTTTGGCGGCTGATTCTTTGCGTGAAACTTCCGCGTCTTGCTCCGCAGTTTATACAGCGTCATCCCGTAAATCAATTCACTGTAACGCTTTCTCCGCGCTATGTATCTCGAAAAGGGTTAAACTTATGGCAAAAATGTATACAATCTTCTGGCTTATAATGTTTTCTATAACTTTCATAATAATTATATAATTCGATCGTATTCGTTGATAAGATCTCTAGGAGGCGAACTATTTACAAAAAACGAGGAAAAGCCGCATTTAAATGGCTCCCCCTCACCCCAGCTCGTCACCTACCTACCGAGACTTTTAGTATACTGTAGGTACCGCAGGTTCTAACGAGCAACTATACCAATAATTTTCAAAACTCAAATTTGAGAGGATTTTTTTCCCTCAAATGCCATCTATTTGTCTAATTTGACTGGATTTTTCGATAGGGTCTCAACCAATTTTCAGTTTTATGCGAGTTTATGAAGTTGAATGTCTATTTTGACAGAATATGAGATAATTTAAGTATTAGATGATGAATAATGAGAGTGCAGATATAAAACTGTCATGACGGTTAGGGACTTTAATAAATTTGACAACGAATCAAATAATTAGCACAAAACGAAATTGAAGTGTACGCGACAAAAGCCATAAATTGCTGTTTTAGCGCTTGTCACATCAAATTTACTATTGTCTATTTGTAGAATCATTAAATTTAATGCGAATACTACAATCAGTAAAGAAATCATTTATTTTATTATTGGCAAAAGTTCAAACGAACGTGGGTTTTTACTAGAGCCGAAATTTTATAATATTTTATTTAAAAACAAAAAAACAACCTAAGCGCGTCTGATTTATAGTTTGATAAATAGCGAAGTTTGATTTATTAATTTTTTACATTCTTTCATCTTCTATTAGCTTTAAGAAAGTGTTTCTCTACGACTTACTTAGTAGCCCAGTGCATTTACAAAAATTCTATATGTGTGACCTAAAAGTTTAGGCACTGTCATTTTTTATTTTTTTATTCGATAGAGGGTTGATCGGAGACTTTACCCTGATTTTGCATATTCTCAAAAATGCGTTGTGGCCGATATCTCGCGTTCTATGCATTGCAACTCTATGGTTTTGGGGTCGTTGGATTCATCAGTGTTTTTCTTTTAAATGCACTTATGTCACAGTAACCGCTCCGATAACGAGAAAAAAACTTATTCGTGTTCAAAGTTTAAAATTCTTTTGAAAAAAATTTGGGCTATTTTCACGAGTTCGTTTTTTATAGTGCTTCGGAGCTGTTGATGAATATGCTGATTTTTAAAGAAGACTCAATTATAATAATAATAATAATAACTTTATTTAGCATTTTGCTATACAACAAGAAACGATTCTATTCTTAATTTACATTTTGTTTCACTACATGCTACTGCTTCTTATCTACATTTAGTTAATCTAATTTAAAAACTCTAAATCACTCCACTAACTAACTAACTTAAACCCAAACCTACCCATATGCCCAAAAAACTCTAAAACCCGCTAAAAAACTCTAAAACAACCAACTAACCCAAGTACAACCCTAAACTACCCTCGTGCCCGAATACAACACATAACATACGACTACAACAACAGCCGTTTTCTTTTCATTTTTACTTATTTTAATCCATACATATTCTTTAACTTTCTTTTAAATGATGTAACTCCTTCCAAACTTTTCACATTATCAGGCAACTTATTGTACTTTATTAAACCTTCATGCAAAATACTTTTTTTGTACATTCTTTCTTTGTTGTTAAAACATGGAAGTCGTCTTTTTGTCTCGTATTGTAATCGTGCACATCCCTATTTCTATGCATATCAAAATAATCTGGAAGCCGTCCATTAATAATCTTAAAAATAAATACCATACAGTTAAATTCAATAAATTTCTCGATATTCAGCCAATTTAAGCATTCTAACATTGATTTAATGTTCGTGTATCTATTACATCTTAAAATAATACGCATTGCACGATTTTGCAATATCTGTAACTTCGAACTTTGGCTGTTATTACCCAAGGAAAACACCGTACAGCAGTAAGTAAAATGTGGCAATACAATGTTATTGTACACAGTTAGCCTACTCCACAAGGTCAGATCTTTTGCAATTCTGCCCATAAAATTAATTTTCTTAGCTATCTTTTTTACAATGTACTCAAAATGCATTTGAAATTTCAGCTTTCTGTCTATGATAACACCGAAGTATTTAATGTAAGAAACCATTTCTATTTTATCCTTTTCAATACAGACATCCAACTGTTTGTTCTCAAAACTTATTAAACGGCTCTCCGAACATAACAGCATAAACTTAGTCTTATTTACGTTTAGCTTCAGTTTGTTCTGGCCCATATACTTGTTTATTCTCTTTAAGTCCTGATTCGGCCTCTCTATCACAGACTCAACCTCTCTGCCGACTACATATATCACCGTGTCATCTGCAAAGAGATTGACCCTGCATTCACTCACAACCTCAGGCAAATCATTGATATACCAAATAAAGAGCAATGGACCCAAAATACTACCCTGTGGTACTCCCCATTTATTTTCCATCTCACTAGATTGAACCCCATTACACATCACACATTGTTTCCTGTTATCTAAATAATCGTCAATCCATTGCAACACTCTACCACGTATCCCATACTTGTGTAGTTTTTGCTTTAAAATATTCCGATTAATAGTTTCAAACGCTCTTTTCAAATCTAAAAAGACTGCCCCAACATAAATGTCTTCATCTAAATAGTTTTTCCACTCCGATATCACACACTGAACTGCTGACTCGCATGAATGGTTTTTTCTAAAACCCGATTGAAAGACTGTTAAGATATCATTTTCTTCTACATACTGCAACAATTGAGCGTACACAACTCTTTCTAATACTTTTTCACATGCAGGGAGCATATTAATAGGCCTAAATTCCTCAATTTTAACAGTTCCACTCACTTTTTGTATTGGACTAATCGTCGATGTTTTTAGCTCCGCAGGAAAACTAGCCTTACCCAGTGATGCATGCGTATTTTGATATAAAAATTAATCCGACTGATCGATTGGCTACCGACCAATCCAAGCCCAAAGTTGCACTGCACATGCCGCACTTTAAAAACTTCTAATCGAGCACGACGCGCCTCGCAGCGCTTGCAATTTTCTTCTTCTCATCAATATTCGTCAATATTTTATACAATCAAAGATATCTTCATATTGTAGGTAATCTGGCAGGTGTTTAAAATCGATTAAACGTACCTTCTTCTTTGTACTTTACCCTTATCTCTCTTACCCTTGCGACTTACCCTCCTAAGACGGAGACGAGAGCGACAACGAGATGGAATACGAGAAACCAAAAATATGAGAAAAAGATAAAAAGTTGAAAATATTAAGCAATTCTTTTACGTATAACCAAATATTTTCCCAAATAGTTTCCCCAAATACTGGGGAAACTTGGTTTCTAGAAGTTTGAGACAATTCGACCAAAATTCTAGAAATCATCACTATTCAAAAAGTTAGATAAGTGGTTTAAAGTCGCAATACTTTTCAAACAACTCCAAATTTGTTCTCCAGGTCAGTTTAAACAGGATAAATTACTGACATATTTATTATGATTTACCAAAATCATAAATTATTACGAATAACTTGATTTTAAACATCTTCCATATCAGCTACAATATGAAGAAATACTCTATTGTATAAAATATTGACGAATATTGATGAAGGGAAGAAAACTCCAAGCGCTGAGAGACGCGCCGTGCTCGATTACAAGTTTTCAAAGTTGCGTGCGACATGAGCAAAGCAATTTTGGGCTTGGATTGGTCAGCGTCCAATCGACCAATCGGATGGATTTTTATATCAAAATACGCATAATTGAGTCTTTTCAAAAACTATTCGATATATTAACAGATCCGAACCACTATAAGAAAACGAAGTATTGACACTTTTTCTTGTACCTATGTAGCAAGACAAATCATTCATTGTTTTCCTTCCATCGTTGAATGAACTCTATATTAATTTATTGTATAAATTCAATTTATTCATATAGGGGTGATCATCCTGATTCAGTTCAAGTTTTTGCTTTTAAAATTGACTGTTGTTAGTTTTTTAAATTAATTGCTTCATTTCGCTTATTTAAAACTCTTTAAAGTCCTTAAAAATAATTTATCTATACATTTCAGAACGTTTAGTTGGAACTAATCCAAGTTGTCAGTTTGAATTACACATAATTAGTTATTAGGCTGTTCAAATTTTTCATTAGTCTATTTTATAAGGATTATTAATGCACTTTCAAACTATTTAACGCAAATTTTCTCGTCGTAAAAAAGAAATATTAAGAAGTATTAAACGTGTAATTTGTAATGGGGTTAGGAACGTTGTCCAAACATTTAGAAAAAATGTTTAAAACAAAAAAAAGGAACTTGAGACCATATAAATGCGATAATCACATTGGGGTCTTATTTATCCCTCACTAAAGTAGGTATTAACTTTTGCTGCATCTGCACGTATTTTTTACCTGTGTAATTTACAACGGCTAATGTGGATGGTAGCACCAAACAATGGTATGCTCCGAATTTTCACCTGATTTCTAAAATCTAAAATTATACGGGGTGTTATAGTATTAGAAATATGAAATCTAATTTCATTTTTGACTGAACGGAAAGCCAAAACATAAAATGTTTAGTATCATTTGACAGAAATTTTTCAATATTTTATAAAAGTTTAAATATACAGAGTATTTAGTTTTTATTTGACGCACTCACATACACATCCACACTCACGCCCACACCCACACACCCTTACAAACTTTTTCAAACATTTAGGTCCGGTTGTACCAATCTTTGCTGAACCGTAGTTCTGCTAACGATTAGCTCACGTTGAACCGTTCTATTTCGACGTTCTCGTCATTAGACACTTGAACTACAGTTATACCGTAAATTGATTTTGAACAACGCAATTTGATTAGTATCGGTAATTGGGGGCTACTTGGACACCTGTTTGCCACCTTACTTAAAAATAATTTTCAAACGAGTTAATAGTTTGGTCTCAAATACGTTGGCTATAATACCGATATCACTGAAATTCAACGTGTAACGTATAGAAAAACTATAAGTGTGAATAATTTTTGAAAAACAAATTTATTGGGTGACCATCAGGTTACCCCTCAATTGGAGTTAATTGGCCACCTTATTAAAAGTGTGCCGAAATGGCTTTTAAGATGCGCCTTATGCAGTTTTTAAGCTCATTTTCATGTAAAGCTAAAAAAAAATTTAAACGAACAATAAAGAAAATTAATAATAAAAATAAAGCAATTATTTCATAGGGTGTTCAAGTAGGGCCCGATTACGGTTACGATTACTTATTTTATTTACATTTTTGAATTCGGGAGGGCTGAAAACGCCGAGAAATTAACTAAAAGAAACAGTGTTTTTTCGATGTAACTTTTTCGTTTACCCGATGTGGGGCTGTCAACTTATTAGAGGTCGCGAATCAAAATTCAAAATTCTGGTAAAAACCACGCCGAATTTGTCAAATTCTTTATTTAATTCTCAAATAAATTAAAAAGATATAAAAAGTAAGTCACAATGAATAATTTTTAACATTGAGATGTTGTTGGAAAAGCTGTAGAAAAGCGTTGGAAAACGCCTTCTTCCTTGTTTTTAAATATGTTATTAACTCGTTTTCTCGATTGAGACTGTCTAAAAATTTTAATTAGTTATTAAAATTTTGCAATTATTTTGAAGGAAAACTTACTTTATTCTAATATAGCCACAATAAATAATTATGGATAGCACGGAAAATACCATTACGAAGATCATGAAATATATCGAAATTACTGGCCCTTTAAATTTAGCTTCTTCGTATTTTTTAAGCTTTGCTGTATAAAAGAACTATATTATTTATAATAAAAAAATGTATCAAAAACAAATTGGAGTAAATCCAAATACGTTTGAAGATAATTAAACTGAAGTTGTGATATGGATCTATTTTTTAAGAATAGCCGAACAGATGGCAATTTTTGAGTTCAAATTTAAGTTATTTTAATTTTAATAGGTAAGGTGGCAATTATTCCTAATTTTCTCCGTTTGGATGGGAAATTCTTACTTTCGTTATCTTGTACAATAACAGTTTGGTTCATCATGTAGGCGACGCTGTAAATTTGCACACATCCTCTCGATTGTTCGCTCCATTTATGAAATCTACGAAAAGAGCCCTTAATTAAAATCGACTTTAATTTGCAAGTATAGTAATTAAGAGATACCTATTGCACAAACAACGCAAAATGTTATAATCGTCGGGCGCACACGTCATACGATCGTCGAAACATTCGTCAGAACTGGCGCAAGTTTCGTTCCAAACTTTTGCAGCTGAAAATACATCGTCCATAATAAAATAATGTACAAAATACTTAACGTATAGGTACGACCGGACACTTTTACAACCGCTTACTTTAGTGGTGAACGTATTTATAAAACGAATGAAAGTGAAATAGTTACGGCTAACAGATATACCGTGTGTTTTAATTCTAAAGAATCTTCGCGCACTTTTTGATAGCGCTATTCTTGCTAATTTTAGACCGGCATAAATGAATAATGTAAACTTTTTTTTGGTACGACCACGCGATGCCAAAACTGAACCAGTAATCCCATCAATTTTTAAAAGTTAAACACCGCGGTAGTACAACAAACTCAAAAATATTTTTATCGTTTTTTGTGAAAATGCGAGTGGGTCAAACTTGCAGGGATTAAAGCGCCAAGATATGAACCAAAATAACGAAACTAAGCACAAGTTGGTCATAATAATTTAGGAAAACGACATTGCATTTTTATTTTAATTGTTGTTAAACTGTATCTTCTCGATGCGCTATAACTAATGATTCGTTTACTTTCGCCACAGCTGAAAGCATTGTTTAATGTTTACCCCTCGCAAATCCTAAGCTGAAAGATTAAATAAACCTCACGTCAAAGAGCTTTACGGCTAACGACAGAGGAAAAACTACTGTAAAATAAAAATAGAAAAGTACCTTTCGAGAATTTCGGATAAGCTTCGTTTTATTTAAAAGTTAAGACTACTTCGTGGACAATTTATTTTTAAATATTTAGGTGCCAAAGTATACAATGGGGATTATCGCTACTCATTACTCAGAGAATAAAGTGTTATTTTTTCTAAATGTTTTTATTTTGGACTGCGTTCACAACTTTTAGCTGTTAAACAGTAGTAGCCGCAAATGATGATGGGTTATTCGACTATTTCTAATTACACAAATTAAACAAATGGCTTAGGCTCTAGAGCGCGTTACAGTATATTATGACAGAAATTTCAAAATCGCCTCAAAACTGTTTTTTTTAGTTTTTCGATTATAACTCGAAAGCTGCGGACTTTTAGAGAAAAACGTTGTTTTAAAAATTTATTACACTAAATTTTCTATAAATTATGTATGTGAGACATCTTTTTGGACAAACAGCTTAGGCGCTAAAGCGCATTGGAATTTGACAAAAATTTCAAAATCAACAAAAAACCTGTTTTATTAGTTTTTCACTTGTAACTCAAAAACTACTCACTTTTTGGAAAAGTGCTTCTGTAAAAAAATAAACAGGATTAAATTTTCTGCACATTCTTTTCCTCATATTTTTTCCTTATACAAATGGCTTAGGTCCTAGAGCGCGTTAAAGTATAACAGAAATTTCAAAATCGCCCTAAAACTGTTTTTTTTTAGTTTTTCGATTATAACTCGAAAAATACGGACTTTTAGAAAAAAGAGTTTCTCTAAAACATAAATTCATTTCAATTTTCTATCATTATGCGAGGTATTTTCTTCAGATAAACAGTTTAGCTCAGGGGTCGGCAACCTTTTTTGATTGCGGGTCAAAATCAATCACAATGTGAGTATTGAAGGAACGTTTGGGTCAGTGATATTTTCATTTCCACCCAAAAAATGTAAAGCGCCGCAGGCGAAAATTTTGGATTGTTGAAGGTCAAACTGTAACGATGTGGATTTTGGGATGGTTCGGAGTAATTATGAATCCTGAGATTCTGGCTCCGAACTATCAAAATCAGCACCGTTTATACGCTATCTCTGGGGTAGTCCGATAGTCACTGAGATTTTCCTTGTTTTTTTAATTCAGTAAATCCTTTTTGATATCTAAATTTTGTCTTCTTTTTCATTTTTTCCCTTGTCTCAATTTAAATTTAACTAACTTCCACCGTGTTTTAGATATCGTCCCAAGTGCAAACGTCGATATGAGATTTACTCGCGACCTTGCACGCTTGTAATTCAATTTTAATTTCACTTTTAGTTAACGTTCAAAATTTTGAATTTGTTTTTTGAATTTTTTAGTCAGCCCTTGTAATTTTTGCGTCATCACTCCCTGTTATTTTTTTAGTCATTAGTCTTTAATCTTTTGTCATCTATTTAATTATTCTCCGCTCTTAATTATTGCTCCTTAATTTTAAAATTTATATTCACGTAGTCCCCATTTAAGAGCGCTTCTCATCTCAATATTAGTTTTCCCAAATTTTGACCTCCCTAGAAATTTTCCCTTGCATCTCTATTTAGATAACTTCGAAATCCCCACTGGTACCGCCATCACGGGGTTCGCTCTGATTGGTGCGCGTGTACAGTGGTGGTGAAGTTATAAATAGAGGTGCGAGATTCTGGAGAGGGGAGTTCCGTATTAACTGGTCAGGCTCTCGCGTTCCTTGTGTCACCAAATTTTCAATTAATTTTTCTTACCCCTCAGTGACATCCCTTCTCTTACAATCACTTGTGGTAGTTTTCCGCAGTGGTTCTCATTGAGCCGTTGTGGAATCCAAGCTATCGCACTTGATTGTGTAAGTCTTTCGTGGTAGCGTTTCGCAGTGGTTTTTTTTAAGCCGCTGTGGAATCTAAACTTCCGCGTCAGATTTTTGGTAGGAATTTGTGGTAGCGTTTCGCAGTGGTTTCTAGTGAGCCGCCGTGGAATCAAAGCTTCCGCAGTTTCTGCTAGCCCGTGATCAGTTCGCCCAATCCTTGAAACATTTTTTTTCGAACATTTTTTTTTGTTTGTAAAGTTTTTTTTTTCTTTTCCAGAAGATTTTTTTACTACTATCGTGTAGATGATTTTTTTTATTTTTTAATAATAAACAATTTTTTTCCTTTATTTAATTTATTTTGAACTCGGCCCGTCTTCGACCTGAGCTAAGTCGCTGGCTGAAAATTAATAACTCACCGACAAAGTTCGGGGTTACAAAACGGCTTAAAATAAAATGAAGTTTAGAAATTTTAGTAGCGATTGATAATGTCTCCAAAGAAGGTGTTTTACGAAACAAAATATCGGCTCACTATAATAATAAGCATCATAGGTAGCAAAACGCTATTTTTCACAAATTTTTTGATAACTAACTTGGTTGTTAAAACAAGGACTTTCTTCTGTTTGCACTGGCGAATTAAATTAAAAGTATTTTTACTATTTTTCGTCGGAACGCATCCACAATTTTTTAGTTAAACCCCAAGGAAACCGGCCCCCAGAACTTAAGTGGGTCATTTGAAATTAGTAAATGGGTCACTCAGTGACCCGCGGGTATAGGGTTGCCGACCCCTGGTTTAGCGCATTGGAATTGGACACAAATTTACCAAAACTTTTTTTAGTTTCTTCCTTATAACTCAAAAATGCCCATTATGTTGATTATGTTTGTTTTAAGTAGAAATCAACTAGATACTGTCGTAGTTTTTGATTTTAATTCTAACCAAAGCAGTATAAACGTGGAGCACTTGAAAGGTCAAGCCAAAAAAATTCTTGTTTTTTCCTAGAAGAAAACCACTAAAGATATAATGATAACAATCTAGATTAAAAATAACAATCAAAAATTTTCGCTTTCGGCGCTATTTCATTTTACATTATTCTAATGCAAGGAGTGCATGCAAAACTGGGAAAATTTGTCCAGATCTACTGTAACTCTTGTAAACATCAAAAAAAATTTGTGGTTACGACCTTGGCTCTTGGATAGCCGTGTCGAGAAAATCTGAGCTCTTTTGCCATTTGTTTGGGAACAGACGTAACCCGAGAGCCCATACAGCAGGAGGTACTAATCTTCAATAAACTGAATCATCCAAAATTTTGCCGACTTTAATGGATGACTTAAATATAGATTTACTACATTCTTTAATACTCGATTCTATTAATTTTAGTTAACACGCTGAAAAAATACATAAGTTTTTTTATTTGTAATATTTAAAAATATCTCGGACAGAAAATGGTACCAGAGAGTGTTTTATCGTTTTATTTATTATTAGAAAACGTGCTATGAATTTATAGGCCGCTATGTTACAATGTTACAATATTACACATGTTCACTGGCCACAAAATAGAAGTGTGTGATAAATAATTGGATACTACACTAAAGTAGGTACTCGCTTTATTATGACAACAACATCACACGTTAATAGAAGAGACGAAGAAATGTTTATCTCATTTGATGATGAGTTAGAACTTAAAGTCGTTCGAATTTTTTGGCTTTTTCGGAACAAGTTCTTCTCTATTGTATAGTTTCATAGTACTCTTTTTAGCCTTCTTTTCGTCGTAATTGAAGAAAACCGATCCCAAAAATTCGATACCAAAAAATATTATTTCGATCAAACTTATAAAGCTGACGCCCAAGAAAAGTGCAAGAGTTCCTCCGATCGAAACTGAAATCGACGTTTTTAGTATCTAATAAAAACCTTGTAAAAATGGCTATGTTATAAGTTTACCAACTAGATCGTCGAAGCCAAATAAAACTTCGCGTTTAAACTTTGTGGTGGGATGCATTATACCCCAACGAAACGTTATCCTTTGATCGAAATATCCGGTGGTCCTGAAAAATTTAATAGATAGTCTAGGACTCTAGGAGGTATTGGCGCACGAGTATGCCCGAAGTTTCTGACAGAATTTTTTTGGCTGATCGTCTTTAACATGTTCCACAGATCATAAAACTGAATCTTGCCAGGCGGAAATGTAGTGCCTAATTGTTTATAACAAGATTATTTAAACAATCAAGAAATTGTCTAATTTTCAAACGGGAAAACTTTTTTTTATATTCTCTGTTTAAATGCCAACTTCAAAGGTCTGATGACTTTTTGCGGTAAAATTATTATTTTAGAAGATATGGAGTTTTTAAATTCGAAAAATTCCGAATTTGACTATTTTCACCCAATGAAAAATGGTCAAAAATTAACGAACCGATAAAAGAAAAAAAGGTTTTCCGAATCTACATAATATAGGTAACAAGACCCGTGATCCAGAATATGAAAATTTTTATTGGCAAGAACCTTTTTTTAATGTTAAATTGCGCGCGCTCGCTAGTATTTACTACTTACCGTACAAGTATGAAGAAGGATTCGGACGAAATTTTTTTGGCTGATCGTCTTTAAAATGTTCCACTGATCATAAAAGTAAATCTTGCCAGGCGAAAATGCGGTCGCATAATCTATACTAATATATAAAATAGTTCGTTTGTATGTACGTTACTTAATAACTCGCGAACCACTCAACCAATTTTTATCATTCTTACTTTCGCATATAGATAAAAAATCCGCGCTTAAAATAGACTATCTATTTTTACGATATGTCTACTAGGGCCTCAGAAATTAAGAAAAATCTCAAAATCCCATTAAAATTAACATAAAAAAATGTAAACCTATACGTTAACCAATAAACAACTCTTAATGGCCAATAACAAACTATTCTTTTATGCTTGAAATCGATTCAGATTTAAAACGTTACTTTAAGAAATGTACCATAAATCCATAAACCATAACAAACTCCAAAAATAAGTATCCCAACTACTGTTATAACAAAAACGTTCAGTTTTCAAAAACACCCTTAGCAGACAAGTTCGGGTAATTTTTATATTATTATTTAATTATTGTTTGATTTGTTTTTTGCACTTGATTTACCGTATTTTTCATTACATTTTTTTAACCTACCTATTTGGTTTTACGAACTTTTAGTTATTCCGCGTTTAGTGTTTTTTATACTTCACCTACACACCTATTATTTATGTATATTGTTCCATTTAAAATGCCTAAAAATCTAAATCCAATGTGTGTAAATCAACATTAAGGTCTACACAAATGGCTCTTTCTAGAAGTCAACAAAGTGAAGAAAAACGCCAATTGCAAGTAACGCAATTACGTGAGCGACTCGAAAGAAGTCGTTGCGCCGAAAATACTTCAAAAAGAGAGTTGCGTTTACATACAATGCGCCAACGTACTTCTCAATTAAGACAAGCAGAGAGTACGTCTGAAAGAAAAGGACGCTTACAACAGCAACGGCAACGAACAAATCAAAATAGAAATCCTATAACCGAGGTGTTTTTAATAAATGTGCATTTTACTATGAACCTTCCATTGCGTATGCAAATGCAGAAGAGCTGTCTCTGGGAATATGGCTAACACTTGCTTAAATTGCCACGCAAGGAAATGGATCAACGAAACTTCAGCAATGTGATGACCTAAACGATGATGAAGATCCCCAAAAAACAATTAACGATGTAGTACTTCTATCCCACATACCGTGCCGCATGCGAAACTTTAGGTCTTTTACAAAGTGACGCACATTGGAGAAAGGCGCTTTTTGAAATCTACTATCTCTGAAAGTGCCCATCTTTTAAAGGAATTATTTGCAATAATGTTGATTTTTTGTCAACTATCCAACCCACTGGAAATATGGAATGAATTTCGAGAACACTTATGCAATCATATTCTTCATAGACATCGTTTAATACGAAATTGTCAAGAACTTCGTTTCAATGATGATGTTTTCAACAAAGGTTTGACTTTGCTTCATGATGCACTTTATCTGCTTGCAGAAAAACGTGTAATACAATTTTCTTTACCTCGACCTCAAAGGAACAATGTCGAGATTCACGATTTACTTTATAACCAAGAAACACAGTAATACAATGAAGATGATCTTGCACTTTATGTCTCCAGAAATGAGGGCAAATTAGTACCACAACAACTAATAGCCTACAACAAAATATTAAATAGTGTTATGAATAATGAAGGGAAACTATTTTTCCTCGATGCTCCCGGTGAAACGGGAACGACGTTTTTGATTAATTTGATTTTAGCGAAGGTGAGGTCTCACAAAGAAATTGCAATTGCAGTAGCCGCTTCTGGAATTGCAGCAATCCTTTTAAGTGGTACGTACGTACGTTTAGATGGTAAACATTTGGATTCACGATCCTCCTGCCCTCCCCCCCGCACCCAGCTTTCGCTATATCGCTATATTATAGAGGGCAGGTTGATTGGTTACTCTTACCCTCCAGGAAACCATTGGCCCCTGCGAAACCAACCTCATCAGAAGTCTTTTAAGTGGTGGTCGAACTGCACACTCGGCATTTAAATTGCCCCTTACATTGTCACCTCATCAAACACAAGTATGCTCTATTCGTAAAAATGGCGCTAACGCCAAAGTGCTAAAACAAGCGGCATTATTAGTATGGGATGAATGTACCATGACGCATAAAGCTCAGGTTGATGCTGTAAATAACACGTTGAAAGACATTAGGTCCTTGATCGAGTCATGGGCGATAAGTGGACGGGTGTTACTTTTATAACACCCAGTATACCTACTATTAGGAGTTACTATTATTAGGTTTTGCAAACTACAAGGGGCCCCTAAATGAAAAAACGTGTGGCGTAGCCCACGGGTCCTGCTAGTATTGTATATTGTGTATTGTATTGATATTACATGTATCGTTTTAATAATTTTATTATAAACAATTAGGCACCACATTTCCGCCTGGCAAGCTTCACTTTTATGATCTGTGGAACATGTTAAAGACAAACAAATTCCGTCAGAATCTTTGGCCATACTCGTGCGCCAATACCTCCTAGACTCCTAGACTAAGACATTCATATTCTCTTTACCGTCTATTATAGGCAACGTATAATGGTATAGTTTATATAACGGTCTTAAAACTAAAAAAAATATCTGCAATTCTAATTCTTAGCCAAACCCAGAACCCAGGTTATTAGGCTAGGTTAGGTTGGGTTAGGTTAAGTTAGTTTAGGTTAGGTTGAGATCTAACGTCAAATTGAGGTTAATATGCTCAGATATCCTAAAAATAAATTTTTCGCTATAAAAATATTGCTGGGGGTTGCCTTAGGTTTGCATTTTACATTTTACTTAGCTAAGCCATTATTTGCGCTACAAAATCGAACGTATTCGACAAAACCGATAGACTAATGCGAAGTTGCGAAGACAGTGTTGAAATGCAAATACGACGGTCCGTGTTTTAAGAGATATTGGAGATAGTTTAAGATATTTGGAGACCTTGAATATTGAAGTATTGATCTTAAAGCAGTCCAAAATTGCCAAAATTAAAATGGGAGGGTACAATGATTGGGTAGAGAAGCAAAGAGGGCGGCCAATTTGGTTGTTAATAGCCGGAATTGGATTTGTAGCAACAATTACTTATGGTTATAGAAGTGTGGTGCGGCCGTATATGAAACGTAGGAGGTTAGAACGTGCGGAAGCATACGCAAACGTACTGTACAAAAACTATGAGTATGTTAATAAATAAAATAAATTTATAGGAATTGAAGTTTATAAAAAAATTAGGTTAGGTTAGGTAATTTCAATTCTCTGTTCATATGGCACAGTAATTTTAAACATCCTATCTTGCATATAACGCGGTAGTTCTGACTATTTGGTACCTTTATTTTCTATGACGAAAGTCTTATGATAAATCCAAGTTCTCAACATTGGCAGACCTCCGGAACTTTGTTAAAAATCCAAAAATAAACGAAATGTTTTACCTTTTTTCAATTTTTGGTAATTTTGACCCTAAAATGCTAATTTTTCGATAAAGACCGTTCAATACTTTCTAAAAGTTGATTAAATTTTCTACAATTTGAGACTAGAATGGTCTCTTTAGACTTAATGGTGTCCGAGATACAAGTGCACAAAAGTTTGCAAATTTTTCACGTTTTTGCCAAGTTCACACATCTACTAACCAAACTAACCCTTTCTAAATGTAGTCGTTTGTCATTTATGCAAGTCAGATAGCGATGCAGCCCTCGTCTTCTCACCCTAAAGTTAATTAGATATTAAATGTATACTCACCAAATTGTAATTCGCGGTAATAGAGGTAAATAAGTTATAATTTCGCAAGGCTGCGGACATTTGCAGCCAATTTCTGATGGTGGGGCAGTTATGTAGTCGGCGTGTTTTGCTAAACACAACAAACCGGTAACATTGCAGACCTTTCCAGCTAAATCAGAAATTGTTCATATACAAAATTACAATTTTGGGTATTGTAGATACCTAAAAAGTGGTAAAAGAACGGTCTGCATCCGCAAAGACGCATGGCTAATCGATAACGACAATTAATGTAGCACATCGAGGTACTGTAAATGGGGACGTCTGGAGTTAACGGTTCGTTATCGAAACGGCATTGACGTTGTGACGGAGATAATTGGCGTAGACCCGAAGCTGCCGACGTTTCTTGAATTAGATAATTTATCTCAAATTCTTCACTTTCTCGTAAATAATAGTAAGGCGTCATAGTAGCATGCAGAACGTCGAGATACGAATGAACGTAAAACTAGAAACCAGAAAAACATTTTAGGCAACCAACTAGTCACGCATGTACAAAAGGTTGCGTAAAAACTCAAATTTCTTTATAAAGTCGTCGTAGTTTTAACTTTAGCTGCACAACTCTTCTCACTTTGGATTTCAGAAAATTTATTTAATAGTAACAGCTTGAAAGAACAAAAATATTTTGAAAATATACTTACATTCAAAGTACTACGAGGATCTGCATCGTATCTCGCATAACACAAACCGTTTAAATAATGACACTTGAGAATGGATTCATCAATGTTTGGTTTAGTCACATTAATACCTTTAACGCTGAAAAAGATTCGCTATTAATTTTCGTTTCTTCTCCATTTACTCCTCACTTACTTAAAAGTCATAACATTCGAAAATTTATTATTAACGACAAAACATATTCCCATTTCCGTCATTATTAATTTCCAATAAGTGTTACGTCTAGGATCGAACGTTACTAAAGTTCCAGTAACTTCAGGATGTACCTTAGCCGCTAATTCCAACATGTTAATTTTATTAAATGTGGGGTCGTCTTTGAACGGTTCGAAAGACTCCAACGTACGATAGGAAATGTTAGCTACCGCATTTACGAAGTCCACGTAATACTCGTATTTCGGATCTGATTCGGATACTCCCCAAGTTCTATAAAAGAATTTTTTGAACACTCTGGTTATTGAATCTGCGTAGTAACCACGCGCTCATCAAGTGCACAACCAAAAACCTCAGCCTCCATTTATTTCAATCAACTAATTTGAACTTACTGAGCTATATATTTCTCGACTAATTCTGGCTCCGCTTTGTGTATGAAACATCCAGTAGCTGATGGTAAAGTATTTTTCCAGTTTCTGTAATCTTTTTGTATACTTACGACAGTTGGATTCTCACTATATCTATTCCAATTTGAAAATGTTAAAGAAGTAGCGCCCGCTAGAGATAAAGCTATTGCCAACAACCAAAAAAGTCTAAAATAAGAAAGTAAAGAAGTAGAAGTTCTATCTTCAACCTCACCTTTCGAAAATATGTATTTTTGGCATTACAATAAGTGGAACGCCATGAATTGTCGTCTCTCTCGCAAAGACCAACAGAAAATTGTTTATAAGTTTTAAAATAAATTTCTTACACCCGTTAAATAGAGATTGAAAGAAAGTCGGCTGATAGTACGTCATTTTCGCGTGAATGGAAAATATTGTCTGTTCGAAAGATCAAATAGTTGTTTGTTCCCTAATGGTTTATATTAGTTTTCATAAAAGAAACATATCGGTGGGGTAATTACGATTACACAAATTGATCCATTTTTGAAATATAATAGAAGTTAAATAGTTCCGATGCTTATCTTCTTTCAAGGTCTAACGATTTTTAATCTTTGAAAATGCGACTCCAAACAAAAACGGGGTGATGTTTCATCATAGAACTTTCCCGTTGTAACAATCACGATTTGTAATCGATCGAGTGTTTACAATTTTTAACGATTTTTAGGAATGAGAAATTTAGTTGATTTTAGAATTAGGTAGCTTTGATGTTTAAAGCCACATTTGAATTTTAAATTGCAATTAATAAATTGCTTTATGAAATTAAAACTTTTCTTTGTTGTCTGGTAAGAGGACAATAGGGATTTTCTATTTTGTGGTTACATTGTAGCTAAAGTATATGACCCGGGACATAAAGATACATAAAATACAAGTAAGTTGATTTGAACGGATAACGCTTGATAACAGGATAGTACGGGTCATGGGAATTGTCGAGGTGACAAAAAGAACTGGTCCCCGCAGGAAGATAGAAGAAAAAATACACAATCAGTTGCACACAGGCGTTAGACCGGGAGCCCAAAGGGTTGAGCGAGAAGGATCTTACAAAAAGTTGCAATCCGTCGTTGGACCGGGAAGGAACTCAACGAAAAGTGCGAAATTAAGTGCGTGCAGCGCGGAAAAGCGAGTGAAGGCGAATCAAGTGAGAAAAAGTTGCCTAAGGTCGGTCGATCGCGTAGGAACTCGAGCGAGTAGTGCGAAAAGGGCGAATTAAGTGCGGAAAAGTTGCCTAAGAACGTGCGGTCGAAAAGGAACTCGAGTGGCGATTGAGAGTTAAAAGCGAGAAGTAAAAAATTGGATAAAGGAGTGGTCAAAAAGACGGTCAGTCGAAAAAAAACTCAGGTGCGGAAAAACGAAAGTTGTCTTTCCAGGTTAGGAAAGAGACAAGGTTCGTCGATAATAAGAAGTCAGTCGTCAGTGAGAAGTTTCGATACATAGAGAGAAGTCAGAGCGATAGTTTGGTTTATCCGACACGAGTCGGGGACATTTAAAAATAAAAAAAGGACGTTAATAAAGTGCATGGAAAAACGGGAATAAAGTTCGGGACGCGTAAGCGGTTGAAAAGAAATCGGTAGTATTAGCA
This sequence comes from Malthinus flaveolus, assembly GCA_950108345.1. Lineage (NCBI taxonomy): Eukaryota > Metazoa > Arthropoda > Insecta > Coleoptera > Cantharidae > Malthinus > Malthinus flaveolus. Next base: position 35,422,486 of record OX467286.1, on the reverse strand, counting down.
GTATTACGTTGTAATAACTAATCAGTGAAGTTTGTTTAACTAACGGGAAAGAAAATTAAATCTAACCAACTTCGAGCGTCGCTGAAGGATTAAAGCTTTTCAACATAGTGATCAATAACCAGCAGGATTTTTTTTCGAGCAGCAACTCGAACTATAATATAACGCAAAGGTTATTTGCATGAATCCACAATAATTAAATCTATTTGTAATCCACACACGACTGCACTTAACAATAAAATAAAACCATGTACTATTGCAATTTCCTGAACAAATTATATTATTCAATTTTTTTCTACCATATTTTAACTGTTTGACTACCCTGAATGTGTATGTGTATACACACATACACACTCCTCGAATATTCCCGCAACCCTTAAATTGCTAGACCTTCGAACGTGTAATCAAATAACTTAATCTATAGGACCAGAAAACCGTGATTTATTAATAGGTACAGTTAGTAGGTAGTTAGTAATAGTCGAGTCGAATTAGCATTTCATCCTGCAAAAGGTCGGGTAGTTCTGATTTTTTGATATGTTGTATATATATGTATCCCTTGATTAAAATCCCAAGTTTTCGACATCGCTGCACCTCCGCTAGCTCCGTAGCACTGAAGAAACTACAAAAATTTACGGCTTCAACCAGAAATCGCTGAATATCTCTTCATCAATTGGTTTCATCGAAAAAGTTGTAGAATTCTTTTTTGTAGAGCACTAAAATTACTACAATAATTTTGACTTAAAACATTTTTCTCTAAACCCTACTAATTGTTACTAATTATGTTACTAATTTCTGAACAGTCTTAATATGATAATAATTTGTATTTGTTGTAAGGCGAGGGTAGGTACTCATAAATTATTTGATATTTTTGAGAAACCACTTAGAAATATTCCTGAATGTCAATACAGGCAAGCTAACCTACACGAGCTTTGTATGAAAAATGCTCATTATGTATATTGTCCTGTGACGTACTTTTGGTCACCCCTTTATGCTTATTTTGACGTCGACCAATGAGAAAATTCCGTGATCCGCACTTGTAATTTTATATTTGAATTTAAATGTGAGGTTATTTTGTGCACATTTAATGACTATTTACCTATTCTATTAACTAATATTAATAACGATAAAAAAGAGTTCGGGGTAAAAATTTGACCCAAAGAGATGACGAGGAACCCTCAGGCTTGAGGACTGTAAGCTAACTCTTCAAACGGCAAAATCGCGCTTTCTTATGCACTGTAAGTTGATATATTATTATAGGATTTCGTTTTATAGGCGAAATTTTCATCGTAAATGTCAATCTACGTCGCAAGAGACGTGTAAGCCGATAAACACCTGTTAGATATGCTATTCCTTTATAAGTATTTCGTGGATTTAATTATTGCTTTTTGTTGCAGGTTTTGCTTTGATTTCTATTGGTAATTCAACTTTATGCTTATGGGTGATTTTACTTGAGATTTACCTACATTTGAGTAGTTCCGTATTTTGAAAACAACTTTAGTCAATGTTATATTCTCTTCTCCAATCTCTGGATTTCATTTCTAATATAAATATGGGTTTTAATGTTATGGCGTAAACATTTTATCAAGATTTCAAAATTGTGGTTTTGGATTTGGAATTGTAATTCGTATTTGTGTAAATTCGAGTTAGCCTCCTGGTATGGCGCAAATCATAACAATGTAGAAATTTGGATAATGGCTATGTTTACAGCGACGGCTTAATTCGCGTACAAACGTCAAAATTGTAGATTAAGCGTGTGGTGGGCTCGCTCACGTATCAAGTTGGTTCGGTAGGTACTCGTCAGATCATGTCCTGGGCTATTTTATTTCGAAGTTTGGTCAAGTTCGATGCTGTGCAACCGTGCGAATGACGATGTAAACACTAAAAATGTTTGTTTGTTGTGTTGTATTAGAAAAGATAGAGATAAATAAGTGAGGTTAAAAGTGGTAAACAAACAGGTATTAATTGGCGTGGTTTTTAATTGCACTCCTTGTTCGAGTACGTGGTGATTGAACAAGCTTGAATTTGCTCGAACAGGTGTTATATGCACCATCTCGCTACTCGGTGTATGAAGTTCATTTTCGAGCACAAATCTGTCATTTTAAAAGGCGTGCTAATTTGTTCTAACTGCATTTAAAAACTCAACTTTCACGTTTGAGTACTCGAACTGCTGTTCGTGCAATTATAAAACTCTCCAATTATTATAAGCAATTCTCTTTCGTTCAATTTTATTTTATGAGATTTTAATTTCTTGGTCTACTTGTAATCCGCAACTTTATTATGACTCGGATGTAAACATACTCGAATTATAACTAGACCGGGTAAACATCCTCACCGCTTTAGTGCATTTGTGAATGAGATCAAATAATTACTCGCTGTAAACATGATCAATGTGATTACAAAAACATGTGTAGTATAGATTGGTTAGAGTTTGTGGTAGGGAAAGGCTAGAAGAGAATTAATATAAGGTCGAGTTTCTTTAGTAGTTTGGATCCTTGTCTCTATTTCACATCGGGCTCCAAAAGAAAATTTATGGGTTACTTTTGTGGAAAATTAACTTCTTTTTTTATCGGAATTTGTTCTTTACAGTATTTTGAATAACTCGAAGCATATTTTATATCAATTGTTTTATTATTAAGACTTGAATTATTAATTTTATTTTTGCTTATAGTAATTAGCATTTTCCTAACTTTCAAAAGCTTTAAAAAGTTTTATAAGTAAAATATATAATTGCGATTAATGTAATTAAAATTACTTTAAAATTCTTCTTGCTACAGGTACATTATTGCGAGTTGCAATCCATTGGGAAACTTAATTGAAGAGTAGCCTGAACGAGAATATTAACAACAAATTCAAATTTCTACTACCAACTTCTTTCGGCCGCCAAACAGCAGGATCCGCCCCTGCCACAGAGGAACCATTGCAGAAATTGTATAAGTTGTTTTGGACTAAGGGGAGCTTTGCAAAATACGGTAGAAATAATAGTTGAGGTAGAAAACTCGTTCAATTTTTTTAATAAAATTTTTAACCACCAGAGTGAAAACTGCAAAGTTTGAGAACTCTTGTTTGATTCCATTTATTTAGTAGTAAAAAATTTCTAATTTTAGACAGAAGAATTAAGAATATCCCAACAAGCTACTCGAAGCCCAAAGATTAACAACTAGATATGATTGAAACACATCTACGCAAATACAGATATTAAAGATGTTTTACTAGATAGTTTTGTTTAAAATGGAGACGACTTGTAGTTAAACGGGTAAATATTATTTCTTTATATATTTTTAATAATCCGAAAATGTACAAAGTTAAACTTTAAAAATTTATCGAAGAGTTACTTTAATTTATGGCCGACTCTTTTTTGATTCAATGTGGCAATGATGCAATGTGGCCCACATTTAAAATCAAGAAAAAGTATTTTTAACGTGGGAACTGCAGGTACTTAATTTTACGCCTGAGTACAGGCAACCCGCTTGACAAGAGTTACGTGAAATTGCCTATATATTAGGCGTATTTAAACAATTTTTCTTTTAGTTTTGTCGTATTTTATACTTTTCTTGTTTTAGAAATTATAATTCTGAAAGACACAACGAACAGTTCAACTATCCTTGATTTTACTGTACAGCTACGACTGAAACTTGTGATGATTGATGATGAATCAAGATTTTGGAAATGAGTGGTTGTGCCTTACTGAAGAACGTTTACTCTAATTATTTGCTGTCAATAATTGAAAATGGCAAGAAAATTTATTTTAACAATAATGTATTTTAATTGCAATTTTTAGATTACGTTTGCAACGACAAACTGTAGGTTCAAAAATGTAGAAATGTTTACTTGGAATGTTCGTAATTCGTCGAACAACATTGGAATAGCTTGTTTTGAACCTACAAATGCGACTAAGAATAATGTGCAGCATAAAAGGTAAAGCTTATCTTGAATATGCCACGAAACAAGATTTCTGTTTGAAGATATTTGCTAGTCGCATTACGTTTCTACCGAATTCTGTTTTTTGTGTATTAGAAATGAGATCAAATATTTATTACTGGGGATTTAGCCGTTTAGTGATGATTATTCTAAAATACTTGATGAATTGGAGACTTGCTTTAGCGGTAGTTGCTGAAGACATGTCATTTTTTGTTTTTTGTTAATATCTCGAAAACTATGGGCTAAGGTGAAACGTGATTATCTGCCTTGCCTCGGGTGGTTTGGAACCCATCCAAATCTATAGGTCCGGTCAGTACATGTACATAACCTGTGTAGTTGAAGTGGCCGTTAAATACCTCATGTAAAAAAAATATTGTTAAGTCTTTGAAACCAACTACATAAATATATTATGTAATATTATAATTTACTATTAAACTGACCCTCTTCTGAACAACTAGATTAGTAATAAGGAAAATTAATATTGTCAATTACAGTGTTTTACAGTTTTGATTCTTTCTATTGGTGACACATTTTGCTCATAAAAAAATGAATTTAAATCAGTTAAAAGTAATTTATCGATTTTATATGCTTCTAAGAAGACTTAACGATCCCTAATTGAGTGTATTAATATGTTCATAAGTTGTAGAAAAGTTAAATCGAGCTAATAATTCTCGCAGTATTGGTTTAATTTATGAATTTAGAACAGACACTGAAATTGTTGGTATTTTTTGATAGTATAATAACATTAGAGTACTCCCAACGAAAGAACGACATCCCACATGACATACAAAGTTGGATAAGCATTATTACTTGGTGATATTCTTTGTTGGAACAATTTTACAATAAATAAGACTTCACTACAAGTTTGAGAAGGCCATAAAATTTTAAAATATGATTCCCCTTAGCTTATTTCGAATTTTAACAATATAATTGAAGTTGTTATTTTTTATAGATTTAACCTGAAGGATTCTCTGAACGTATCGTGCCATCGCTTCTAATGGAAACCTACCCCTGACGAAATATACTCCAGACTTATTGGATGATGGACTACTTGTAGAACGAAAATTAGTATTTTAAGAAATAGTATAAGCTTCTAATGTTTGATTTATTTTTAAATGTTTAAAGTTTAATTGCAAAACATTAGTTGAAGACCAGTTGATTATTTTGAAAATAATTTTAATGGCCCTATTAATCTACGAATAATTGAAAGTTATAGCTGCGATGGGCTACAATTACTTCAACTACTAACTTTAAAGATTTAAAAGTACCTGTAAAAATATGCCCTTATATAAAAAAATGAAATTCACTTTAAGGGGATAGGCCAGGTCTTGCTACACGAATTTACCAAAATCTCCCTTATTTTCAATGCGATTTTAACGCGGTTTGTAAGGTAATTCTTGAAAGTCAACCCTGAACAGCGTCTACGAGTTTTTTTTAAATCACCAAAAAAAGTACTAATCCACTAGTGTTCTGAAAAGAAATTTCCCATGATCTTCGTTATTCGTAATCCAATTAAAATGCGGTTTTTACAGTAGTATTTGCAAATTATTTCTAAAGAGCTCTCAGGAAAAAAAATTTGCAAATTTTTTGCCAAAAATTTTTTTCAATTTTATTACGCGAATACGAAGAATTATACGAAATTGAGTTACATGATCGAATTTAATGTGATATTTAAAAGAAACTACGGAAATAATATCCTCATGATCAAGTGCTTCAAATGAACAAGGCCCAAAATACAAAATAGAATTTAAATGCAAAAAACAAAATAGCATCAGCTTTATCAAAAAATGTAAACGTCTCATCTCGAAGTGGACTTATTAAGCTCGATTTCGTTTTTGGTTCGTATATAAACTAAAGGGTACGTTCTGTAGCCTAAACCGCAAGTGAAATGATCACGTGGTGTATTATGCTCTTAACCTGTAACCACAGACGAAAATGTTTGTTGCACCAACAGAGATGTGGAGTCGGACTGACTCCTATGCAACTTAATAATAATTAGTACATTTTATTAACAGAGCCCAGTTAGTCCGGCTATGGTTACGGATTAAATTCAATGTTGTAGTTGTGTTGAACTGAATGAGTGTAAACATTATTTTGTTTGTCCTTTATTATGTAACATTTCGAAAATAACAAAAATTAGAAATAATTAGTTAATAGTTATGGTTGTCGAAATAGTTATTAAGTGTTTCAATTATCAAATCGTTAATGAATAGGGTATTAATTTTACAAAAAGACGTGTATTATATTGTGATTTTTTGAATAACCGAGTGTAAGCGTGTAACTGAATACCTAGTAAGTAATAGTAGTAGTAGTTTATTATTCACTGCCATAAAGATTACCAGAAACGTCTGTCTTCCAAGTACAAATATAAAAAGAATGACAAACACAGGACAAGTGTCTCAGATTACTAGCAGGTACAAATACAACATTAATTTATAAACTTTAACTGGTGGTTCCTTATATGATTGAAGACAAAGTTCTCATAATTATGTCCTAAAGTCATTCCCCAAGAAGAGATTACTCTCTAGAGAGGTATTATAGTAAAACTAACTTTAATATTTTTGGATCCATTTTAAGACTTAATTTGACTTGTCAGCATTCGTTAATAAAATTAAGAATTAATAAATCGATGTGGTTCTAATAATTTTTCATCAATCGATTACTACTTGGTCTACTATTAAAGTTTAAAGTCAATATTTACTATAAGTACAACATCTTAAGGGGGCCACAACTTTTTAGAAAATATGTTTAAGGAAACTTCTTACTTCTGACCATGTAAGGAACAACTCGCCAAAGTTTGTACTGGATATTCAATTGCACCCTGTGATGTGTGATCATGTGTAAGATTCTAAAATCGGATTCTTTGGTGTAATTTTTAGGTTTTATTGAGTTTTTATGATCAAGAGTATAAAATTGCGCCTAACGAAAGCAACCCCTCATACACCAGCGCATACGATGTAATGTAATTATATACTAAATCACATGTTATTAATGCTTGTATATGATTGGTCGATTAAATTTTATTGGTAGGGAAAGAGGTAATATAAGGCCGAGTTTCGTCAATAGTTTAGATTCTTATCTCTACTTCAAATCTAGCTCCGAGCCGGAATTTTCAGGTTGCTCGTGTCGAAAATCAACTTCAACTTTTTGAATTTTTTTTTCTTGGAAGTTGTTAAGGGCATTGTCCCGAATATCTGTAGCGACTTTTGTATCATTTTGTCGAATATTAATTGCAGGAAATCAAATTTTTAAGGAACAATTATTTATTCATACCACAGCAATAGAATCCACTATTTTGGTTTGGAAGGCACTTACAATGTTTGTTATTTTGCTCTTCTGTTGTTAATGTATTATCGTATTATTTATATTCATACTTGAAGGCTTGGTTAACACAATAGTTTGTATTTATTTATACATAATGAAAAATTATTTTTAATTTATTTTTGTCTTGTAATTATTGGATAATTACTACCTATTATATGTTTAAAAAAATAAACGCTTGAAAACTATTATTCATTTCTTTTATGTAAAAAATGAAATAAAATTTGAATACTTATAATAGTCCAAAGACTTTTTAAATTCGAATGAATGTCTTCTACACTAGAGGACCAGAAGCGCCCAAATTGTACAAGAACATTATGCAGCTAGTAGGGAGCAGAAAGCCGATAAGGGGTTGGTTGGAATAAATTTTAAATTAAGTGAACAATATTATTTAATATTAAACAATTTATATTCACACGTTTATTATAAGCGATAACGCCTCGTTTCATAACATAATGTCAGATACTTTTAAAGAAATATTTCTCTTTTATTTATTTTGATTACCTTATCGCACTTCTGCTCTCCTACTACCTTGTCCGAAAATTGTGAAATTTGAAGAAAAATTTAAAAAATTTAATTTAAAAAAATCGGAATTACGCAAATCTGAGGGTGCGAATCGTCAGCCCTACTAGCGATAAATATTCTTGTGTAATTTGGGCGCTTGTGGTCTTCTAGTTTAGAAGATATTCAACTTTAAAGTTATTTTTAATGTTTTAAAACTTAAAATTTTATGCTTTATGTCGGATATCTTCTAAACTAGAGGACATAGACATAGAGGACAATATAAACAATTATATTCCCCGATAGTAGGGGTAAAGATTCGCACCCTCAGAATTGCGTATTTCCGATTTTTTAAATTGATTTTTTTTTAATTTCTTTTAAATTTTACAATATTCGGACAAGGTAGTAGGAGAGCAGAAGTGCGATAAGGTAATCGAAATAAATTAAAGAGAAATATTTATTTAAAAGCATCTGATAATATGTTATGAAACGAGGCGTTATCGCTTATGATAAGCGTGTGAATATTAAATCTTTAATATATAAAATTATTGCTGCCTCAATTTAAAATTTGTGTTTAACACCTTATCGCACTTCTGCTCTCCTACTACCTTGTCCGAAAATTGTAAAATTTGAAAGAAATTTAAAAAAATCAATTCTAAAAAATCGGAAATACGCAATTCTGAGGGTGCGAATCTTTACCCCTACTATCGGGGAATATACTTGTTAAATTTTGGCTTTGATGGTCCTCTAGTTTAGAAGATATTCGACATAAAGCATAAAATTTTAAGTTTTAAAACATTCAAAATAACTTTAAAGTCGAATATCTTTTAAACTAGAGGACCAGCAGCGCCCAAATTACACAAGAATATTTGTCGCTAGTAGGGCTGAAGATTCGCACCCTCAGATTTGCCTAATTCCAATTTTTTTTAATTAAATTTTTAAAAAATATTTTTAAATTTTACAATTTTCGGACAAGGTAGTAGGAGAGCAGAAGTGCGATAAGATAATCAAAATAAATTAAAGAGAAATATTTATTTAAAAGCATCTGACATTATGTTATGAAACAAGGTCGATAAGATGGAACAAATTTTAAATTTATATTCACACGCTCATCATAAGCGATAAGTAAATATTTCTTTTTAATTTATTTCGATTACCTTATCGCACTTCTGCTCTCCTACTACATTGTCCGAAAATTGTAAAATTTGAAGGAAATTTAAAAAAACCTAGTTTTAAAAACTCGACATTATACAATTTTGAGGGTGTGATACTTTAGCTCTACTATCAGGGAATATACTTGTTTAATTTGGGCGCTGATGGTCCTCTAGTTTAGAATATATTCGACTTTAAAGTTATTTTGAATGATTTAATTCTTAAAATTTTATACTTTATGTCGAATATCTTCTAAACTAGAGGACCACAAGCGCCCAAATTTAACAAGTATATTCCCCGATAGTAGGGCTAAAGATTTGCACCCTCAGAATTGCATAATTGCGATTTTTTAAAACTAGGTTTTTAAAAATTTCTTTCAAATTTTACAATTTTCGGGCAAGGTAGTAGGACAGCAGAAGTGCGATAAGGTAATCGAAATAAATTAAAGAAAAATATTTATATCTCACTGATTTTGCTTTCTTTATCAACCCGTATTTGCCTTATATGGGCATGTGTTTAGACGGTTGCCTGTATTTTAGGCGTAATAATATTTATATCCGTATCTTAATTTGTTTATTGTTCGCTCTTCGGGTACGTTTTCTGCCATTAATTGTAAAATTACTGCTTATGACATTTTAAACTAACTTTGTAAAAATAAAACAACTTTTAATTATTATCTCGACACTCTTTATTTTGCTTTAAAAATATTATTCACAATTAATGACTTCACTTCATTAAGTAAAAAGACTTTTTACATCGCAATCTCAATATCAGCTTGTAAATTAATTACATTTGCACTGATACATCTCCATGATTAGTAATTACATATTATTAATTAAAAGTTTCTTCAAAACTAAAAAAAGTATAAACCTAAACTCACATCAATGATGTGCCTGTAATAAAAATTTAAGCATACTAATTTTAATTACATTAATAGTTGCAATTACAGAGTTTACTTCTACTCTTTATAAAACCTTTGATGTTAATTACTATTATAAACATCACTAAAATTAATAATAAAACAATTGGTATTAAAAATGCTTTAAATTACTCAGAATACTGTAGAGAACAACTTGCGATCGAAAAATATTCAAAATCGAAAGTTTATTTTTCACACGAGGAACCCGAAATTTCCGTCTTCGAAGCTGATTTGAAGTGAAGATAAAAAAGTTTTCGAACGGCGAAACTCGGCCTTATATAAACTTATGGTGATCACGTGATCACCCCACTCTGCTAATAATTTCTATCCTACATGTAAAATTTATAATGTAGTGGGAAAGTAAAAAGTGTTGCCTACGTATTGGTAGGCGTACAAAGTTGGAAGTGGTAAATTCTAGTGTTGGGCATAATCGAATGATTTTCATAATCGATATGTTGGTACTCGAATGATTAGTATAATCGAATATCGAATGATCATTCGAATGATCTCTCGTATCTCGTATTTTAAACGTTCGTCGCGGGATCGCCACAACGAGCTAATGTTTATCGAGCATACTACCCGAATTCCCGAGTTCGGTGAAAGTCGGGAAAATTTCTACAATTTATTAATAGTTAGGTTACAAGTTATAATTTAAAATATTTAAGTTATATAATTAACTGCAATTGTTTATTTTAATTAAAATTTCATATTTGAATTAGTTTTCTTATATTATTATCCTAATAAATTTAACACTTTACTAGTGAAATATGAATCATAGAAGAAATACCAAACTTGTTCTACAAGGATTTTTGCTTAAAAGAAGGTGTAGAAAAATAACCTACATAACAAACGGGTAGGTAAATAATTTATTTATACGGTTAAAATAATGTTTGAGTGTATTTTTTTAGATATACAGTTTGTAGAAGAAATAGACAGTTATGATAGGATGTACATCAACTGGGAAGATGCCGAAACATGGTGAACAATTGACTGTACCCACCGCAACCGTCCAAGCGAAGATAACGAAACTGGCAATGGAGTTTAAAAAACAATTAAGGGAAACTTGTGTTATATCCTTGTCTATGTTATCTTTATAACTAAATTAAGAGTCAAAGATTGAAGGAACTCTTATTTCAGTTAATAGTGTTTTCACCTTTTATATAAAAATTTTCGAATAGTACCTATTATACGCCAAAGCAGAATCTTGGTGAGCGGTAAGACTGTGCAGATAA